>JBAMNC010001512.1:0-328192 GCA_037902135.1 Cetoscarus ocellatus
CATGAAAATATGTCAATCAGTCGACAATTTTTATTCGTCAAGCACAAATTCGTACTCATATCAACTCATCTCACACTTTACATGAGAGCAGGCCATGACATACTCTTTAATTAATTATTGCTCTTATAATATAACAGTCAACAGCACGCTAGCATGCTAACAGTATTTCACTCCAATACTGCTGCGTCACTGATATTTAGTGCCAATCAGCAAATGTTAGCTAAAAATCTGAAAATGGAAAATACAAACATGTGGGGAAAACCCTAATTTTTCAGAACTTTGTGTTTGATAGATTGTATATCATTTAAAAGGGGGTATGGTAAAATATTTGCTAAATGAAAAAGCACCAGCTAAGGGTGAACAAAATGTGTTCCAACATTAATATGAATAACTGACTGAAAACGTTTAAAAACCTCAAACAGATCAACTGGGAACAGACCTTAAATATTTCTAACAGCTAAATTCATTGAGTAAAAGTACAGCTTTTAAAGTGAGGACTTTTTAAAACAAAGACAACAGGTTGGTGTGGTTTTCCTTTAATGATGTGAGAAAAGTAAGAAAAACAAGGTTAGTGTGGCAGAGGTTATCTCTTACAGCATAGAATAATAAAAAAATTTAAACATAACATTTCTTACCAAACAAACAAATAAAAAAAGGATGTTTTTCAAAGGTTTTTCAAAGTCGTAGCTTATTTCAGTGTAGCTGCACCAGTGTGGCTCATATTTTAGTGATTTTAGAGCCTTCTAAATTTTTCGTACTTACATTTTCTGTAAAAACAAAAAAACATGATTACAGACTACATGTCTGAACATTTGTCAAACTATTTTCATATTGTGTTTTTTTATTTATCCTGGACACTTCTTTTTACAACATACATTCACCAACCAATGAACAAAAAAGTGTAAGGCCACATTTACTTCTTTTAGGGGTCACAATCTGCAGGTTATGACCCCTTAAAGGGACCAGAATTGAAATGTATGAGTTGATTTACAAAGAAAAGGTTATTTACCACTAAGAGACACAGAAATAAATGTGAAAATGTAAAAATGTATGTTAAGCAGGTAAATGAATGCATGATCCAGCTCCAGTTGGAACAACAAAAAATAGGCTGCTTCAAAAATACTTTCCACTTAAAAAAATGTAACAGTCTTTTCCTTCTGTTAATGTTTGTTTGGCTTTAAAGTGGTCTCCATCACCCTTTCTCTCTGATAGTTATATTTCTCATCTTTTAGGTGATGATGTTCATATGCAGGTGGGACGTCATCTTTGTTCAGAATGTTTTGCCATATTTTTCCAATACAATCTGCTACAAACCATGTTTAGTTTGCCATGTGAACCAACATTTTGGGCATTGTTTACTCTGGCAACAACAACTTACAGTTAATTTCTATGAAAAACAACAAACCTCACTGTGTTTTTTAATGTAGGAGTAAACATCTGTGTGTCCCTGCTGGTTGAACTCAAGGCTCGTTGGAAAATCCCACTTAAACTGTTTCAGTTTATTTGCCGGAATTCAAGATAAATATACTGAATCAGGATTAGTGATGATTGGAGTGATACTTAATTTTTGCTGTAATTTTCGTATGAGTTCAACATTTAAAGTACAGTTTGTGTTTTAGGATTGTTTTGGTGACTCTGTAAGAAGGCTTTAAATATCTGGGGAATTTTAATACAAGTCCAAAACTCAGTTAATTTAAGCAAAGAGGAAAATTTGATGATTCTTTAGAACAATCATAAGGCAAATATCTACCATAAAATAGCTGCTGTTCACACTGAATGAAGCTTTAGGGAGATCTGCGTGGTTCAACTTATGAAAAAAAAACACAATTAAGATAAAAAATTTTGGCAAATGCTTTGGCAGCTTTAACCAAATATTACTTAATGATATGTTTGTTTGCAAATGTGTGATAATAACTTTTAATAATGTAATAAACGTAACAAGCCTGATGTACACATAAACAACAATCTAGAATAAGACCAAGGGTGTAAAAGAATTAATCTTTCCACTTGGGTCATTTGTTAGTAAAACTATCATCACTGTGTACATGAATGCTTAAGGTAGAAGACTCCACCATAATGATCAACGTCTGCCAAGTCCTACAGAAAAGTTTTTCCTATTTTCAAACCTTTCAGAAGAAAACTGAGTCCCAGAGTTCATTTCATATGTGGATCCATGAGGTCTGATGACAAGGATGAGGTCACTGAGTTGTTCGAGTCTTAAACTTGGACAAAGACAGACATGTCAGATGCCACAGCCGTCTGTGGCGGGGTTGTCCACCACTGCAGGGACTTCAGGCATCTGCAGAGAGCATCCCTCAGGAGTCTGCGGAGAGCTTCCTTCAGGCGTCTGCAGAGATCTTCCTTCAGGCGTCTGCAGAGAGCTTCCTCCAGGCGTCTGCAGAGATCTTCCTTCAGGCGTCTGCGGAGAGTTTCCTTCAGGCGTCTGCAGAGATCTTCCTTCAGGCATCTGCAGAGAGCTTCCTCCAGGCGTCCGCAGAGATCTTCCTCCAGGCGTCCGCAGAGATCTTCCTTCAGGTGTCTGCAGAGATCTTTCTTCAGGCGTCTGCAGAGATCTTCCTTCAGGCGTCTGCAGAGATCTTCCTTCAGGCGTCTGCAGAGAGCTTCCTTCAGGCGTCTGCAGAGATCTTCCTCCAGGCTTCAGCAGAGAGCTTCCTTCAGGCGTCTGCAGAGAGCTTCCTTCAGGCGTCTGCAGAGATCTTCCTCCAGGCGTCCGCAGAGATCTTCCTTCAGGTGTCTGCAGAGATCTTTCTTCAGGCGTCTGCAGAGATCTTCCTTCAGGCGTCTGCAGAGATCTTCCTTCAGGCGTCTGCAGAGATCTTCCTTCAGGCGTCTGCAGAGATCTTTCTTCAGGCGTCTGCAGAAAGCTTCCTCCAGGCATCTGCAGAGATCTTCCTTCAGGCGTCTGCAGAGAGCTTCCTTCAGGCGTCTGCAGAGATCTTCCTTCAGGCGTCTGCAGAGATCTTTCTTCAGGCGTCTGCAGAGAGCTTCCTTCAGGCGTCTGCAGAGAGCTTCCTTCAGGCGTCTGCAGAGATCTTTCTTCAGGCGTCTGCAGAGAGCTTCCTTCAGGCGTCTGCAGAGATCTTCCTTCAGGCGTCTGCAGAGATCTTTCTTCAGGCGTCTGCAGAGATCTTCCTCCAGGCTTCAGCAGAGAGCTTCCTTCAGGTGTCTGCCTCGTCTTCTTCGGCATGTCGTGGTTCCTGATGTGGACCTGCAGGCCTCGCTCTGTCATTTCATAGATCTGACACTTGGCGCAGTGCCATGGCGTTACGCCGATGTGCCTGAACTGATGTGCCAGGTAGGAGTCAATTATCTTGAAATTTTTGTGACAGATGTCACACGGTGGGATGACACCTGGGTGATCGTTCTTCATGTGCCTCTTCATCCCCCACCTTGACCCTCTGAAGACCTTCCCCTCCCCCTCGGGGTTGTTTTCCATCTTCACCAGGCAGAGTTTGCATGTAAAGACGGTTTCGGCGTTGGTGTGGCGTTTTGTGTGGTCGTCCAGGATGACCTGAGTGCGAACATACTGCTGGCACCACGTGCAGAAGAAGGTCTTCTTCCCTTCAAACTGATGCATGGTCTTTAAGTGAACGGCCAAACCTGAGCCTCTCTTGAAGCGCCGCCCTGGTGGTGGACATAGGGAGCACACAAGTGATTTCCCGTCGTTCATTTTTAAGACAGCGTCGTAGTCCTCTCCGAGCTCCAGCACTGACTTGTTGCTCATTAACTTCTCCCTCACATCACTGTCCTCTTTTACCCACTTCATCTTCTTTGGCTTCCCTGGTTCGGTAAACGTTTGACTCACGGGTCGAGGTGCAGAAGGTCGAGGTGCAATTGGTCGAGGGGCCCCTGATAAAGATATGGGATGTTTAACTATCTTCTTAGAAGGGAGCGATCTGTCCACGGACATGGTGAACTGATAACTCTGTCCGTCCTCTTCAGGGTTTGAATACTCGATGACAAAGACGTCGTCTTCCTCCTCCACAGTGACCTCGTCCTCCTCGGGCATCGAATACTCCATGTCGTAGTACGCTGTGGCGCCCTCCTTCACCTTCCCCTCCTCTCCTATGTACGTGTCATCGATTGTCACCATGGTGATCCCATTCATGCCGGCTGCATGGTCCCGGCGTGCGTTTCCAGCGATGATGGAGGACGTCAACACCTGTCCTGCAGGCCTACCTCCAACCGCCAGGTGTTCAGAGGACATCTGACACATGAAACAACAACAGCACACGTTTAAGGCACAGAGTTAACTCCACTCATCAGAACATCTCACAGTGAGAGAATAAATGTTTTAAGACATCAAATACAAGAACAAAAGGATTTAGAGATCAGGGGAACAATAATAATTGTTATTTTATCATTTAAAAAGGTTTTTGATCAGTTGAATGTACTTTTACAACCACGTAGACACAAGGTCCCTCTTGAAAAGGAGATTCCACATCTCAAGAGGCTCAAATAAATCTTTATTCAGCAGAGACAGATGTGATTTTAGTCCCTTTGTCTCTGCCTGGATCGATCCATCTTTGGATGTACGTTTGTGTATATAATATAGTTATTTACATGCATTTGTATAAATGGATTTATGTGTATCTTATAAATGAAGAGTATGACTGGAGATAACACTTGTTATAATTTGGCACTATACAAACAAACAATATTAACTACTGGTTGGTTGACTGAATATCCAAAATTCTGAAAGATTACCACACATGTTCTTCAGAGCTCACAGTGGCATTCAATTTAAATAAAAGTCAAACACATAAAAAGATAAATAAATGACTTTTTTTTTAATAAAATGTCATATTCTGGTTCCTATAAGTTTTGTTGATTAAAAAGTTTAAGCAAGAATTTATTATTTTCTGTGTAACTTATTGAATAAATTCAGTTATTAAGCATGAAATTTAAATCCCAGCAAACAGAGAATAAACTGCATCATTATTATTATGATTCACAACACTTGAGTTTTGCCAATATCCAATATGCTGATATTTCTGAAATCTTTATCGCTGATAGTTAAACAAATATTATTCTAGTTATTAATTTATCCTGTTTTAAATTGGTATTTTTTGTGTTTTATTGAACCATATATTTTAGTTGTTTGTTTTATGATTCTTAACAGTCTTTTATTATTAATCCTGATCCATTTAATCTATGAACATTTATTATAGAGTCAAATATGTCAGTGTTTTACCATGGTTAATGAAGTGATTTATCCTATCTGATTTTATCTAAAACAGAATATTTTGGGGGCTTTCTTCAAGTATATTAAATGATAATCATTTACATTTATTTTTTACCAAAATTAAAAACAACTATTTTGCTGGTCCCTCTTGCTTTTTTCAGTTTTTCAGGTCTTTCTCTTTCTCATATCACTTTTTTTCTTGGTTTATCGACAGTATTTTTATAATGTTGAGGTTTTGGTATTGTTTGAGAACAGTTCAAACATTTTGTTTTATTAAAATAACCAGGTCTCCGGGGTGTTTCAATGTGTGCCGGTACTTTGGTTTTATGTTTATTATTTGTCATCTGACTTTGTAAAGATTATCTGCTGTTGATGTGCATTAGTCTCTTATTCCAGTTACATTCTGCCTTTTGTGGCAATAAATGGCATCTCCACACCATGTTAAGCACTTTTTTTTCATTAACAGGCTTGATTAATTACCTCTTGTTTGGGAACATTTAAAAGGTGTAATTATACTTGATTATACATGAAATAAGATGTTTGGGTACTATTTGATGGTTTTAAAGCACATTCATAACAAAGGTTTTCTATAATCTAAAACACACGTTTCATGTTACTTTTCCATCCATCTGTTTTTCTCCTGCTGTTGACATTATTACATTTTATTGTGTTAATATTGTATCCTTGTAATATAAATTGCTTTAAGATGTTTGGTAACTATTCAGTTGCCTTTAAAAACAAACACTCGAGGCCAAAGGGGTCTATTGTTTAACAGCATGTGGAGGAAAACTTGTAAAAAAAAAAAAAGTTAAAACAAGAATAAATCAAAATATTTTATTGATCTACATTTATTTAGGAGACATGCCTTTGTTCACACACTAGTTTTTTTTCTCTCTCAGGTGTTTCTCATCAACATAAGAAGGTAAATTATAAAGAAACCATGTCCCACCTCAGTCCTGCTCCTGGAGGCAGCCATCTCAGCCTCGTTGGCTCAAACTGCAGCTGGATCAGCCTCAGACCTGCTGAAGCAGCAGAGACCTCAGGAGTCCAGGACAGAATAAAATGTAGTTTGGAACTTTGCACACGAGGCGGAAAATGTCCACAAGAAGCAAACAGCAGAAATGAAAACCCTATATGCTCGCAAACTGAGATTACGAAGTCAAAGTCGCTGCAGGAAAGTGCAGAGTTTCCTTCCAGAGGTGGAAGTCAACAGGAATGTGCTGCTTCTTCTTCTTCTGACACAGACAAGCAGTCTGAGAGTCCGGAGGTTCCCGGAGCGCCCCCTGTCGGCGAGGACGGATACTGTTTACTCTTTTATTACTACTAAGAGAGGAAAAACAAAGTATACATGAATAGTATGTAGGGGAAACATTCAGGGAACGTGTAGCCACAGGTTAAGGGTGTTACATTATGTAAATACACTTGAAACAGAGCATATTTCCAGGGTTCTGACAGCTTTTTTGTTATCACATTTGCCTATAAGCCTCATGTATTTCTCAACATCTTTGAAAAAAAGATAACACTGGGTTTTTTTGTTACTGTATTTGCATTTGTGGATGAAAAACCTGACCAAAATAATTAACATGTTTATAAAAAAAAAGTTTTTCCTCTTTCTTTGATCTTTTATAAAAGCAGAATACATTTTCCCACAATAAAGCAAAGTCTTTGAAAACATAGTCAATGATGAATCGGCTGAAGTCCTTCCAGAGCTTTTTTGGTACGTGGACAATGCCAAAACAGATGTAATACTGTGTCTGAGTGGTCCTCACAGAAAGAAGAGGACGGACACTGTTTACTGTTGACATCCCACGTAGGCCTTCACAGCAGTGATCATGGATGGTCATGTTTATAGGTCTCATGTCCTGCAGAATCAATTTTCTTTTGCTTTAATGTCATTGAAGGAACTTAAGGAGCAGAAGAACATGACCCCTTTTTACTGAACTCTCAGCCCACAGAGAAATGGTGCGTTCCAGTTGTACTGGGAAGTCTGGATTTCCAATTTCTGAGTGGGAAATTTCAACTGGAATGCCCACTGAGGTCGGAATTTCCTACTGGGAACTCAGAGGATCCTCACCACCCCCAAGTAGACAATCAAAGATGAGTTTTTGCTTGGTAATATTCCGTTTATTAGCACTTCTGACTCGTGTTTGTCACACAAAATCAGCCATATAGTATTGTTCAACTTATATTTATGGAAATGCTGCCATAGTGTTATTTACATTCTTCATGTGGTATGTGCGATCTACAAAGCAGGGCTTGCTACAACGGCTAACTCAACGGCTAACAATAGCCTGGTAGATCAGCAAGTTTTTTTCTGACTTTGTAACTGGAGCGCTGATAACTTGGAGATGACGTCATTCCCACTTCCGTCTTCCCAGTTCCGATGTTAATGGAATGCAGCAAAATGCTCTCCCTTTCTTTAAAGAAAATTACCCTTAAAATGCTTTGTTTTTTACTTCCTGAAGTTTATGATGTCATAGCTTACAGCCTCCACCCACGTGAATATTTTCTGGTTCCCCTCAGATCAGAACATTTGCAAAAGAGATCTATCTATCTATCTATCTATCTATCTATCTATCTATCTGTCTATTCAACTTAAATCTTTGCTGAACTGTCACACATGACAAGATGTAAATGGCCAAACACACCAGGAAATAGGACCTTTATTTATTTTTGGTGTATTAGTTAAAAGCTGTTCTTTTATTCAAATATGCAAAAGTAACATAATTCAAGTTTCTTTCTCTATATCATGCCCATCAATCTGATAACTGAGGAAGCCTGTCATTCCTATCTACCCATTAAAAGGAAGCATGAGAGAACAAATGGCAATCAAGGGATTATGAGTCAAAATTTGAAAGGAAAAAAGTCATTAAAATGAGGGATTTTTTTTAAATCATCAGATAAAAAGTCAAAAGTCTGATATAAAAACCAAATTGCCAAAAATTACCAAAATTCTAAGGTATAAGGTGGTCATTGTCAGATATAATGACATAACAATGATATAAAAAGATAAAACATATAAGACCCCAACAAATAATATGCACTTAGTGCTTGCAGTTGTTAAATGGAAAAGTGATGTTACACAGTGGAAACTGTGTCCATGTCCCATCTTTTTTGGAACATGTTGCGGGTATTAAATTCAAAACGAGCATACACTGTGAAAAACAAAAAAGTTTATCAGTTTGAAATTGAACATCTCGTCTTTGCAGTGTATTCGTTTGAGTATCAAGTAGGTTTTGCAGATTAATGTGGTTGTTTTTTTTGTTTAACACAACGTTCCAGCTTCATTGGAATTGGAGTTTCTATTTTATTTTTTTATCTTTATTCACTTTCATGCATTAATTTTTTGTTTTTAACGTCATCAAGCATCCCTGAGTTTGATCCGCTGCGTCCAGGTTGCGTCAGGCCTTTGTCCTGTCAGAAACGACGTGAACAATAAAGCACTGAGATTTTGAATATCAAGCTGACGGACGCATGCGCAGACTTGTGAATAGCATCAACGGCTTCGAGCTAGTTTCACTGATCATCCCGTCAGTTTAGATCCGTGCTTCAGCTGGCTTTTGTCAACAGAAACTGTGTAACAGCGAGTCGTTTCTGTCGAGTGGACTTTCAGTGACCGAGGCGGGTAAGAATATGCCCAAAAATAAAGGTAAGAGACGTTCACGGACGTCCCGGTGATGTTAATTGTGTTCGCGCGCTGTGAATACACACGCAGTGAAAACGTGACACCGACATGCTAAAGCTAGTTAGCTTCAGGAATTACAGTCATCACAGCAGTTTGTGGTGTTCGTGTGTAACTAGGGGACCCTTTACGTATGTGTCTGAGTTTACTGGGGGGTTAAAGAAGGTCGGATGTGGTTATACGACATCCGTTCAGCTAACCGGCTGCTCTGCTAGCATCCCCGGCCATTAGCTCTGTAACTAGCCGGCACAGCTAACTAGCTTCTATGCTAGTTAAACCCCACCCCGGGCCGGCCCGTGACATCTGGGACCTGATTTATCTCGAAATACGTTTGACTGATGAAGTAACAGGCTGTTAAAGTCAGCTGAATACCTTCTTTGGCCATTCTGATATTGTCGTGTATCCGCTAATCACGTAATCGAGCGATCTTATAAATAAATTGAAGTGAAACTGTTGGCCAACATCACTGCCACAACAGTCGTGTGTCATCTGTGGACTTCCCAGTGAGGCATGTGGTAGATGACACAAGCAACTGATGGTTTATTAGGGTAAATAAGGTCCATTAGGCTGCCCGCAATTACAGTGAATGTGTCTGTAGACGTCAACATGTTATTCTTGTATATACATTTCCGTTATTGTGATTTATGATAACGCGATGTGCCATAACCACCAACCATATTTTTTAATATAAGTGAGTTGAAAATGTCTTCTGTGCATTCTTTGTTGGCCACCAACAAAGAGGAGTATCCCAGAAGTTTTTTTTATTGTCCTTTGTTTTCACTTAAACCATTAAAAGAATAGTTCAGTATTTCTGAAGCATGTATCATGGGTGTATAGAGCGTACTGAGATCTTGAATGATATGGTTGTCTCAGATCATTTACAAGTCTCTATCATTTTAAATGTTAAATTGTCTCCCAGAGCTGACTCGCTCCAGTAGATATGAGCAGCATAAGAAACGTAACTGGACAGATCTGTAGGAGAAGGGACCTCGTGTTCTATAACTTATTGACTGATAAGAACCTGAGTAACATCGAATAACCTCTTGATGCAATAGTGTGTGACAATATACACTGCATAAATCCAAAACACAGTGATGGTCTCTATAAAATGTATGAAAACGTTGTGAACGGTTTCAGGAGTAGCTGTTAACCTATTTGACAAAAAAGGTTGAAACTCAACATTGCAAGGCCAGGATGGAATGATTGTGTCTGAACTTTATACAGAATCTAGGGATGTACATAAACAGTGGATCCTATCAGGTAGGCCAATGAATGGCCCAGAATTTGATTGTAGGAAACAAGTAAAGGCCAGATTTAAATATGCCTTACGATTTATCGAGAGGAATGAGCAGGCCATGAGGACTGACTCCATGGCCAAAAAGCTTCAACAAAGTGATATTTATAGATTCCGAAGGAAGCCAGAATTGCTAATAACAGCAAGATTCCTTTTCTATCTAGTATTGATGGAACTGCTGGGGCAGATAATATAGCCGGGCTGTGGAGAAGGCAGTATGAAGAACTATTTAATTGTGTTAAAAGTGAGAAGTATCATATTGGTAACATCCCATATGATGTAGGTGTGGTGGTCAGACCACATGAAGTAAGCTGTGCCTTTGGGAAACTAGCTTTTAACAAAGCATGTGGCCCTGATCAAATAACAGCTGAAAGTTTGAAGTATGCTAGCCATGGAACTACAGTGCTTCTTGTCATTTGCTTCTCTGGATTAATAATGCATGGTGTACTGCCCAATTCAATGTTATCTGTGCTACTAGTGCCAGTAATTAAATACAAAACCTGTAGAATATCAAGCTCAGAGAATTATAGACCAAAATTTTAGAGTGCTTTTGCTGTGTTCCAGTTGTACTGGGAAGTCGGGATTTCCAAGTTCCAAGTGGAACATTTTAGCTGGAACGCCCCTTGAAGTTGGCAGATCCTCTCCACCCCGAATTGACAATCAAAGGTGGCTGCCTTGGGTGTAAACAGTTATTAAGCTCCTGTAATATTCCATTTATTAGCACTTCTGACTAGTGTTTTTTGCACTAAATCAGTCGTATTTGACGTATATGTTATGGAAATGCTGCAATGGTGTTATTTACATTCTTCATGTGATAAATTTTGCGCGTTTACAAGGTACCCTTCCTTCATTTTCAGTTTTTAGGAAAGCTTCTCCATCACCAGGATGTTGTCTATGATCAACAACCACTGTTTATGATTTGGTATCTCAGCTTTTAGCCAGTTCTTAGTGATAGTTTTCTTTAGGGGTGCAAGATATTGGATTTTTGCAGATACTCGATATGCAGATATTTCAAAACTAATTATTGCTGATATTGATACCAGTACAAATATTTTTGACAAGAGTACAAGGTATCTCCTGTACTAAATCTTGATCTGTTCCCTTTCATTGTGACAGCATCAGTTTCTAACATAACGTTGATATCTGACAGCGTATCTGTGTTGACTATTGATGTTGACTAAGGAAAAAAAGTTTTCTAATAGAAGACACTGTAGTTTTAAAAAATGTAAATATTCAGCAAAAATAGTGTGAAGCGTTGTGCTACATCTATACATTCTGTGAGTATTACAGCCAATATATGTGATATATATGGCTTATATGAATGGCCAAAATATCGACATAAGTGTTAATATCTGGCAGTACAGATATTCCACTTTTTCAAGCAAATATATGCCATGTTGATATTGTACATCCCTAGCTGCGGTGTGAATCCCGACCAGGTGTTGGTCTCCTGCATGCACAGATCCTTCCAAATGTCCCAGGTGTAACACAAGACATGATTGAGATATAACACAGACCAGTACTTTGAAGAGAACTGAATTTATACAACCCCATTCTGTATGCAGTTGCTACACCAACTCCAGACTGTGTACTTATTTTGTCTGTAGACATGCAACGGTCCTCTTCCAGAAAATTCTGAATTTTCCCAATCAAACTTGACGTCCCTAGCCCCTTGACATCTCTTATTGTATCTTTCGTCTCCTCTGCTGTCCTTGAATCTCTTGTCAGCTGTGACAAGCAGTGTTTTGTAGGGTGTATTCAAAGTGCTGATTCAGCCATCTCCTTCGACCTGGAATAACAAGAATGGGCAGGTCAGCTTGTTACATGTTTTGTAGTGATATATTAAAATTACAGTAATGTAGGACAGTAATAAGTATTACTCCCAAAAAAGTCTCAAACTTCTGGAGAGCACCTTGTACTTGTATAATCGTGATGTCCAGCATCTTCTGGTTATTATTACAGTAACTTTTCCAATGTTGGATTCCTAGGATCACTGTTTGTTGATAAGGTATCAAAACACTTTAAAGATCAGTGTCTCAAAATCTGTTATCATGAAGCCTGGTTGTCCATCCATTGTGGAGTTGAATGGCACTAATACACATTTACCTTGGGCATACCTGGGGTCTGTGAGAGTGCTGTTTTGACTTAGCCATCGTCTATACCCATTCACACTTTGAAGGAAACTCATTCCAACCACCAGTGTCTTTAGTCTCGTTCTTTTGATAATTTTGGGACACCAGGCCGTCACTGAGGGTTGACGTGTAGATTGACAGGTGAATAAAAAGTTTTACCTCCAGGATGACAGTCACAATGCCTGCAATACTAATGGAACTGCATCAATCTGTCAAGGCAATCCATGTAATAATATAATAATCCATTTAAATATGTTTATACACCTATATGCTACCAAATATATAAAATATTGAAATATATACATATAACATATAAGTATCAGTATAGACATAATGTACATATGCTACATAAACATCTATATAAGTATAATTTATACCTATGCACACATACATACTTACATGTATATGCATATTATGTAACTATCCCTATAAATATGATATCTTTATCTTATATCTAAACATTATATTGCAAATACTAATCAATTTCAGCACAGTAATGTTTATGATTTATTTATTTCCCCCATCACTCTCATAGATAACACACTTCCTCTTCCGTATACTTGTTTATAAGCAGTTTTTTATACCTCTTTTGTTTGTACTTTGTTTTATCTCCATAGCCAAATTGTTCCATAAGTCACCCCACAGCTCAACCTGCAGAAACTTTTCATTGTTGTTCGAACCTTTTGTTTTATATTTAGGTTTCCCTTTGGATTATAATGTCCCTCACTCTCTATAAACATTTCCCAGATTGTATTTGGCAGTAGATATTTCTTGCTTTATGCATAACTAGTGCTGTAATGTAGGTAATATTGACTGGTACCTTCATGTCTGTCTTTCTAGGTAAGGGAGGTAAGAATCGGCGACGTGGAAAGAACGAGAATGAGTCTGAGAAGAGAGAGCTGGTGTTCAAAGAGGACGGACAGGGTGAGTATTTCTTGTTGAGCTTTTTAAGATCAGAATAAGAAAGCTGTTTGCAGTCAGCTGAAGACAATGCCCTTGCATGATGGCACTCGTGCGTGTTTTCATTCAGGCAAGCATGAAAAGGAGGCTTTCAAGAAAATCTCGGCCAAAACGCACAGAAGAATGAATAACAGAGAGACATATTTACCCCAATCCAACTGGTGTGTGCGTCAAAAATAATAGAATATGTCTCAGAACAGATAAAATTACTCTTCCTGTCTGTGCTTTTCAAAGTTAAAGCATCAGTTTGCCTCTTCTGTAGAGAAACTCCTCTCGTTTGTCCAGAATGCTTTCCTTCCACAGGTCTCCAGGTCAGTTATTCAATGAATCAGGCCACATGCAGGGATATTCATGGAGGTTCTTCCTTCCCTTTTTATTTAGCCTCATTATTTGGGTGAACATTTTGGAGAAAGAGAGCTGTAATGGCAGGGGAACGTGACACAAACACACACCAGTCCAGTGTGAAACCCCGTCAGTCTGTATGCCAAAGGGTTGTTTGCATTTATCAGTGTTTACTTGTGCATGCAGAAGCCACAACATAGACTGTCCAAATTTGTTTTGTGTAGGTCAATATGGGACACTATGGTAATTATATACTTAACTTATGTAACTACATATGCACTGAGACTTAAAACAGGAATCCTCACGTTAGTGGACATGTATCAAAAAGCAAGCTAACTTTTTTTATTAATAAGGTTTAATTCTATTTGTTACCTTTCAACTCAAAAAGGAAGCCACAAATTTAAAATATTCAACTGAGAAAATAGCCCATTTCGCCTGCTTTATGCAGCATTGGCAAGTTAGGTTGCGGTTCTCTCATGGAAAGTAAGACCTTCAGGGAGAAAGAGTATGTTTGACAATGTTTGCACTGAAAACCTGTGTAGGCTGACTTTTTACCACACAGAAAATCAGCTAGATTTGATAAAGTATCAGATCGATGAGCAGGGTTTTTTTTCCACAAAAGATTGCTTAGCAAATAAAACTCAGATGTTCTGTTTAATCCTTTCATGTATGAATTAATAAATCACAAAGGAATACCTTTTGAAATGTTTGTTTTTACTTTCAATCAAGTTTAAAATCGTGTTCATTTTTTTTTCATTGTTATAATTTGACGGAGTTATGCATCTGTCCACAACAGTGGAAATCATGCATCAGTGGTACAAAAAGAAATTTCACTGAACTTTACAAAGATCCACAAACACATGTCTTTTACAAACATTTATTGAGAGTAAATAAAATAGAAAACAAAATCTGACATGTGTATTGTTGCTGTTTAATTATACTATTTACTTGTGAATAATACCAAAATTTTAAATAGAAAAAAAAAAGGTGAAATCTGAATAGAAGCAGAATATACAGATTAATTGTTGGTCACAGAAAAAAATATATAAGAGATGTCTGTGTAGATTCTCATTCATCCAGGTCATGGTCATTCTGAAGATTCAAAAGCAAGGCAACTGGACTGTGTAGAGTTTCCACTGGAACTGAAGGAACTGGAACTGAAGAAGCTTCTTGGATGAGAAGTGAAACGTCTTCCCAACAAACTCTACACAGTCCAGTTGCCTTGCTTTTGAATCTTCAGAATATAAGAGAAGTGTTTTTTAAAATCTGCATAAACTGTTCCTAATGTATTATTAAATTAGAATATATATATATATATATATATTCATATTTTTTTAACCTGTCTGATTCTTTGAGAACAGAAGGATTTGACACGTATTCCTGAAGGACGTGGAGCAATTCGCCCTTTGTTGACCATTTTGGATTTAAGATGCAATATTTCGATATGACAAAAATATGCAAAGATAATATTTTTATAAACTTGGGACAATGGTAGTTGGTAGTTTGTACTGCAGCCTAGAGGGTATAAAATGTGTTTGAATATCTGTGTACTGTTGTGGACTGCATGCATGAAGCAGTCAGTAACATTTTCCTCTGAATTAAGCAACCATGTTTTTGCAGGTGAGACCAAGCTCCGCTGCTCAGATTATTTAGTATAGTTATCTTGTTGAAAAGCAAGTGTTATTTATTACTGCATGTGTGTCCAAATTGCTTCAGAAGTGACTTTTTTTAGCTGGCTGATTGTGATAACATGATGAATCTGGTGTTTAACCATGATTTCAAACTTATTCCACTAAGTTATTCTCCCTAAATTGATCCGTCCGTTGCCCCCCAGAATACGCTCAGGTGATTAAAATGTTGGGGAACGGACGTCTGGAGGCCATGTGCTTCGATGGCACCAAGCGGCTTTGCCACATCAGAGGAAAACTCCGGAAAAAGGTAGGAACCTCCAGGCCACCCCTCCTGACATAATGCTGCACCAGCACTTTCTCAATGGTCAGTCAGGCCGTTCGTGGCAGCACTGACGTGTGAGGGTCACAGAGTGCTGCATAAATGACGTGGGGTAATCTGCTCTCTTTTTTGTTCTTGTAGGTTTGGATTAACACGTCAGACATCATCCTGGTCGGGCTGAGAGATTATCAGGTGTGTTTTTGCTCATGCAAAACAAACTCTAACAGCCTCATTGTGCTGTGACATTGGACCATTTCTAAATTTGTAAAATGCTTTTTTGCCAAGTTTGATGCACATTAACATGCAAAGTGTTGAAAAGACAAATGTCCTGTAAATAGGACTGTTTAGACAAACAATAAAAGGGATTTGATTTTCTTTAGCAGCCAGTCTTTAAAAGTATTATAATATCTGGATTAAGAGTCACACTGGTATATAGTCCTATAGTGTATCTCCTAGGCTACCGTTGAATAGTCACCTCTTAAGCCCTTTCCTAACCACTTTTCCTTAATCCTGATGGAAAACGTCATGAGTTTAAGGAAAGGAGAAAGGAGAATTCAGAAGGACTTAGGAAAGGAAAACTGCCGTGCAGAGAGAATCCGACTGCACTTTCACTACGCTACGTCATCATGCGACGGCAGATGTTACTGACATTAATTTGCTGTGGTGAAACTATAATTTTACAAGCTTGACTACAAAAGGCGCATCTTAGAAGTGCTTGTGCATCATGACAATGTTGTTCCTTGCAGACAATTTGAACATTAACAACTCGGTAAAAATTACGTCTGCATAGCCAATGTTGGAAGTGAGGATTTAAATAAATTTGTCCACTCATTATCAACATGAATACCAATCAGTGCTTGAAAATAAATAGTAACTGAATGAAAGAAAGGCATAAATTGTTATGCCCACAATCTAATAGCGTACAAATTATTAATATTGAACCATGTTTAAAACATAACCAACATCAAATGTCTCGTATCTCTTCAAAAAACAGAATACTGGAAAGTTAAGGCACGTTTTGGTGTACTTTTGAAAGGATCATCAGCAGTGTTAACTTACATGGTCTGCAGGCTTTGTTCATCATGATTCGATTGAATTTGGAAGCAGTTGTTTATAAATGCTGTTGCCGCGGAGAATTGTGGGACAGAATAATCTCCTTTCTTTTTGTAAAGGATGGCTCGGTGTATCCTATGCTAAAGGAGATGCTAAAGGAAGCATTGAGTCACCTTTCCTAAGCATTTAGACTATTCCAACAGCTCTTATCACGAACTACTTCCGTATCATTTCACTCAGTTAGGAACCTTCCTAAGCAAAAAGGACTATTCGACTGCAGCCCTAGTTTTTATTGTCATCATTAAATGTTAAAGGTATGACACCAGTTTTCTTGTTTTCATGTCTTGCCTCACTCCCAAGCAGATAGACTCCATTCTTTCGACTGTGCGTGCAGCAACAAGGAAGAGACGGGCAGAGCTCGCCCACCGCTAATTAGCTTAGCTCAAACACTGGTAGTGTATGGGTAGTATTAGCCTGCCCCTGACTACAGTCATCAGATAAACTCTTCAGCGACTCTGTGCGATTGTCGTGACTCATTTTGTCCTGCATTATGTTACGTTATCTTCTGCTGTCATCATGTTATCTTCTACTTGTGATTGAGCCATTCGTTTGTGAGCCATTCTTAAATGCAAATTGCCTGCAAATTTAATGAACGGCTCACTCACAACTGTGAATCGGTTCTCATCTTTAACTGAAAAGAGCTGTTCAAAAGACTTGACTCATGTCACATCTCTAACACAAACCACCGTGTAAGTAGGTAAACCTCGTTACCGCACGCACAGTCAAAAGAATAACGTCTATCTGCTTGTCATGGACTCGAGAGTGAGGCAAAACATGAAAAGAGAGAAACTGTTGGTGTATCCCTTTAATGCAGAAGCTCAACAGTTTGTAGTCGATGGAAAGTGACACCAGCTTTTTATGCATCACTGGGATTTTCTGCAGTGTGTGGAGATGTTTGTGCTTTTTTGCCATGCACATCTCTGTAGCTAAACCATTCTAACATTTTAAACTTTTATTCAGGATAACAAAGCTGATGTCATCCTCAAGTACAACGCAGATGAGGCTCGCAGTCTGAAAGCGTACGGAGAGCTGCCAGAGCACGGTGAGTTAAACTTCAGCATCAGAACAGCAGGAGAGGGTCAGTGAAGTCGTGCATGTAGCTGCTGATCTGAAACAGCAGAGGTCCTCGTTGTTTTATTTACATCAGTGTTCCCCACAGCAAAATATATGTTGATGCCAGTTAAAGCTCAGTGTATACATTTAGTTTGTCTGATACAGGGCATGAATGAGTATTCTCTCTACAAACTCTTCCCTTCTGTCCCTCTCGCAGCCAAAATCAATGATACAGACACCTTTGGTCCTGGAGACGACGACGAGATCCAGTTCGATGACATGGGCGATGATGATGAGGACATTGATGATGTGAGATCCTTTATGATACTGAGCAATTAGGGCAGGGTTAATGCCTTTGTGATACTTTAAGAAGGGCGGTTGATTAGCATTTATGAAACCATAAACAGAATGAGACTTTTTAAATCTTTATAGACTATAATTTACAAAAGTTTATTCCCTTTTTAACTTCCATTTCATTTCAGACAAAAGATTTCCAGTAGGCCCGCACGATATGAGAAAAATGTGATGTGCATAACATGTTTGACTTTTTATCCTAGCCTGTGCTTCTCCTTTTCTTTCAACATCTGCTGCAACATGATTTTCTGAATCCAAAAGAATTCTAAGACCTATTTTCTGCACTAAACCAGCACAAATGATTTAAGGTAGCTTTATTCGATCTATGACTGGGCGATAAGGCCCCAAACTAAAATCCATGGTTTATTTCCACAGAATTTGATTTAAGATTTTCATTGATTTCTTTATTTCTCACAAATAAAAAGAATTCCAAGACACACAGAAATGACAAAGTAACCATAATGTAGTGGAAATATGTCCCTTAACTTAATTTCCCTCTAAGAATTAAAATGCATGCTGTAATTTTATCAAATGTTCATTTTGTAGTTTGGACATAATGAACATCTCATCTCATTCTTTTATCAGCATTTAATCACATTTAAAATACTATATATGCCAAAAAATGTGCCTGTGGAGAAACTGACAGGACCGACCATTATTACTGTGTGGACTTTCTATGTTTATATTTTCAAACAGTGCCTCAACTTACAAGTGGAGCGATTTTTATCGTTAAATTATTGATTTTTTAATAGAAAAGAATGCCCTTTATTATCATTATACTTAATATATAAGGAGATTGGAGAGCTTCTCCTTCTTCAGTGCAATCAGATAATTATACAAAAATATCCAACTCTATATACAAAATAAAGTAAAAAAGTGTAAATTTTAAGAATATATGATATAGAATAAAAAGCAAAAGAATATAGAAATATGTAGTATATAGAAATGTGTTGTATTGCTCAGAAAACAAAAAAAAGAAGAAAATGCAATGTATTACACCAGATGATTGAATATTCACAAAATAAATATTCACAGAATAATTGTGTTGCGCGGGATGGATGAATATTGGGGTAGAATTATAACAGAAACATTTTACATCATATTGAAGGCTGGGTTCGTTGCACACAAAAATAATTCAAATTAATCGATTTAATCAATATGTCACCCAGCCCTGGTTTCATTTTACTGCATCAGAAAGGTGAAGCAGAGGCATTATTCAGAAAACATACCTTGATCATGTTAAAGAAAGTTGTTGGTAATTTATGATGATAAATTTAGATTGTCTTTTGCAAAGACCCTCATTGTAATAACAATGAAATCAGCCATAATTGTGCAGATGCTCCTAAAATAAGAAGTGCAAAATGTAAAGGTTCTTTTGCCATTATTTTTAGTGTAATCGTTGGAAAGAGGAGGATTATGTTTCAAGGAATCAAGAAATTGTCTTGATTTTATGGTACTTAATGGACCAAACTGTGGTCTATTATTTATTTATTTATTTAGAAGGGACAGTGCACGTTAATGAAATACATGTGTAAATGTGTCAAAGTTAGCAAAAAGCACATCACATACTATAACGATTAAAGTTACACAATAGGAAAGGACAGGAAATACACATTCAGACATGGCAGCAAATGGGTCTATAAAGTGCAGAGAGCCAGATCTAAAGTGCATATTAGCTCAGATAAGAAGCATGGTCGAGGTAGTTACAGTAAAAAGATATAAATAAGCCACTGGGGCCTTGGTAATGGGTACGTAAAGACATTCAAAACAACAATGCAAAGCCAGGAAATAACATCAATGAAGAGGTGAAATAAAGGATTGATAACGATTAATGAATAATAATCATATCTGTCCAGAGTGAAAGCAGGACAGCCATCCAGTGTTTCATTATTGGTTAATAGGCAAAAATACAATAATTAAGTCACAAATTTACCCTCTTACTAATTGCAGTAAAGTAAACAAAACCGTTTTTTCTGTTTTTTCAGATCTAAAGACGTGCTACTGGAGAGGAAGGTGGGATTTTACCCGACATGCTCTGATTGGGATATTTTGAGCCGATACACCGCACCAATAATGATTATTTTTATTAAGATCAGCCTATGCCAATCCAATACAGTGAATTAATATACAATAGTTTTCATTTCATTCAGTTTGTTATACATCTGTGGGCGTATTTGTTGTTCTGAAGAACTAAAAGTGCATTTTATATTGGGGATAATGAATAAAAAACATCTGTACTTTGACTTAATTGTCTAAGATGAATGAACATGAGATGCTGCTTTAGTTAGACTGTCACCGTCACCACCTGGAGGGTGACGCACAGTTTGTTTCTCCGTCTTCAGAGTCAGAGTAGGCTGATCACCAGCATCAAATTTAGGGTGAAGATCGGGAGATTTATCCCTTTTTCTGCTTCTAACATAAAACACAAAACATCAACAGCCTGCTGAGAGGTTTCTTTATTATTTTCAGCATCCATGGAGTACTTGTTTACTCTTAGAGGCTCACGCCGATACCGTGACCACAGAATATCTCACAGCAAGAGTGCGTCATCTTTTTAAAATGTATTTATATTGATTTCACACTACGTGGAATTTAGCAACAAGTACAGAATCTCTGGATTCGACAATAAAAAGATTTAACAGTTTGTTTTGTTATTTTCTTCCTTTGGCAGTCTGTATCATTGTAGCCTGTAAGACAGTTTGAAAGCTGTTTATCAATGACAGAAGCAAAAATGAATAACACTGAGTACGGCTCTGTCTCTGTAGGGGCTTCACTTTAACGCCATATTCCACTAACAACATATTTTGAAATATTGGCTCGTTCCCGATGGCCCCATGAAGGCGATCCCTCTTCCCTTAAATCAAAAGAAGAATCAAATGTATTTTTCTATTGTTTCCCTTTTTTGTGTTTCTGTCTGTTTTGTTTCAATGTTGTGTTTCGGCCACTCGCTCTGTGACTTCGCCACAGCGCGAGGCTCGGCCCGGTGCGCCACTCTCACCGCATGCTGGACCAGCAGCTCCCAAACCCCCAACCCCCACCCCACAGACTTGCACACCAGTAAAACCTCAGACTTCAGCTTCTTTGAAAATGTAGAAAATTCTCTAACAACCAAATACAGAACTTTATTTCCCCCTCACCCCTGTCTCCCCCTCCTCTCTGGAAACTCACCCATGTTTCCTCAGAGGGGCTGAGCACGTCCGTTTGGGAGCTGCTGCTCCAGATGTGGTTCCTGTTGCTGCTGTTGCTGTAACTCTGATTAATAAAAAATGTACTATGATGTTTGAAGGCTGGGTTTCCAATAAAGATCTTAACTCCACTGACAACTGTTGGTGGTTTTTGAGATGCTTGATGCACTTCCTGAGCTGGTCTGAAGGTGACGATGTTTGTGAAAACATCAGCTCTCACAGTGAATCTACATCAGTCCTGTCTAAACCTGAGACATAACCAGTCTATTTTATTTTCTAAATATTCTTCTCATCGATTTTAAAACATACAAACCACAGTTATATGGTGGGTGATGAGGGCAAACAGCCTACACCGGCTCAGTGCATTTCGATAAGAGGAAAACAGTTTCAGGAACAGAAAAGATTGAAGCACAGAAACAAAACCTAAGGTCAGAAAGAAATACACTTCACTTTATTATTTGCCCCTTAAAGGGCAATTGTTGTGCAGCAGATCATCACAGACACTCACAGCGAGACAGTTTAACTTACAGTACAATAGGAATATAAATCAATATACACACACACCAATACAACAAAGGCCAGATTGGACAGTCAGGTCCTGTCCAGTGCAAACGCAGTAGCTTGAGCAACTGCATAGCATCATTTAAAAAGATTGTCATGATTATCATAATAATCATAGTCCACTGTTCATATTGCACCGTGGATTATGATTACAAACAAGGAAACATGCTGCAAATGAAATAAAAACTGCATTACCTTGCAAAGTCAAGCCAGCTGCTCCTCCATTTTCCTCGGTCAAATCAGCTGCCCCTAAATTAAACCTAAATGCTCTGTGCCGAGCGAGAAGGGGAAAGACAGACAGACTGAGACTTTATCATGTTCCTGTTTTCCTTTTACCATCAAAAGTGTGAAATACAGGAGCTGACTCTAAGATGCCTCTTTTTCCAACATTAATTAACAGAATGTGTAATAATATTGTATCAAACAAAGGTCTGAATGCATGGTGCAGTTTGTTTTGAGTCCTTTTGGCAGATATTAAAATGAAATCAGATCAGTTTCTTTCACAAGTACCTGACGAGACTGGTGTCATTGTAGGGAGGACCTCCTGGACTAAATGTAAGCAGATGAAGTACTTTTACTGAGTACTTAGTGAGTAATCCACTTTTTTCCCAATTTTTCTACTTCTGTTTTGTTTCTCACTGTTTGCTGTTAATGCATTTGCATTTTTCTTGCTGCACATTTTTTAATTATCTGTGGTTGTATTTCGTTCTGACCTTTGTGTTTCTGTGCTTAAACTTTTCTGTACTTAAAGCTGTTTTCCTCTTATTGAACTGCATCGAACCATTGGCCATTTGCAAAAAACAAAATACAATGATATGCAAATTAATTTTAAACCTGCATTCAATTGAATACACTACATAGACAAGATATTTAATTTTCACCCCGATAAACTTTTTTTTGTGTGTATTTCCCTCATTTTGAATTTGATGTCTGCAACATGTTTCTTATCAGGCAAGGGAGAAGGTGTGGCTTGGAATTTGTACAACTTTTCATTATAATTATAGGTGCAGTAATTTTCTTATACAGCTGCAAATTCTTCAACTTTCCAACAATTTCCGTAATTCTTCAAACGTGTTTCTTGCAGTTTATAGAACTAGAACACAAGATAACCTAATTTTCTCCTATAAGTTTTTACAAATTTGAAAAATTTTGAGAACTTATCAAGTTCAAATTTTTTTGCATATTTTTTGATAAATATATCAAAATTAATGCAACCTTCTGTCTTATCATATTAGGTATTGGATATGAATAAACTTGTACAAATCCATAAGATATATCACATGTTAAATTGGTTATTTTGTTTTTATATATTTATTTTGTTTTTTAGATTTAGGCTTGTTTTTTGCTTGGGTAAAAATGTTTAAAGGCTTCAGATTTAGTGTATTCTGGTTTTTAGGTAATTTGGCTTTTTTCCAGTGTGGTCATAGTAATGCTTCATTTAAACCTTCATTAAAACTATTACAAACTTCTTCTCAACAACAATACTTATCGACCTAACCCTAACCCTTTATCAAAAATGATTATTTCTAATGAGAGTGTATTTCACTTTTTTCTTTACTGACAATTGCCCTGAAATACAGTGTGGCAGATTTTATCTTTAATTCTACAATCACTGGAAATTTAAGTTGTTAGGGTCATTGATGACTCTTAAAACGCTCTTAACAGTGGGTGAGTTATTGAATGGTTTTCTGTCTCTCTATGTGGCCCTGTGATTGGCTGGCGACAGGTTCAGTTGCCTCTTGCCCAATGTCCGCTGGGTTAGGCCCCAGCCCTCTGTGATCCTTAAAGGGATAAATGATGTAGAGAAGGGCATGAGTGTCTTTTAGTCACCAGTGTTTAGCTCTGACAATGTCCTTTTTATTTTTCTCCATATTTTTTCAACTAAAATGGTCAAATGTGTATTTTTCTCTTTTATTCCATAAGTGTAAATAAATTGATTGCATGCATTTGGATGAAAAAAAAAACGACCAAGCCACCTCGACATTAATACAGTACAGTTAATCTCCTCTGTTGCCCTCATATTTTCAGTAATAATCCAGTGTTGTTATTTTTAGCGCTGCCATGACTCAGTAGATGCTCCCTCTGTTTCCGACTGTGCGCTCACCCATATTGTTTGTCGAAGTCATGACGTCACACGCCGCTGGGGCTCGGATTGTGCCTGGCACGTGCGCGCCAACACGAACCAAAAAAAAGGCACGTGAGGGTGCTGACAGGCGAACATGACGACATCTATGTATTTATTTTTCAACTGAACCACAAAAATCAGCGTTTATCACATTGATTTAACTGTTATCATACTGTAAGGGTGATTTATTCCTCCGCTAACGTCATACTTTTGCTGTAAGCCCGTTAAGTTGCTAGGCGACGACCAACGGCGGGAATAGTGGAATCCGGCGTATTAATATTTAAATTAGCCAAATGTGATACGGTTACAGTGACAGGTCTGCAGTTGTATTTAATTGCAGATAAATTAACTCGATATCAGATTGTTAATGACCTATTTTGAGTGAGATAAGGCATATATATTTGCCATACAGAAGAACACTTGATTTTTGTGCGTTTTACAGAGTTTTGTAAGGTAAGTAAAAAGTAGTCCCGAACGTTGGTCTCTTTACGTAATTCAAATATGGCTTAAGTTAGCAAACGGACCTATATTTCTACATTGATGCTAGCTGTAAGGCATATGTAAGACCCCTCCTCCCCTTCGTCTCTCCTCTATAGGCTCCTCTCTCTTCTTCATATTTGTCTCTGTCTTTCTCCTGAGTCACCGTGTCGTTACCGGGCGGTCACCGGTGGGGCTGTAACGGTTAACGGCTCCCGTTACGGTGGCTCTGCTGACATTATTCGACGACCTTTGGGATGACTGAAGTGGCCTCAAGCCGCTCCGGGATGACAGGTGAGGAAACATGCCTTCACTTGTACACATACCGGAATTTACACGACGGAAATGGACGGTAAATAGGCTTAATTTGACCCCTAATAACAATAAAGGCGACATATATAAGTGATGATTTCTAACACTATTTAAAATAACCATATTTCACCTGAGAAAGGCTGCAAAGACCGTAAGTTTCACTATAGAATGAGTCCTCTTGATGTAGTATTCTGCTTATTATGATATATTTTTTAACAGAATGGACTGAATACTGTTTTTTAACGAAGCCATGCAGGAAATATATGAAGTGTAATGAATGCATTACAAAAAACGTGTATTATGAGTACTTGGGGATCTTGGCTAAATCACTAAATATTATAGGAAAAGAAAATATTGGATTTTTGTCGATATTCGATATGACGATATGTTGATGTTTCCAAACTAATTTTCACCAATACTGATACGGCCACCGACTTATCTAAAATTGACCTGTTCCTCACATGGTGATAGTCTGTGTTAGGAACAGCTGTGAAACAAGAAAAACAATTTTCTTCTTCAATAAATAACATTATTTATTAATGTGGACACTGAGTGATGGCATGGCACATTTTTATATTCTGAAAGTATTAAAGCTATTATTTGGGATATTTATGGACAGTTTATCGCCAAATTATTGACCATAAAACAGCTGATATTGGTCTGATAATAATGTCAATCCCTAATGCATTTGCATTTTATGTTTTGAATTGCATTAATTAGTCAAAATTATTCTTTCAAGTGTAGGTAAAGGGCTTGGATAACATAGTTTTACCTTTAAAAGAGTCTGCAAAACAACATGGATAACTCACGTGGCCACTTTTGGATGTAATGCCATACTTTACTGATTTGTTTTAATAACAGACAAGTTTTTTTTTTTTTTTGCAGCCTATCTGGGCTACAGTGAGTAACACAGCATAAATACGTGGCCATTACAATAAATATTGCAAAGACAAATGTAAATACATGCAAAAAGGCCAAGTTTTTCACTTGAAAAAGGTTTAGACAGTAAGCTTTTCATAGAATTAGACCTGAATTACTTAAAATCATTCTTCTAAGGTGAAGTAGGGACTTGAATAAAAAATAGTTTTTCCCAAAAAGAGCCTGAAAAACAGCAAGAATAAATTAATTTACTGCTTTTTGATGCAATGCCATGCTTTACCAGTATATTATTTTTAATAATAGAACATTTTGTGTTTTTGCAACACAGACAAACAATGCAAGCAATATTACAAATACATGGATCATAAAAAAAAAATAAGTCAGGAAGCACAATATAAGACTATTGCCAATGCCAAATTCAGCAGATGTTTCCAAACACAGAAATATTTTTTTGTCAAGAGAAAAACATCCTCCACATATCTAAAATTTCCTTTCCTGTTCCTTTCTTGGTGACTGTCATGAAGATAGAAAAACAACATTCATAAATTATTGAGTTTTTTTTAAATTATATGTTTAATTTTTATAAGTGGCAAGATGGTTAACCATTGTGGTACGTTTGGACATTGTGCCAATGTTACAGCCAAAATATGCATTATACATTGGACTGTAGTTTTGGCCGAAATATCAACGGATACAGATAAACTACTTTTTGGCAATTATCTGCAGGTACCGATATTGCTCTGATAATATTGTGCATCCATAAAAGTAAATATTTTTGCATTTCAAGTTGAAAAAACAGCCGATACTGGTTTGATGTGCAAAATAGATTTTATGCACAATCTTCAAAGTAGTAATGTATATAATGTGTGTTATAGCCTCTCTGATAAAATAAAATATAGGAATCTTTGGTCAGAATTTTAGCCACAAGCAATATCATTTCAAGAATTTGCCCATAAAAGTCTACGCTAACTTCATCTGGATGTTCTGACCATCAGACGTAATATTTTCTTTTTTCCACTCCTCTTTCTTATTTTCCCTGATTTGTGACTGACAGGCTGATGACTAAATCCTTTTTAACTGTATACTTTTTAACTGCAATTAATGCCTATTATCCAGGATTCCTGCAGACCCTGAAGATGTTCTTAAAGTCCTGTATCTGATTTTGAAATTTATGTAGTCTTAAAAGATGTTTTTTTACCTCTTGTGTGTTAGATGGCACCTGAACTGAGAGATGTTTGAATGCTTTAGCAGAAATACACTCTTTAGGAAGACAGGGATTTTGCATTTCTGTTATTTTGTGTATTTGCTTGTTCACTTGAAAATGTACTTCATTTAAGACAGCTTATCATGTTTATATCTACAAAACATCTAGGAAAAAGGGAAGGAGAACATGGTGAAATGCACCTTAAAGGAAATTTAACTTAAAGATGAAAAATTAGAGTGCATGGTAAGGAAATTAAAAAATAAACAATGTTCCTGGTGTAGAAATGATCATAATTTTCTGTTGATTTTGCAGTAATTGTTTGTAGTTTGATCTAGAGAAGTGTGCAGCAGCTCTGTTATCAGCTGAGTGATCCTTCATGAACAGAAAGGCGGCAGTCTTGCCTCTAAACGTGATGTATGTTCTGTATAGGACTGCCTGTGACGTAATCTCCAGTGAAGATTCAGTCAAGTGGAAGAAACCCCGGGACACTCGGGGATTTAGCTCAGATTTGCATGCATTTGCATATCTAATGGCATGTGATGAGTGTGTAGAAGAGCAGCCGTCCCCTCCTGGACGTCGGACTATCGTCGTCCTCGGGCTGCATTCATGTCAGCTTGACATATCGAGGAAAAACAGCATCACAGAGAGCGGGCCGAAGGTCACTCTGAGGGTCCCACACTGATGCCCTATCTGACCCCAAGGCGTTATGTTGACTGACAGGAGATTTATTGCATTTGCACACCATCACTGCCAGTCGTGGACTCTCCTCTGTATTGATAAATGCATGCATCACATTCTCCACCCCAGTGTTAATATTTTTGCTGTATTTGCCTTGTGGCCGTCTGCTGCTTGAATCATGTCTGACTGCTCTCTCCAAAACACAGCGTTGGCCCCTCCTCCCGCTACTCTGGTCACCAATAGAAATGCTTCTCCGTGTCGATCACCATCCAATCACAGGAGCCCTAAAGGTAAATTTCTGATCGCATTCCTCAAGCTCTGATTTACTTCCTTTGTTCTCAAAATCCAGGACAGAACAAACTAAAAATAAGACATGAGGAAGATGAAGAAATCTATTTTAGTCTAACTCATTTTTTATTTATCATCCTTTCTTATGTCTGTGTTCCTCTACAGTAGGGTTGGGCAACAAAAAACAATTCCAATTGAGAATTGATTTTAGTCTTTTTGCTTGGTAATTCCCTTATCAATTCCTCTCACAAGGATCTGGCTGCCTTACAAATTGAGGACATCATGCGCTCATCAGATGCAATTGGCTCAAGGGCAACAGAGAAGTAATCATGGCAGACAGGAGACTGAAGTAGTCAAAATACTGACTTAATCTTACACAACATGATGCTAACCGCAAAACATCCAACAGGATGTCAATCAACATGGAAACACCAACAATATGCTGAGTCACTTGTCTTGGCTGCATAACACTAAATATCAGGACAGCCATGTGTTTGGTGTAGATGACCCTGTAAACCTGTAGATCTGTTTTTTTTTTTTTGGTGCACAAAATCCACAGGAATCGATAAGGGAACCAATAAAGAATTGCATCTGTAAGCAGGATTGATAATGGCATTGATATCAACAATGTTATCAATTCCCATCCCGACTCTACAATGATTTAATGTTCTATACTCTGGAGATCTGAGAAGGTCTTTTCATTTATTAAGTTAGTTAGTTAATTACTTTGTTTATTTGTCCCCTTAGGGGAATTTGGGTGTGGCAGGAATCACAGACATTTGGCAGCAAAACAAAATGTCAGCACTGATACAGTGTTAAAATAAAACAAATAAAAACACATCAACATCACTAGAAGCTCACACAGAGGAGAAAAACAAAAGAAACCTAGAAGTGATGGACAGGTAGGTGGTTCTAGAGCACCTAGACCTGTTAACATAACTGTATTTAACCATATTTTCCTCTGTGTTCAGTAACAAATCATTTTGAGTTTAATTTTAACGTTTTTTTAATGTTATATGTATTTTCTTTAAAGATGAGGTTTGTAAATAAACCCAAATTGGGTTTCTACCTCCCCTGCACATGTAACTTAGTCTTATTCACTGCTTTCTTTGCTTTTCTTTTAAATATGTGAAAATAAATAAAAATATAAAATTTATCCAGTCATTGTAAATCGAAATGTCATTATATTGATACAAATTGATGACTGTGTTGTGATCTTTTAATCTTGTACAGTGTCCTTGAGTGTCATGAAAGGCACTTTTAAATAAAATGTATTATTATTAGTATTATTTATTATTCACAGTAATGATCAGTAATCCAGTATGTAATGTATGTGTAGTAAAATACAGAATGAAGTACAACAGCAGCACTTTGATCAAGTGTTGCATTTAAAATGTCACTTTTTAAAAAACTTTTATTTTTAATAAATGAGGGAAAAACATGATAAACTCAAGGCAAGTCAAGTGTGTTGGCTCTGTTAAAACTTTGGGGATCAACAAAATACGTTAATTTACATGTTAGTTCCTGCAAACAGCACACATATATTAGTGTGACCGTGACAAACAATCATGGACCTGCTGTGGACCTGCTCCACTCCATGAGCTCTATCCTGCATCAACCATCAACAGAAATGACAGCATTTAACATAAATTCATACTTTTAGACCAATTTAACTGTTTTAATGGCAGTTCAGCTAGATGCTGCTATATTATCAACATCAGTCCTCTCCAGATTATATTCATTATACATATTAATGTTAATATTAAATTGATGTCTCTATCCATCGTTGTATTGATTATTCATCCATAGTAAATATCTTTACAACCATATAGACACGAGGACCCTCTTGAAAATGAGATGCCACATCTCAGGGGGCTTACCTTTAATACATTTATATTCAACAAATATGGTGCTGTATAAATAATAATTGATTGAATCTATATTCAGCAGAGACAAATGTGATGAAGACAGGTTTATGACCTGGGCATCCATGGGTTTTTCTCTATCATAAATTCTTATTTTTAGTCCCTTTGTCTCTGCCTGGATGGATCCATCTCTGTATGTATATGTATATATAAATATGTTTATTATATGTATTTGTATATATGTGTATCTGTAAATGAAGAGTTTGTCTTCAACCTGCTCTGTTGTAAAGTGCCTTCAGATAACACTTGTGAATTGGCGCTATACAAATAAAGATTGATTTATTGATTGAAAAGCCTAATTAACATATTGGTGTATTAAACCAACATACCAGCTCAAAGTATTTTTCTGTCTGCCAATAAGAAAATGAACTCTTTGAGCTTTTCTCTGCTGATGTGCCAATAAAGCTGAGCGTCCTTAAAGTTGAGCAAATTCAAGTATGAATGAAGTTTATACTTTCAAGAAGCAGAAATAATAATCTCACTTTCCTTCCCCTTGTCACAGGTTCTCGACGTCATTTAGCAAAAGATCGACGTGAGGACAAAGAGAAGGCACAAGGTACGAGCATCTCTCCAGCTGGTGGAGCTCTGTGTGGTCTGTCCGGTTCATCTGTCACTGACACACACTCGTGTGCAGTGTGAGCAGGGGTGGACTGGCTCGGTGTGAAGGAAAAAACAGATTTTTTTACTTTTATTAAAACAGTTTCAGCAATGATGACACACAGTTTAAAGGTAAAACACTTATTCCTAATGCACTTCTGATCAATAAAACAATACTACACAAAGCTGTCCTTATTGCTGTGGCTGCATCACTCCATCCTCATTAGGAGGCTGAGTTTGTCAGTTGCCATGGAAGCGACATGTCTACAGACAGGCTGTCTGGATCATGAAAACATCTACATTTCTATGGAAACAGAGGGAAGACACAGTGGTCAGAGGGACTGTGTGAGTTAATTTTAGTGCTGAGACTTGCTTAGAAATTCATATGTAAACACAGGTCTGTATCGGTGAAGATATCCCATGTTCATATTTTTAAAAGCAAACTCGAGACCTGCCTTTTTAGTCTGGCTTTTAGCTGATTATATTTATTATTTTATTACATCTTATTTTAATTTAATCTTTTAAACTGTTTAATTTCTCCATTTCAGTTCAGAGTTATAGTTTAAGAATTAAATTTTCTGTTAATCGATTTTCATTTTCCTACTTTAGCAGATTTTATAATGCACTTGGATTGTTACCGATATGGCAATATTTTTTTTATTCATTATCACTGATACCGATATTTCTGGTCAAGAGCACAAGCTCTGTACTTAACAAAAATGGACTTGTTTCTTCACTGTTACAGTATATTTTTGTGAGAAACAGATGTAAACAAGAAAAACAGCATTTAACTGTGGCAAAAATGAAACCCTTGATTTTCAAATGTACCTATGCAGAGACGAGAGGGTGCATCAATATTGTACATTTGTGTAATTTGCTGATATTCCAGCTGATATATAGGCTGTAAATATCTGCAAAAATGATAATATCAGCTAATACTGTTATCAAACCAATAATATCGTGCATCCCTAGTGTTTGGTTATCTCATTTTACCATATTATTATTTTAAATTCAATTTTATTTATTTTTCCCTATAGTATTTTTATCTAATTTCTTATCGTGATTTTTTTTTTTTGGTATGTCATATTAGTCTTAGCCCCTGTGTTTCCTCATTTTTAAGTCAAGATAGCGTTTACTCAGTCTTCTAATTCTGTTTTTTTTTTCAGAATCTCCTCTTAATGTCTTTGTGTGTGTGCTGTATGTGGAGAGCAAGGGTGGTTAGGGTCTTATATTTTCATTGTATTCAATCTTCTACCTTTTTGTCATTTTTTTATTTCTTTTTTATGTAAAATTGATTTACGATTTTAATTGATTTTTTTCCTCTCAAGGAAAAAAACTTCCAATCGACACAAAAATGCAAGAATCAAGTTTTGCTTTTATGTTATAAAAAACAAATATTCTGAAACCAAACAGTTTTTCTCTAATAGTTAAGTTGCATGCCGTTAATTTTTCATAAAATGTTGATAATGTAGTTTGAATGTAGGCAGGTTTGTTTACATGAGCATGGAATTTTGAGCTATATGTGGCTGGGCGACACCACTTGATTTACCATTTTAATCGATTTTTTTTTCCCTCTCAAAAAAAAAACCCTCAAAACTCCACGTTACACACAAATGACATGAATCAAGTGTTGCCTTTATGTTATCAAAATATATTCCCAAACCAAGCAGAATTTCCTTCTTAAAGTTAAAGTGCATGTCATAAAATGTTGATTATGTTTGTGTACATAAACTCTGAAAGCTGAGCTATTTTCACAGTACATTAACATGGAGGTCTCTGATCAATATTTATTCACATTAAAAACAAAAACAGGCCTAAACGTGTACATTTTTAGTATTTGTATTTTCAAATATTGAAGCAGCTTACAATAAGATTAAGTGTAAGTCAGGAAAAAAAAATCTCAATTTTTAGCTTTTAAATCTTCTGCAAAAAATAATTGAATTAATCAATTCAGTCGATACATTGCCCATCTCTAATAAGTATCCCGTGTTGCCAGGGTGGGATGGGGTCCTTGGTTTACAGCACCCTGCCAGCTCCACCAGTATAACCAGTAACCCAGTAAAGCATTTGTGCCTTTCTCTTGGAGTGATGGTCGGCTGTATTGGCTGGTGCAGCGAGACCAACACTGGCGTCTCTTTCTCTTCCAAAGCATTTACAGCAAAGTAGATTAAAAACTAGCACTGCTCCAAAAGTCATAAATCTTCTGGAGCACCTGCGCCTAAACAGAAAGTGTGTGTCTAAGTACTTAAGCAACTCCCCTGCATGCTGCGTTTGTGTGCTCAGAGATTTCAGAGCTGCTGCGGGACAAGGATCGCCGGGTGCAGCAGCAGCTGGAGCGCTGCGCAGAGGAGCGAGGGAGGAAGATGGAGGAGCAGAAGAAGAAGGAGCAGAAACGCAGGGCGGCGGCCGAGGAGAAGCGACGACAGCAGCAGGAGGCAGAGAAGGTCAGGGCTCACTGCACGCTCATTTTTCATTTTCTGTGTGGTTTAAAGAAGAACAGGGGGACCGGGGGTGCTGGGTTATCTCACAGAAGTCCTGAGATAGATTTCATCTTTTATGAAGATCATTTATAAACATCTGAAGACCTTAAAAGACAAAACAACACCAGGACACTGAAGATGCACTCACAAATTAAGGCAGCACTTTATCATAAAGTACATGGAAAAACTGGAAAAGTTACTGAGGAGGAACGGGTAAGAAACTGCAGGTTAACAGTGAGTGGCTAACTGCTTACTCAGCACAGAGTGCAGAAGTTACAGCTTCTTTCTGGTTAAGTGCTGAGTAATTACCCGCTCAGATGTGCCAAATCACAAGAGAGGGCACAATAAAGAAGTTTATCAGTAGTTATTAAGTAATGATACCCTGCATTGAATAACTATCTGCCACCATGGTCAACTGAAAATGTTAAACTGTTTGATTATTTACTCACTATCTACCTTTTTACCTATGGTGAACTAGCTATTAGGTCGTCATGCCTCACCCATGATCAGTAACGTTAAAAACTTTGATTACCTTATCAGCAAATTGTTAAGTATTAAGTTATTTACTTCTAACACTGAGGTACATCTGCATATTACATTATGGTTAACGAGCAGTTTCGTATTCTATACCACTAAGTTACATTTATTTATCTTGTTAACTGTTTTAGTTAATCAGTAGTTGTCTGGTTAAATGCATTTTTTATGAAAAAAAATTATAATTGATATTAAGTTGAATGAAAGTCAACTTTTATTTTCTTGTTAACTGGAAGTTCAGTCCTTCTTTGACAACCTGCAAGTTAATTTTTCATTTCCGTGTTAACTTGCTCTTGGTTAGTCATATGTTTTAACTAGGCCATATTATAATATAGACTCGGCAACAATGGAGTTATTCATTCATTTCCTGGTTAACTAGGAGTTAGTTACGTATTTATTCTCTGTAAATTAACTATTAATCAGACATTAATACCTTGCTGTTAATTATTCCTTATTCACTCTAAACTGGGTGTTGGTCAATTTTTTTATACTTCGTTTGACTAGCAGATAGCAGCTCATTTATTTTCTCTAAACTAGTAGTTATTCAAGCATTAATACCTTGTTCAACTTGCATTAAGTTGCTTATTTTTCTCTTTGCAACTACAAGTATAAAACTACAGTGTTTTGCTAGCAAGTCACTCATAAATTGTCTGTTAACCAGTAGTTAGTCAAACATTTATAGCCTACCTTGCAATCAGCTAGTTACTCATTTATTGGCCACAAACTAGCAGGAAGTCAAATATTTACACCTGGTTTAATTAGCAGTTAGATACTCATTTATTCTCTGTAAACTAGCAGTTGGTCAATTATTAATTCCACATGTAACAAGCAATTAGTTTCAAATTTGTTCATCGTAAATAATAAGTGAAACATCTTCACGGTGTTTATCTATTAGTTATTTACTAATTAATTCTCTTGGTATCTAGCAGTTAGTGTTACATTTTTTCCAGATTAATTAGTAATTAGTTATTTTTATGGGTTAACTGGTAGTTAATGTCATGTTAAGAATTTCCCCCAGAATTTCCCCTTTATCCAGAATTTCCCCTTTGGGGATCAATAAAGGACTATCTTAATTCCCTGCTTTGCTAGCCAAGAGTTTCTTATATTTCATCAAGGCTAACTCAAGGTTAGTAAGTTATTCATTCTTTGGTTAAGTAGTAGTTGGTTACTTGTTTGTCCCTTGGTTAACTAGCTGTGATGTACTTCTTTGTTTAGCTGTAAATCAGAAGTCGGTACCTTACTTTTCTTCACTGGCTAAGTAGTTATTATTATGCTTACTTGCAGATTTTACTTATTAATGTTCTGGTAGATCCAGAAATCGATTAATTGGTTCACCGCTGATTTATTCAGAGTAACCATGTCAGTTTGGTCGATGTTGGTTTACAGTTAGTTCTTAATTCTTCTGTGCTCACACAGCTGATAAGTCATCTAACTACTCACTAATATTTTTGTGCACATTACTGTGAAGTGTTGTTTCTCATTGAAGCAGTCTATTGTGATTGAAAGCATCTCCTCATCTCATGCTCGCCCTCCTCCATCTCCATTTTCTCAGTCTGAGCTCTGCTGCTGATTTCATTCTGTCGGTCTATAAACGAGTCGGCGTACCTCCAGCTGTTGTTTCACCGAACCTGAGTTTAAGGGAATACCAAGTAATTAATGCAGAAGCTCTAACGACTTTCTGCCAGCTGACTAATTGTGTGCATTCAGCTGAAATGGGAAAAGTTTGGCTGCTTTTCTGCTTCAGACTTAAAGCCAAAGGGATGCGTCTTAAATCCATATTAGCTGTGAGTTTCTTCAGAAATCTTCGTACTTTCTGCCAACAATAACTAACATTATTTAGCTCTTATCTGCCAATACCACTGATTCCTCTGATGTAATATTGATACTGTCAAGCATCCTTTGAATTTAGTTAGATTTTTCCATATTTGTATAGATTTTGTTTTAAACAACATTTTTTATTGAGCATCAGTAGTATCGTACATAGATACAGATATAAAGGTATCACAATGCTCAATGTGTCCCTTGACCCCCTGAGGGTATATTTAATTTTCTCTAACAGCGACAACTGTGCCAGGTCGCTAAACCACAGTTACCTTGGGTTGGATTTTTTGATTTACAATGTATTAGTATTCTTCTACGTGCTAGTAGTGTTGTAAAAGCAATTATGGTTTTTTTTTTCATTTTTCCTTAAATATTTGTATTGATTTTATTGCATTTCAAACTACGAACCGTTTGTACTCTTAGCAGCTTTTTATGAAACATGAGCATTAGCTTCAGGAATGATATTAAACATCATCCAAAGTCACATTAAAGCCTTTATTAAATTTACTGTCTAATCTGAGTTGAAACATAATTATGATAATAAGGAATCTGAGGAGTCTACTAAAAAAAACAGTGAGGGTCTCTTACTATCCTCTCATAACATGGATCATAAACTTGTGAGGAAATTAACAGAAAATTAGGCATAAATGGAATTAAAATCAACAGATAGACATGACCTGCCCTTCTTACAGCTGAAGTGATGAAAATAGGCTTCTGAAACAGCCTCAGGGTTTAATTTGTTTCATGTCCTGGTCCTGGTTTGTTCCTCTGAGATCATAAATAAATCTCTGACTCATGAGTGAGCATCTCTGGGCTGAAGACCCATTGACTCATGTTATTATGATCCCTTTGTGAGTCCAGCATCCATCGGCTTCTGTGTTTGTGCGATAACTCTTTCAGCTCGAGATGACAGATAAATTATTAGTGCACGCAGAGACACTAAACGGCACACAAAGGGTTAACGAGCCGACGACAGTCTGATCCACAGAGAGCTCACCGCTCAGTTTTTATTGATTTAAAGGCCGTGTTTGCATGCTAACAGCCCCCCTACACACACTCATATACATAACTTAATGGCGTAATGATCGGTCAGCCTCGTGGGGCGATGACATCATCACCGGCGTATCATGTGGCGTTTACTGGAACAGACCGTCAATGCTCGCCGTGCAGTGACAGGCACATCATTCACCTCCGAACAGGAAGTGGTATCAAACAGTATCAATATCTCTGTGTAGAAAGAAAATCAGGGGATAAGTAAATGATTTTCATCGGCCTTTTTCATCTTTGTTTGTATTGTTAAGGATTTACTGGGCTTGATTTGACAACCTTAAAAAATCTGGTCTATAAAATATAAGAATTAAGAAGACTGCAGAGGGACAGTTGTGAGGCTCTCTGGGAAAAATGGGAAGTATACAGTAATTCACACAAAGAAGTGATAACCTAACCAAGATCTGAAAAACTTTGTTCTATGTAAACAATGTCGATAGCGCTGTTGTTACTGACGACAGTAATTATTATATATGAATAAGAATCTGTATTTGTATATATATATCTGAGTACACAGATGGGTATGTATGTGTGTACGCCCATGATTCCCCCGGAATATTGTTGTTATTAATGTTGTTTATTTTACTCTGTGAGTTTTACTTGTGTGACATGCAACTGTAGCTAATTTCCTTTATTTTAATTTTTCCAGCCTTTTAGTTCAACTATAATTGTTATTATTATATATGTACATGTGTAAATGTATGTATTAATAACATAAGGAGTTACGTTACCATAATAACGGTCAAAACTTTGACGAGTGCTCGAGTGACTCAACAAAAGCATCCACGAATACAATAGCAAAAGTAATGAAAAATAAACAAATAAATGAATAAAAATATTAATAATAAAAGATGAAAAAAAGAATAATAATAATAATAAAAAGAATAAGTAAGAAAATATAATAATAGAAAGTAAATAAATAAATAAAATTATTAATAATACAGATTGAATTGAAATGTATACAGGCATTCCTCAGTATTATAGTATGCTCATGGCATTGCTTCACCTTTTAATGAATATGTTTTTGGAGTCTCAGAGAGTAAGTTATTTTCTCCATCAACTATATATTTACTTATACAGAGTTTGTGTTTCTATCATTTAAATGAGAAAATCAGTAAGTTAGCATGTTCAGTAATTTGATCCTGACATCAGTTAACATCATCATGATTAGGATTTTGCTGTAATCAAGCATCCTTCTTTATACTACAGTATTTTAAGTAATATCAGCCACGTTACTGTTGGACAGATGCAGCAGAAAATCCAGTATGACAGAAAATGACTGCAGCAGTCTGCAGAGTTTGATCTGTATCTTCATTTAATCCATATCTTTATTCCTCCCCCTCACGCGTCTCTCTCTCTCTTTTACATCTTTTTTTCTTTGACTCCACCACCATCCCCCCGTCCTGTCCCATCCTGCTCCTGCAGTCTGTGCGTGACTCTGCATGCACCTTCAGCAAACACACCCACAGTGCTGATGTGGGGCATTTCATCCTTTATGTATAGACAATATATTGGAGCAGGGTGCCAGCTTTATATGGTGCAGGTTCAGTTTAGACCAAATATGGTCTGTAAACCCTGCAGTATCAACTCTGGATGATTGAAAATGCAGTTATGGGATGTGGTTTTGAGTAGGAAGCAGATCCAAAGTTATCAGAGGGAGAAACTGACAAAGGTTTAAGGTAGTCGTCACTGCATTACACAATAATTTTTGCAGGTGATCTTACAGTTTATACTGATCAGCCCAGAGATGTATATAAAAAAACTTAGCCAATAATACATACAAATCAATTCCAAATGTCTGCACTCATTCAGAATATGATAAATATAATTATCCACCATATGAAGCACAACATTGTAGATTCATACAACAGTTTGACTTGTGCATCCATATACCTTTGTGCTTTTTTATAACAAATGATCCAGAGTTGAGTTATTTATTTGCCCGTTTAGACGAAGAACATCTTTTTAAATTATGATCCTAATCTCACTGAGTCTTTTCCTGGCTAAAGAGGGTTAAAGTTAATAAAAATACCACGTTTTTAAGATTCATCCACTTTTGAAAGTGAGACATCGGTTATGATAATATTCTGCTCCTTATGACTGTTTATTCTGAGTTGAGATGATGCTTTACATTTTTATAAAGTCATCTGGAAAATGATGAGGGCAGATTTGAAAAAATGTATACATTAAGGCTCTGTGTGGTAAAGATATTATTTACAATAGAGGGGTGCTGGTTTGGTAAGCATCCAGGTGTGACCCATATACATGCTTCTGCCGACCCGGGTTCGAATCCATCCTGTGGTCAGCTTGCAGAGTGTCCTCCCCCACTCTCTCTCTCGCCCCCTTTCACAAGTCTATCCACTGTCTCTCTCCTATCAACAAGGGCACAAAATGCCCCAAAATAATCTTAATAATATATAGATATTTACAGTAGGAACTACTGACAGTAACATGCGTACCGACCATAGTATGAACTATTTGAGATGTTTAATAGAAATGTAATTTTCTAAGTAGTGTTTACATTAATAATTGAAGTCATATCATACCACTATGAGCCGATATATGTAAATTAAACTAAGGTTTTTTTAGGCTATAGCTGTTCATAACAGGCATCCCTTTAAAAGCAAAAACACACGGGTTAATATCTGAAATGTCATCGTGCTGTGTGCCAGGCATAGTTATGAGATACTGACTCATGAAAATCAATAAATATTCTGCACTGAAGGTGGAGACCACTCCACAGAGGCAAAGACATAATGCAGGGTCGCTGCAGGTCCTGAAGGATATAGAAAGATACAACCCAGTCAGAATGTAATCAGCGTTCTGAATATTCCCTTTTGGCTGCTGTGGACGGTAACATAAAGTAAAAAAATGTTTCTGTAGGTGTTTGCAGGCTGTCAGTAGACGTTACACACCTGTAAAGCAGCAGTGTGATTGTTGTGACAGTGGACTGTGCTGTGAGAGGCTGTATGTCCTTTTCTATAGTGTTACAGTTCACACTGAAAGACCTGCAGCTAACATGTCACCTCTGCTAACTACTGCAGATACGAAGCTCTGTGACTCAAAATATCGAAGCCAAAATAATAAAATCATTCGTTATTCAGTTCACTAATTTCCTCTTGCTAATCTGGTTACAAGCTGATTATTTTTATTAATTAAATTACAGCAGTTCACTGATGTTAACTGCAGGGAGGAAGTTAAAACTGTCAGTTATTAAACCTAATTATCTTTTCCATTTTCCATTATTTTAATTTATAATGATCATGTCAGAGACATTAGGATTCAAAGCCTGCTGGTACTTTGTAATAACCCATACAGTCTCTTAGAGTATCTGTTATTAATATGACTCTGAATAATGCAGACACACTGCAGTTATATCCAAGATTTTCGTCTTAATGATGGTACAGAGATACGATTGTATCTCATTGTCCATAAAGAGCAGCATATTAAATAATGAATTCCTGAATTTAAAGCAGGAATGAAAGATTAAATCATATTAAAAATGGTTTATCATCCTGTGTTTTGAGTTAACTTTGGATAAAGGTCATAAAACACCTGTCCAACCCATAAAGTCAGCAAAAATACATATACACAGGCAAATATCAACATGTAATCAAGAGATTAAAGTATTTACCTTATTAGATACTAGAGTTTATTCAAATATTAGCATTCACAACAGGAAAATATGTTTTTTGTTTGTAACTGTATGATTTCCTTTTTTATTTTATTTTACTCTTGCTGTACTCAGAAATCATCCTTAGAGCACGCAATTTTTTATTGATTATGTGTGAGTGTTGTGTGCTGATATACAAACAGACAATTCTGTGTGAACTGGTGCTTGGTAATTACTGGACCTTCATAATAGTTCAGAGTTTAGTGTCCCACAATCATTTAAACAAAATAATTTATTCAAATCAAATCAACAAATCAAAGCATTAACAAACAAAGGAACAAGACAACAATCCCAAAAGAACACAGCAATTCATAAGAACTCATAACCAAAAAAGAAAAAGCAGCAACAAATTATAAAGCAAGACCAATCAGGAAGCATAACAACAAATGCAAAACACCACTGCAATTTGAGATACAAAACAACAAATAAGAAATAAAAACAAATAAAAAAACAAATCAACAAATTAGAAATGCACAACAGCAACAAATAAATACAAGAAAAAAAAGCAAACTGGAAAACATGAAAATACATAGAAACCACATCAAATATGCAAATAATAAGAAACAGGTAAAAACACACAAAAACAGCACATCCAGAATAAAGTAGCAGATTTTAAATAGCAATAGTAAATTTAAAGAAAGCATAACAACTGCATTGTTTTGTAAGTGATCGTTGTTTTTTTGTATGTGCATTGCACTCAAGGGCCTCCACATTTTCTGGTTTTAAGGACTTAGACCTGGATTAATATAGATTAAAATGTGAATTCTGTTTGATGTCGTGCTGCTCCTCATGTAAGCACAACAATGTTATTTATTAATAGTTGTGCTAAAAGGCGGCTTTTGTATGAACAACACAAAGTGCAAAATGATGCCGTTGGAAAATGTTGAGCTGCAGACTTAAACCTCAAGCTTTTGTAGCCCTCTACATCAAAATAACCCTTTATTTGAACTTCATTATTGTGTTTTTCAAAAGTTATTATCAGGAAAATATATTTTTATATATATAATATTAGCATTCAGCTAAAACAGAATATGAATTTTGTCCAATCACCCAGCCCTAGATAGCTAGCATGTGTGATTTGTAACAGGACAGCAGCCTGATGGGGGGAAAGGGAAGGAGATTCCTATCCTTTAGAATTATTTAAAGGTTCTCTTATTTGTTTTTAAATCTCTTGATTGTCCAGGTTGTTTATCTGCTTTGCTTTTATCATAAGAGCCTGTGAGAGCCCTCAAGTGGTTTTTGGTTGTGTCAAAAGTCTGAACAAAGACTCACGGTGAGGCAGTGTTCGGTTGTTATGGCCCATTTCTGTGAAACAGCCGACCTGCAGACCTGAGGGCAGCACAGCAAACTCGAGAGACCAACCTTTTTAGTCTCGCTTTTGAATAATTTATTCCCCATTTTTACATTTTAACTTTTTTTATTGAGTCAAATTTTTAAGCTTTGTTTGTTTTATCATTCTTACAAAACAATCTTTTATTATTTATCTCAATCTATTTATTTATTTATTTTAATTCTATTATTACTTATATTCTGTTTTATTTTTTACCTCAGCCAAAGAGGTTATGTTTTTGCCGGCATATGTTTATTTGTTTGTTTGTTTGTTTGTTAGCAAGATTACACAATAACTACTGGACGGATTTTGCTGAAATTTCTTAGGAGATGTTGGTAATGGCCCAACTTAAAAACGATTACTATTTGATGGTGATCCGGATAACCGAACAATCGTTTTTGCTCAATAACTGTCTAACTAATAATGATATCAACATGATTCTTAGTGCTAGGTGTTGGTTTTCAGGGTTATGAATCATATTATGATGGTAACTTTATCATGGAACTATTGCTTATAGATGTAACAGCAATATGTGAGCTACCTTGGCGGAGGTTTGTGCTCTCCGAGTCCTTTCTGGTTTTCACTTTTATTTCTATTGTTTTCTCATTTTGAGGTCATGATTGTGTTTCCACCGTTCCTTGCTCACACACACACAGTTCTGTTAAATAAAGGTCTATGATTTATTTGTATATTTATATGTATAATATATATCTATTAGTGATGCATTATACTGGATTTTTGCAGTTATTTTTAAATTCATTATCACCAATGCCAATACCGATATTTCTGGTCAAGAGCTCAAGCTCTGTTCTTAACAAAAATGGGCTTGTTTCTTTCTGCGTTTCAGTATATTTTTGTAAGGAACAGATGTAAAATAAGGAAAACAGCATTTAACTCTTGCAAAAATGAAACCCTTGATTTTATGTACCCATGCAATGATGAGAAGGTGCATCGATATTTTACATTTGTGTAATTTGCCGATATTCCAGCCAATATATGGCTGTTATATGTGTCCGATATATCGGCTGTAAATATCTGCAAAATTTCAATATCGGCCGATACTGATACTTTACTTTTTAGGCTGTTATTGGCTGATGCTGATATCAAAACAATAATATCGTGCATCCCTACTATATATGTATGTATATGTAACTTTTTTTTTTTTTTGCTTAATTCGGGTTTGTTTGTTCTTATTATTGTCATTTACATTTTTTTGCACCTACTTTCTCCTATTTGTTCTCTGTTTATGTAAAGCACTTTGTCCTACATATGTTGTTTGAAAAGTGCTATAATATTAAAGTTTGATTGATTGATTGATTGGAGAAAAAGCAACACTGGAGATAAAACCAATGTAACCTGGTCCCATTTCCAGTGCAGCCCCTCAGTGAGAGTGTGAAGGCATGGTCCCCTGTGTATGTGTGTTTTCATGCATGTCCGTGGGGGTGGCGGGCTGCATTTCCCCTTTTCCTGTCTGATTAAACTGCTCTATGACACAGCCAGTCATTAGCGAGAGAGAGATCGAGGGAGATAGACAGAGAGAGAGAGGAGAGAGGGTGGGGTTTACTACAGCGAGGTGAGAGAGAGAGAGAGAGAGAGCGAGGGGGGAGTCAGAGCTACCTAGAGGGAGCGGCAGACCGAGAGAGAGAGAGAGAGAGCTGCTGTATTATGTATCACTGAGCCATCGAGCGCTGGTGACCGCCGGCAGACACATAACAGAGGACGGAGGGGCGAGGCCGCTGCGCTGCGGATGCGGTAACCATGGCGCAACCGTCTCCCTGCGCATCGCCTGGCGTCCGACGCCGCAGCGACGGCTCAGTGAGAGAGTGTCTGTTCTTCCCTGTCTCTGAACGCAACGAGCAGGAGCGGCTGGAGGCCCTGGTGCGTCGGAGAGGCGGAGGAGCTGAGAGACGTGGAGGAGGAGGAGGAGGAGGAGGAGGAGGAGGGAACGGTGGAGGTGCAGGAGGAGGAGGGGGGGAGGCTCGAGACCACCTGGATAACAGGCCCAAACGCTGGACGTGGGGAGGACCGCCTGACGGAGTGGAGGGTGAGTACAAGTGTGAAAGGAGGTGGTGTTTGTTTGTGGTGCCGGGATATCGATCAGGTTTTATTTTAATTACATGTTTGGTCTGCAGTGGTCGTGAATATGAGGTAATCAAGGTGAAACGAGAATTGCACACCGTCATGCTCTTGTTTTGGGCTTATGTGTGGCAAATGTTTAAGTGTTTGTTGTTTCATTTTGAGGCACAAAATGCATCACAACTATCTAAAAGAATGCAGTAGATTTATTGCTACTTTGCGTAATTATTTTTGCTTTTTTTAGACTTCTCTCTTATTATCATGTTTTGCTTGTTTTTCAAAGTGATCAGAATACCAAGTGTGCTCAAATTGGATGAGTTATTGTGCTGAATAACAGTGATCTCAGTGAGAGCCTAAATAATAATCATGAGTAGGATTCCTGCCATAATCAAGCAGCCCTACTTTGTGGCGAAGAAAAACGATGATGTCAGTGGAAGGTTTGTTTGAGATGTAGTCCGGGAAAGAGCACACGGGCGGGTACTAATGGGGGCTGGGGGAGGTCTGGAGGTCAAGGGGGGATGGTGGGATGAAAGGGTGGGGAAGACAAAGCCGAGGCGGTGGCACGAGAGGAGGTGAAATGAGGATAATGAGGGTAAGGTGGGGAGGAGTGATGGAGGTAAAGAGGAGAAAAAGGGTGTGGAGGCTGCAATGCAGGAGCTGCTCTGAGCTTTGTCTGCGAACCTCATCGGGGTTATACGATGCTTTAAGTGTTTACAGCCATGCATGTGATGAGGAGTGTGTAAATGTGCCACAGGTGTGTGTTTGTATGTCATCGCTCAGTTGTTTTATCTCCAAGTGGGGAGGTCTCATTCCCAGTGGAGCAGGAGTTACACATCAACCTTGAACGCACCAAGGCCACTCGCATAAACAGAGAAAATCTGCGACACAAGGCGAGGCGGCCTGCTCTGTCGGCGTCCAACTCCGTTTTGATTTACCCTTCTGTTTCTGACATCATCTTCAAGTGGTTTAGCCCTCACAGGAGGCCACAGCGCCACCAGCCAGGCCTCATATCCTGTGGTGCATTCATAACGCCATCAATTATTCACAGCACCCATCAGGCCCGGCAGTCCTGGCACTGACGCGGGATCAGCGCCTGGTCTGGCTCCGGCCGGGCTGACTGGCAGAGGGGCTGTTTCGGGATCAGTCGGGCCGAGCAGAACGCTCACTGCAGCAGAAACAGCAGCATCTCATCTTACAGCACCGCTCGATTAAAGGACAGACACTCATGAAAAGACACTCAGAGTGTGTATGTGTGTGGGTGCTGCGCTTTCTTGTTTGTTCCAAGAGGTCCGATATAAGTCCTGCGCAGCTGCCTTTTCAGATCTGATCAATAAAGGCGAAATAGGGACACATCCCAGCTGACTCTTTAGTGTCCACATGTTTTATGTCCACATGTTTTATTCCACCCAGTGGAGTACAGAGGCACTGATTCAGTACATAAGAACATGGCCCTTAAACTATTAATCAGCCAGGTATCTCAAGGTTTTCAGTCTGAGCCCATGAGCTGACAGTTAACATAAATATTGTTGAAACCATGAATCAAGAGCTGCATTTTTAATCTCTCATGTTAAAGAGATACGACAACTTTTTTTTGTTTTGTTTTCATGTCTTGCCTCACTCCCGAGTCCATCAAAAGCAAGTAGACAACATTCTTCCAACTGTGCGTGCGGTAACAAGAAAGAGACAGGCAGAGCTCGCTCACCGCTAATTAGCTTAGCTCAAACACTGGGAGTCAATGGGAAGTGTTAGCCTTCCTCTGCCTACAGTCATCAGATAAACTCTTTAGCAACTCTTTTTGAACAGTTTATTTATACATTTTCAATTTAACAGAACAGTATAACAAAGACAAAAAATCTCATGGACCACAGAAGTTACTATAATGGGACTCATTTTTTTTTACCAGGTTATGTTACATTATCTTCTGCTTTCATTGTATTATCTTCTTCCCTTCCTAAACAGAGGCTTAGTTTTGTTGACCTACTTCCACGGTGGTTTGCACTAGAGACTTGACATTTTCGAACGAGTCGAATCTTTTGAAAGGCTCTTTAAAGTGAACAGTTAGAACCGATTTGCATTTGTGAGTGGGTTGTTTGTTTGCGAGCCATTCTTAAATTTGCGGACAATTTTCATTTAAGAATGGCTGGCACTAACACTTCCCATTGACTCCCAGTGTTTGAGCTAAGCTAGTTAGATGTGGGCGAGCTCTGCCCGTCTTTTTCTTGTTCCTGCACACGCAGTTGAAAGAAAGCTTATCCCTTTAAAAAAAAATTGCAGAAAAATCTAATCTGTTTGCAGGAATATGGGGAAACTTTGAGTATAATTTTGTTTAAAACGGATTCATAAAACATATATTTGTATTTGATGAGCCCTCACAACTATGAAATCCTTTCTTAATGCTTCACTGTGTGTGCACCTCAGTGGGTACCAACAAAGACTCTGATTTTGGCTCAGATTGTATCCACAGGTGTCATGAATGCCTTTAAACAGATTGTTTTGGTTGTGTAAATGCTCATGCTTATTGGCATGTAGTATAGACTTGTGATGCACATAGAAAGACAAATAAATGGTTAAACACTTTTACAGAGGTAATATTGTAAGACTGTTACATAGAGGTATTAGTGTTTAACATGCCTCCTCTGTGTGATAGAGCACTTCTATGAATAAGACAAGAAGTCTGCAGCATTAATATATTTACTTCACCCTCTTTGCGGCACATACAGCAAGAGCATATTGTCTTTCTGGCCCTTAAGTAAACCTACCAGTGTTACTTCATATCATTGTTTTGTCGTCAGTTTCATTACACATTAGAACTAGAAAGCACTCGGAGAGTGCAAACCTCCGCCAAGTTAGTTCACATATTGCTTTTACATCTATAAGCAATAGTTCGATGATAAAATTTCCATTGTAACATGATTCATGACCCTGAAAACCCACACCTAGCACTCAGAATCATGCTGATATCATTATTAGTTAGACAGTTATTGAGCAAAAACTATTGTTCGCTAATGGTGGTTGTCTGGATCACCACCAAAATCTAATCATTTTTAATTTGGGTCATTACCAACATCTCCTGAAAATTTCAGCAAAATCCATCCAATAAATTTTGCATAATCTTGCTAACAGACAGATAAACAAATAGATAAACATATGCTGGCAAAAACATAACCTCCTTTGCGGAGGTAATGAATGCAGAGTTGTGGAAAACCAGGCTCCAGGCTGTAATTGAATTTTGCTGATTTGGAAATAGAAATACTGCTCTTGTAATGTTGTCATTTTGTTGATATTGGTAACTGGCTGGTGAGCCACATTGAAGGAGTAGAAACTTCTGGCGATGGAAATAAATGAGTGTGAATTAGTTCCACGCTGAGAGAGCTCTGAAGTTGGCATTTTGATCTTCACCAGCGCCCCTCAAGTTAAAGTTAACTTGTCAAACAGTCTATTGCCATTTACTTTGAGCACATTTTTATGTCTGACTTAGAAAAAAATCTGTTAAAAAAAAGTGCTAGCCACTGAGCATGTGGCTAACTCCCCTTCCCCGACCTCTTCTTTTGTACTGCAGGTGGCCTCACCATAGATAAGCCTTTTTCACAGTGCCTTACGCAAAAGCACCACATGAAGCTCCGTTATAATTACACCTGGAGACATTCACGTTAAATCCTCAAGGCCGTAACATCTGTGCCGATTCACGCTGCACACATACACAAAAGCAGAGACATTCACTCGCAGCGCTCCTGTCTCCACTGAGTCCTGCCTCTCTCTCTCACATCTGTTTCTACCTTTGGAGCCAGAGCAAAGAGGGGGTCGACTTATTCCCCGCTTTCCGTCTCCAGGATGTTCACGGTGGAGGTGAAATGTCACAGAAGGGTAAATATTACGGCTTGATAACTAGCTATAATCTAAGAGGCTAGAGGGTTGATTTTTAACAGCTGTCCTCCCTCATTTTATCATGAACATACAACCAAAAGAAACACTGACGCACTCCTTAGTAAATAAGTCTTGTTGGGTGCACGTCATAGGAGTTGTAATTGCAGGTTGTCACTTGAGACTTCTTATTATTTGTGCAAAGTGTGAACGCATGAGCTCAATTGCATCAACCTGCTAATTAGACATCTATCACGGTTGTGAATGCAGAATGTAAATACCGCCTTTGTGTTTGTGAGCAGCTTTTCTTAACTCTGCTGTATTTTTTAAGCCATGTACTGAGCTCAGTGATTACAGCTTAACATTAAAGTCAGCCAAAACTCTGTAATCCTTCTGTTCAACATCTTCTGCACATGTCATTTAGGGTTCAGTCATCTCTGTTGGCTGCATAGTTTGGGTGATTTCTACCAAATCTAAGTTTCCTGGCGTTCCTTGAATTTCCATGTTGTTCATTTTCCTCAACTGCAAATTATATTTATTTTGAACAAACTATTTATACCAAGGATTTAGAAGAAATGGCATGACATTCACGGGTCCTAGAGGGTGCAGACTAGTTATTTCCTTTTGCTTTGTATCTTGCACCTAATTGATATTTATCAGTCTTGGCTGGATGAATAATATAATCACTTTTACTGTTTTACTGTTATTTTAGGTTGTTATATATACAGGATATGAACACACTAATCGATCCCTGTATTGATACGAACAACCATGCCAAGCTCACCTAAAAGAGGTGGTCTCGACTTGCTTCCATTTGACCCCTGTGGTGGTTTGTTTGCAACAAGGACATTATCGATCCAGCAGCCAACACAAACAGTGACAAGTTAACTCTTCACACCGCTGCAGTAGTATAAGCAGCAGCAGTAGTGATAATAACTGCATCACAGCAACCAGGCGACCAAGCTGATAAAAAACGTAATAATAATGTTCTGATCTCACAGAGTCTCTTTCTGTGCTCAGGCACAACATACATGAAAATATCAACATGTGAACATCACTCACGTCTCTACAGCAGATCATCGCAGGACTCAACAACATGGACTGACCCAAAAACTGGTTTAGTTCACAGAGTTTAGCCCAGCTCGATCAAGCAGGAGAATTTGTCATTTTTAAAGCTGCTCTCTATTTTCCACATTGCTGACAACTTCTCTGCAAACCCTTCTACAGGTGTTACAGGGTTTTAGGTTACCATGCTATCTGGTGTCCTCTCTGGTCAGCTGTAGACACCGGCGAGTGTTAAAAGCTCCTCTTCTTCGTGCATTGAGTTTGTTCACATTTGTACAATGAGTGTAGATAGCTTAGCCTGATAGCTTCTTTCCCGTAATGCAGAGTGTGACTCGTAACCATAGCAACTCCGGCTGCCATTTCATGACGAAAGGCCAGCTCTGCCTTGTCGTGTGGTTCACTTTAAAATTCCAGCATGTGAATATGAAATGGTCCAAAGGAAATATGAAACTTTATGTATTTTCAGCTAAATCAAAACAAAGCAACCGAGCTGAAGGTGTGGAAACCACCTCAGCAACAGTCCTCAAAGGGATACGACAACTTTGTTTCTTGTTTCCGTTTCTTGCCTCACTCCTGAGTCCATGACAAGCAGATAGACACCATTCTTTGACTGTGGATGCAGTAACATGGAAGAGACGGGCAGAGCTAGCCCACTGCTTATTAGTTTAGCTCAACCACTTGGAGTCAGTGGGTAAGTAGGTCAGCAAGCACTTCTGCGGTGGTTTGCGCATGTGCCCTATGGTTTTTGTTTCATATGTATTTCTTTCAAAATATTACATAAAGTGCTAATCTTAGTCTATAAAGAGGTAACTTAACATAACATGGGAAAAAAACAAGTCCCAACTAGCACACAGGACGGTTTAGAGTTGCTGGAGAGTTTATCTGATGGCTGTATTCAGAGGCAGGCTAACGCTACCCATTGACTCCCAGTGTTTGAGCTAAGCTAATTAGCAGATCCTTTAAATGTCAGCCAAAGGTACTGTATATTCCATAGATTTGTTGAAACCTGACCAGAAACTTTCCCCTTTGAGGCAGCATCCTTGCTTCTTTCTAGCATGTTCCCCTCTCCTCCCCTGTGTTGGTAAACACCACTTCTGCTGCATCTTGATCTCATTTCTCTGATTAATTTTGCCTTATTCTTTTTTTGAGGCTCTTCTTGCTGAGATTAATGTCTTTAAACTTTGTCTCATGTCCGTGTGTTTGGAAGACGGTTTGTCCGCCTGCGAGCGATGAGTGAGTGTGTAACGCTTTGCTTTCTCCGCTCTGCTTCACCTGCTGCCCAGGTAACCCTAAGACCCCGCCCTGCAATGCCATTGGCTCCCCACAGCCCAATGAGCTTCCTGCTGCTTCCAGCGCCAGCCAATCCCGCAACGGTACAGACCACATGACTGTGTGTCCCTCACGCTCACGCCGCTCCCTCGCTGCCTCGAGTCTGTTCTCTCACCTGCAGATGTTTCTGCCTCTGCATGCTGCTGCAGTGTGTTCATGACGTGCGTGTGTTTTTGTGTTTGATGTGTCGTTGATGGAAAATGTTTGTTTCTGTGGTCCTTTTTGATACCAAGTGTTCAGAGATGACAGTTTCTGCTATTTTAATGATCAGTTTTATAGAGCACCAAAGCTCAAAAGAGGAAGCTCTTCAGTCATGTTTGATGAAAAAGAGAGTGCATCGTCAGGACTGATAAATATGTTGGCCTACCATCAATAACAAAGATATCACCCTCATTTATTTGTATTTATGTATGAGCATGTGCAGGATTTTATGTGATTAAAAATAATACAACGCTCAGTACTGGTTGCCTCAGGCTTCCATTTTTGCTGCTTTGGTATTTAAATGTATTTTGATTTAATTAACACATCTGGTGATCCAAGTCTTGGAATAATTTAGTGCAGTGTTGACCATGAATTCATCTCTTTCTTACCCTTTCTAAGTAAATAGCTATTATTATCTTTGTAAAGCTGACTGTACCAGTTATTTCCCTTGATGAATATTTTATTAGAGAGAAAAACAAAATGTTTTTTTCTCCAATATCTCGCAAACAAATCATGTAACACAAATTAAAAGCATCCTGTCGTGGTACTAGAAGAAAAAATGAGATCCTGAAAGTAAAAAATAATAACAAAAGAAAGGAGATTTAACTCCCTGATGCTTTCACCTTCTTGCTTGCTTTTTTCAAGAAGACCATGCTGTGTCTTAAGGTATCTCAGTAAGGTAAAAGGAGAGCATCTGTGGAATTTTCTTGGAATTTTAAGGCGGATAATGACAGAAAGCAAAAGAAACAAAAACCAAACAGCTCTATCTCACTTCAGAAAATACCTGATTCAGACCGTTAAAGAAGTTGAAAGCATGTGGATTGATTTATCTGGGCAACAGTAATTTTTCAGAGGAAAAGGATTTTGAGTTGAAGACAAATCTAGCTTTTAATGTTAACCTTCAGATTTGAAAATCTGGTCTTTTGCATTGAGTTTTTAGATCATAACCATTATTATGACCGTGTTCAAATAGTTCTGACTGCTTTATCCATCGATCTTTAACTGATTATTGATGGGTATTTTAAGAGATCTGACCTCTGAACTGAACCCTTTCACATCAGAAGTTGAGTACCCTCGTCAAAGGGGTCGAACATTTTTACGGCTACATCCAGAGCTCAGGTGGAAGAGCACATGAACATGAGGTTTAACTGTGGGTTCATCTCTCATTGTACTTTTTTGTTGACACAGCAGTGACGGATTAGAGGGCCTGTTTGTAAAGTCTGCATGGTCAAGCTACACAGGTGGAAATGAGAGGATTTGGTCATCCTTTCAAAATAAAACACCCTTCAGTGTACGTTATTCAGCAGAAATTACTTATTTTTGTTTCTCTAAGGTGCAGTAGCAGTCCACCACCCAGTGGTTGGGGACCTGTGCTGTATTTTATATATTTAGCTGTTGATCTGGTGTATCAGGTCACTTCCTGCTGCTCACCATCCTTGTTTTTCTCTTCTTCTGTTTCTGCTCACGTGGGCAGAAGTAGGAGAATGAAAGAAACCAGATTAAATGCAAACAAGCAATAAATTCAGCAAATTATTGGACAAAAATGTAGGTGTATTTATTCAGTTTTTCATAATAAAATGGTGGGGTTTTTTTTAAAGGAATTACCTATTATAACATGCACATGACTACTTAATTAATCTGATAACTGCAGAGCCTGGATATTGATCTGTTAGGGCTAGGCGACATGACCTAAAAATAAAATCCCTGATTTTTTTCAGCAACACTGGATTTACCCTTTTAATCAGTGTTTTTCCTTCTCAGAAAAAGAACTCCAAGTGGTACAAAAATGACATGAATCAAGTTTTGTCTTTATGTTGTCAAAATATATTCCCAAACCAGACTTTCCCTTTTTTCTCTAAAAAAATATTTAATCTCATTTAAAAGCAAAGATTAGCCTAAACATGTGTTTGTGCAAAACCTGACAGGGCTGATCATCATAAAAACTCCACATTTTTATTATCTATATTTTCAAACATTGCAACAGCTTACATTCGAAGAAGTCAAGAAAAAAAAGTCTGGATTTTTAATTTTTAATTTTTAAATCTTCAGCAGAAAATAATTCACATTAATCCATATATTGCCCCACCCTATGAGCTGTTTCATAGTGTGCATGTAAACGTACTTACTGTATGTTTGCCACAGTGAGATGATCCAAATCCATGCTGTATTTCCTTCTATATTTTCCTCCATGGATAATAAGCATCTGATGTGGAGCCACCTCCCTGTTCGCACGCTCACATATGCACACATGCACGAGCACATACATACCACACCCTCACCACAACAAAGAGCTGCTCCACTTCCTGTCCTCCTGGCTCACGGCGTGTTTAGTGATGCACACATTTCACTCTCAGCAGGGAGCCTGGTCTGTGTAACAGCCCTCTGCACCACACACACCGACGCCATGCATCATGCCAGACGTTCACCCTCGAGCTGTGTGGGAAACTTATTAGACCCCACCTCACCTACACACTGGCTACTGCAACAAACACAGACCATCCACCAGACACTTCCAATCTCCTTATCTCATTTCCCGGTAGATTCCTGCAGATATCCATGTTTTTATGGTTTTATACATTTTCACCAACAGTCCATGAGTAGAGTTTTAAAAGGAATTTAGCTGCTTGACTTCAGTATCAGCGAAAGCCACTCAAAAAGTAAATTAACCCAGAGAAGAAGCTATTTAGTACAGTGGTGTCACATTCACTGCTGTAAAAGATGTTTCTGGATAAATATTACTGCCAAGGTGTTAACTTCAGGGATGCACTGTTACCCAATTTGACAATATTTCCAAACTAATTATTGCCAATGACAATATTCATACTGATATTTTTGTCAAGAGCATAAAGCCTACACTTTTCAACAACTCCTGGTTGTTTTGAAGCTATTTAGACATTATTCTTATTCCTTTTTGGTTAAAAAAATGACTATAAACTATGAAATGTCTGCACGAATAGCACTGATCGTTACAGTTATTTATTAATTATAAACTTATGTCACCTGATCGTAAAAAAAAAAATTATGAATTAAACTTCAGTGTTGTCAAAATGTTGTACAGTTTAATCAGTGTGTGAGATTTTTCTGCAATTTTCATGATTAAAAACAATAAGTTGCACAATTTTGGGACTTCTAATTTAAATTCCATGGTGTCAAACAGATATATTTTTTATTTTGTTTCTAACAGACACATGTCAGAATTTATGATTCTGGGATTGTGATGAATAGTTTTTCTTAAAAAAAATAAAATAAAATTGGGGATTTTAATCATGCTTAGCAATATCACTTAAAAATACAGAGATATGTATTTTGGTCCATATTGCCTGAACCTGTTGCAAATGTCTTTATAAGAGATTTGTTAATTTTGTACATTTTTTTAACATTTGATTTGATAAGTTTATTTCAAACATATAACAAAAGGCAAAATAAAAGTACAGACATAAAAAAGAAAAATAGCACTTGGATAAATGTTACATGTCTGAAAAGGAGTGAGAAGAAGTCAAAACTTATTTAATCCCACCCCCTCTCCATCAATTAATAACCAATTATTTAGCCTCACAGTCTATATAAATGTTATCATGTAATTAGTTTTTTAATCTAATTTTATCTATGTCTGAAAAAACAAGACTTAATCAAAACAAGCTTTGTGAAGGTGTCAGTGTAGATATTGGATGATTCTGATTGCACTTTTTTTCTATTGAAGATAAATGGATACAGAGAATCATAAGTTGGTCAATTTCTTTTAATATTAGTAATAACTAACTTTTGAAATCCTGCTTCAACAACAATGTTCAGAACAGACTGACTTAAATAAAAATAAAAGAGCAGTTACACGGGATAATTTATAACCCCAGTGAACATTTACTAACATGTTTAATGTAAAGCTTTTACTCAAAACAAAGCATTTCCACTCTCTGGTATTAATTTTCCTGCATTAATTAAAGTTCAGATCACAGTTCTTAGGATGTGAAGTTGCATGAACTCTGAATATTCACATTGTGACCTTCTGGTTGTCCCGGTGCCTTCAGGTGCAGTTTAACATTCCCCCTCAACTTCATCTCTCTGCAGCGTTCTCTGTATCATCATCCTCCATTTCATGATGAAGCAGCCTGCAGAGAGCCTCAGCTCTGCTTTCTGCTGCTTCATTTCTGTCTTACTTCACCAAGGTTAATTTATTCTGCAGCCTGCATGGCTCATCGATCGGCAGGATTATTTTCTGTGTGAGCCTGCACTTTTCTGTTTGTCCTGTGAGATTGGTTTATTGAGCTAGTTTGTGACATGCAGCAGCAGCGAGACTTTGATTCACCGTCATGTTTGTGGTCCTGTGATTCATTTTTGTTGTTTCTTTTTATCAGTTGGTGACTTCATGTCTTCATCAGCGATGGAGCAGCAAATCAACAAACAGCTGTCCAGCTCTTCAGCCGCCCTACATTCACCAGAGAGAGGTAAGGCGGGAAGAGAAATCATTCTATAACATTAGGCAGCCCTTTGTTTTCTCAGATTGAAGGTTATTAAACTGATCTTAAATGCTCTGTGTATTTGGTCAAACGAACCAGTTTTGAAAATTGCCCAAAATGTCACCTCTTAATGAACTTTGTAAAGATACACTGGATTCAATAGAGGAACAAAAAACTACAAATAGACCACAGCAAAAGTTTTATTTTCAAACAAACCAAACTAAGCTGCAAAGAAAAACTCTGCACACATCTTAAGCCAGCTCTATTTTAAGGAACAAAAATAAATCAGGTGAGTTTTTGGTTGTATTCAACTACAGTGACACAATATTCCTACACCAGAGCCTGACACGATACTGAAAAGGTCAGAATTGAACTTCCACATCAACTTATCCTCCAGGTTAAATGAAGTTAATCTATGCCATAGAGCAAATGATTTAAATCAAAAGAAATAATCAACAAAATGGATCAAATAGACATCAGGGTTACTAAAACATGCTGCTCTTCTTGTTAAAGGACCAGGTTAAAGGTCGTGTTTGTCCAGAATTCAGCATCAACAAATTACTAGGGATGCACGATACTGGATTTTTGACAATATCCAATATTTCCGGCCAATAGCTCAAGCTCTGTACTTAACAAAAACAGACTTGTTTCTTTCTGTGTTACAGTATATTTTTGCGAGGAACAGATGTAAAACAAGAAGAACAGCATTCAACTCTTGCAAAAATGAATCCCTTGATTTTTAAATGTACCATGCAGTGATGAGAGGGTGCATCACTATTGTACATTTGTGTAATCTGCCAATATTCCTGTAAAATGTTAGTGTTGTGCTCTTATGGCCTTATATTCCCAGCGATTACATGTTTTGAACCCTTTCTGCTTTGACTTGTTGTGTTCAGCTGCAGACGTCATTAACATTTAAAGAAATCCTCCCTATCTGCTGTGTTTGAGAAATTATCTCATTTTGAATCTGTTTTTTCAAGCCATAAAAAATTATAAAAGGAGACACAGAGTAAACATTTAGTTTGATTTAATTCTTTCTTGTCTTAGGGTAAATAAGTTCAGATCAGCTTTCTAAATAAACTGAATCAGTCACAACATGTCACTTCATGTCTAAAGCTTTTAATCACAATCAGAAAATGTCTTCTTAGGTGAAGAATAAGAGCGACTACAAATGAAGAAATGTTTATTTTAATGTTCTGTGAATGTTTCGCTCAAATTTCCTCCTCTGATTTTCCTTTTCTTTGTCATGGTGTGTGTGCATTTTGTCTCTTGTTGTGACTTTGTCATCTCTGTATGTGCACGTTTCTTAACGTGTTTGTACGTGTGCATGTTGTTTTGTGACCTGTCAGTGTCTTTTGTCGCCCAACGCACAGCTTCTCCGAGCAACCACAGACCGTATAGGAGCTCCTCCAACCGAAGGAGCATCGCTGGATTTCCCGACGAGACATCCAAAGCCAAGACGCCCACTGTGAGCATTTACAAACACTCTAGCACACATAAAAACAAAACATTTAAAACACACAAAAACACAGAAAAACCCACAAAACTACACACTAACAACATGAGTGAAAAACAGTGGGTTCACTGTACTCCAGTGGCCTCCACAGTCACCAGATCTCAGTCTGGTTGAGCAGCTTTGGGATGTGATGGAGCCATGATTCTCATCATGGATGTTCAGCAGAGAAAGCTGCAGCAACTGTGATGCCTCATGGAGATGTGGGCCAACATCACTGAGGGATGTTCCAGCTAGGGCTGAACAATATATCATTATCGTATCGATATCGAGATATGAATATTCAAGATATTGATATCAAAAAGCAACGATATAAACAATATAGATTTCCCCCAGCGCTAAAACTGCACTTTCCACATTCTTTTGTATTATGATGTTTTTACTTTTCTGAAAAATGCTTGGTTTTCACCAAACCCATAGTCGTATCGTATTGTATCGATATCGAGATATCTGGCATGAATATCGAGATATGAAATTTTTTCAATATCGTTCAGCCCTAGTTCCAGCGTCTTTTTACTTCTGCTAAGGAGGTTATGTTTTTGCCGGCATATGTTAGGTTGTTTGTTTTATTGTTTGTATGTTTGTTTGTTAGCAAGATTACGCAAAAACTACTTGATGGATTTTGCTGAAATTTTAAGGAGATGTTGGTAATGGCCCAACTTAAAAATGATTAGGTTTGTAAAGTCATGTACCTGGGAAACAGAAATGATTGTGTCTTAGACAGGGATAAATATTTAACTAAAATATTATTGATCAAATGCAATAAGGCGTTTACAAGAAACAGGTGCAAGATTGAACCCCCTACTGTAAACCAGTGACTAGAAACCATCAGAGAGATCTATATTATGGAAAGAATGACCTCTTAGTTTAGACTGAAGGGGGATGTTTTTGTGAAAAAAAAGGGAAAAATGGACAATTTATAACACAGTGAAAGATACCTAAGGAATCACTGAAATGTAAATTCAAGATACTGAACCTATAAACTCTGCTTTGACTATTAATGTCGGTAACCATGACGCTTTTGTTTAACAAACCTACCTCTGATGTGGAAAATACATAACTCAATGTAAACTGTTCTTATTACTGTACAACACAAAACTTCAAATAAAAGTTAAGGTGTAAAAAAAAAAAAAAAAAATAGATTTTGCTGGTGATCCAGATAACCGCCATTAGAGAACAATTGTTTTTGCTCAATAACTGTCTAACTAATATTGATATCAACATGATTCTGAGTGCTAGGTGTGGGTTTTCAGGGTCATGAATCTTATTATGATGGTAACTTTATCATGGAACTATTGCTTGTAGATTTAACAGCAATATGTGAGCTACCTTGGTGGAGGTTTGCGCTCTCTGTGTGCTTTCTAGTTGAATCTGTGACACCAAGAGTTAAGGTTAGCTCTGAAGGTCAAAGTGGGTCCAACCTGGTACTAGCAAGGTGTACCTAATGAAGTGGCCAGTGAGAGTACACGGGGTACAAGGTACAAAGTCCTGAATGTCTCTGTTGTTGCTCATGGGAGGGTCAAATGAACTGGGGCATCATCAGGACTGTTGTTGTCTCTGTATTTGCACTGAGCTCTGCTTCACTGATGTTTAAGTGACGTTTGCTAAAATCCTTTTCAGGGGGAAACTCCAAACACGCCCGTGCGCAGTTCTTCCTTCAGGTCCAACAGCAAGGGCCCCGCCACACCGAAACGGTACCAAACACAAGCACACACATCCGTCTGACCCGCATGGCTCCACAGATGCCCTGACGGGTTTGTGTCGTTTGTCTTTGTCAGGGTGAGGTCAAACAAGAGTCGCGCCCAGTCGCCCTGTTCCCCCGGACAGTACCCCCCCTCCCCGCTCCGTCAGAGGGCCACCACCCCCGGTCACGACGACAGGAACCACAGAGACCACAGCACCCTGGAGAGGAAATCGAACAAATCTGAGAGCTCGGAGAAGAAGATCCCCAAATCCACCAGCAGAGAACTGAACGCAGGTGAGGGACATGCCCGAGTGTGTTTGTGCTGAGTGTTTGTTTCAGTAGGGGGACATTTTGTCCTTTGGACTTGAGCATGGCTGAGTGGAGATTCTGTGCAGTTTCATGAATCCCTGTCAGTCTGAAATTTCCCCCCATGTTTGTTTGGCTTCTCTCTGGGTGATCCAGCTTCACCAACCACAAACATACTCGCTAGTTTAACTGATAGCTGTCAAGTGAGGTCACTCCCCTGATGGTAAGACATGCTTTACACTCTGGAAGAGTTTCCAGTCTTGGTTACATTCTAGTCTTTTAAGCCTTTGGTCCCTATGTGACTATTTGCAGCCATTAGGGGGCGCTATGTACAGCTAATTTGACCATAAATTGCACTCTATTTGAGAGGGTGAAGTACGGTAATTTTTAGTGAGGAACCTTGATTATACATACATTTTGAAAATGTGATTTCAAAAAGGTCAAAAGGTCAAAAATACACAGTTGAAAGATTTACTACCCTTTCGTCCTATTTTTGGCCATTAACAGCCACTAAATGTAGCTGCTGTAAAAAAAAAACATCAGATAATTTTTTTTCAATTTTTTTTGTTCAGATTTCATCATCAAGCTCATTCCTGATCTCAGTTCTTTTTAATTATGGATTTTAACCCTTTAAATGCAAATTTTATAGGTGATGTCACTGATTTGGTGGAAAAAACACACAAAATGACTGATTTTCAATATAAAGAAAATATTGGAGGCTGGAGATTTTTTAGGTGCTATCACACTCTTGGATATGTCAGAGATTAGTAAGAACATTAGCTTTGATGCATTATTGTTTTTTGTGCAGCATCAGATTTTACACCCTGTTAAGAGCCAAAGCAGGACCAAAGAGTGTAAAAATTAAAATCTGATCTTTGACTTATCCAAGAGTGTGATAGCAGACAAAAAATCTCTAGCCTCCAATTATTTTTTTATATTAAAATTCAGACATTTTATGTTTTTTTTCCCACCAAATCAGTGACATCAACCATAAAATTTGCATTTAAAGGGTTAAAATCCATTTTTTAAGTAGTACTTTTGATCAGGACTGAGCTTGTCAAAGAGATTTGAGCAAAAAATAATTTTTTTTATTGCTGCAAAGAGCATTGACAGCAGTTTTTTGTCTTTCAGAGTCCAGTTATCACATGAAATGTCTCTTAAGTACAGGGCTTTTGAGCTGCTTTTAAGACTTCAGTTGAAACAGCAGAGCGTAAATAAATGGGAAGGGAGTTCCAGAGGGTCTTGCCCGCAGTCACATGGACATGTGACAGCTGGAGCTGGGCTCAAACCCTCGACCTTCAGATTGAAGGTCAAAGGACTCTTCAGACTGAGCCAACAGCACCCCTCCATCGTCTCTAAAGTGAATTAAAAACTGCCTGTCATAGCCACATGGCAGTATTTTCCAGCCGTACACCTGAACTGAAGGATGTGCCCAGACATATTTTTTGTTAAGTCATGCTGCAGCAGCTCCTCACCCCATCCTCTCGTCTCCCTCCTCCCTCAGAGTCTCCAGGAACACCCACGGGCAGGAGCGTGGGGGGGACGACGGACGCCGAGGAGGCCACCAGGCTGCTGGCAGAGAGACGCCGCCTGGCCCGAATACAGAAGGAGCAGGAGGAGAGGCAGCGGCAGGAGGAGGAGAGGTGTGTGCACCCTGCCACATACTCCTCATCTCTGGCTCTTGAGCCGGACTTTTGTGTTTTTTAGACTGAATTTAAAAAATTTGAATGTCTTCAGTTGATTGTAGGACACATACACGTACGATGATTAACTGCTTTCCTCCCAAAAACACTGAAAATCAGAGACTATTCCAGAATCAGTGCTGACAAACAGCTGCATGCCCGGGTTTGTGTGTCCAGGCTGAGAGCAGAGGAGGAGGAGAGGAGGCTGCAGGAGGCGAGGGAGCGACAGGAGATCGCTGCACGGCAGGCAGAGGAGGAGCGTGTGAGACAGGAGGAGGAGAGACGAATCAAGGAGGACGAGGAGAGACGGCAGAAGGAGCAGAGATGGAAGGACATGCAGGAACAGCTGGACAGAGAGGTCTGCAGCAGTGTTAAGTCATAGTTTTCGTCAACAACTTTTTTCCCCTGATGAAAACTAGACAGTAACTAATAAAAACAAGTGCACATGGACAAAAACTAAAACTACATTAACTGACATTTTCATCAACAGATAGAAACTAGACTAAAATGTCTGACAGAGACTTAATCCAATCAGACCTAATTTGGTCATGTAGAAAGTAGAGACAAGTTAGGAATATATCCAATTCCAGCTTTGTGTGGAAAGGTTGGATGAGTTAAGAGGGACATCCAATCACAGCTGCCTTAGCTTGGTGGTGGTGGGATAAGTTGTGGAGCGATCCAATCAGAGCTCCTCTCTTTATGAATTGATATATTCATGTAGAGCAGGTTCACTGTTTGTGTCAGTTCTGGTATTGTAACTGAGATGCTCTGCCAGGTAGCCTAAATAAAGGTGGAGGAGTTAATAACTGGCAGTGTATTGGATGTGATTTCAGAGGGAGGAGGCATTCCTGCGAGCCCAGAGGGAGGCCGAGAGGAAGAGGCAGGAGAGAGAGCTTCTGCACATCCAGGACGAGCAGGAGAGGCAGCAGAGGAAGAAGGTATCAGAGACTGAAACACACATCATGATGTCTGAAAATGATGCAGTCAAAGGGTTTGGAAAAGACTCATGAGAATGTTTATATATTTTCAATAGAGCCCGACAGTATCTTTTATTCCTAACTCATTCATGTTGATGTTGCTAGGTGAGAATGACGCTGCCAGGCCTGATGCTCAGTAAACAGATTGTTCACAGGAAGAACCACTTACATCTTTAATCTTGTTAACGGGATAATTCAGTCTAAATGTGGAAGGAGAAAATAATCTTTTCATTTTATTTCAGTCGTCATTTTTACATTTTATACTAGGAATGCATGATATTGGATTTTTGCAGATATCCTACATGTCGATATTTCTGAACTCATTATTGCAGGCACTGATATTTTTGGTCTCTACTGAACAGAAATTCTTCACACTGTGACAGTTTATTTGTGTTAGAAACAGACATGAAAATAGAAAAACAACATTAAATTATCTGAAAATGATAGTGTTGGATTTTTTTATGGCCAATATTCACATCTGCAGATACCGATATTTAACTTTTCAGCCATTATCTGCCAATATTGACTTTGAACGAATAATAGTGTGCACCCTTGATTAGTTGATGCTCTCTGTTTCTCCCCTCTTGGTAAAAATGTGACTGGATTTGATCACATTTCTGTACTTTTTGATACCACAGATAATTAAAATAACAGATTTTAAATACACACAATACTAATGAGTGTGAACTTTTTTTTTTCCAACTTACATTTTAGATTTTAGACAGTTTAATTAGGAAGTTGTCTTCAGTTAGTAGTAATAAAGTGCAAAATAACCCAATATTAGGTATCTTTGACTTGTATTCTTTTTGCAGCGATATCAAACAGGTTTGATATCATTTGGTTTTTATTTAAATCATATCGAAGTTTGTAATCCTTGTATTACGGAAATTCTGTTATATGTCATCATGAAATAATGACAACTATTATTATTTCTGGACAGAGAAGTAGTTTCAATGGTATGAAATATGTTTTTAACAAGATTTTAACAGAGACACAAACACTATAAACAAAGTAACAAAAGAAAAGAAATGATTATGTAACAATAACCAAGTAAGACAAAAATAAAAATTAAAAATTCTTCTCTAAGGTCCTGAGATATTTTTATATATCTTTTTTATATATACTGACATCTTTTAAAGACCAGAGTTTAGCAGACGGACGTTTAACAGCTGTAGTCAACCTAATATCTCCTTACTTTGTCCCAGCCAGGTTTAGAGAAAGAAAGCCGTCCCATGACTTCTTGAAATCATCACATTCATCATTAATTCTAGCTCAGATTGGTTCATATGATATTATTTCTAATGTAAGTTCAATCCAAAGTCAGCAGGAGACACGGGTGCTGTTCATACCAGACTGTGCTTTATGTTTTCTGAAACTTTTCCCCAGAATAAGTGGACATATTCACATTTTAGATATTGTTTTCTATTAATTTGAATCAGTGACATCTTTTAAATCACATCTTAAAACTCACTTTTTTAGACTTGCTTTTACATGATCCTTTTATTGCTTACATACTTGTCATCATCCATGTTAGCTATTTATTTTTCCACATAACTATTTTACAATTATCTATTTAACTATTTTTTAACTCTTCTGTTCTTACTCTCCTCACCGTTTTTTCATCGCTTTAGTCCTGTTTTTACCATTTTCATGTTTTTAATATACTCCCTTTTTAATTATTACCATTGCTCTTCTATTTTGTTTTATGTTTTCATTTATCTTTTCTCTTTTAATCATCCTCTATCTACCTCCTCCTTTTACATCTTCCTGATTTGATGCGTCATCTATCATCTATCATCTATCACCTATCATCTATGATCTATCAACTATCGTCAATTTATGTATTTACATTCCCATTATCTATCAACTGTCTTACTGTCGCCTTATCATTATATTTAAAACAAATACATCAGCTGTCTCCCTCTCACCAGTTTACCATTTTCCTTCCTTTTGTTGTTTTAATTAACATGACCCTCTGTGCCTTTCCCTTTGACTCTTTTGGTCTCTGTCTGACCTGATTATTGATTTTATTGTGCTCAGAGTTCTGCCTTTTCTGCTTTTATTTTGTCTGTTAAAGCACTTTGTAAACGTCTGTTTTTAAGGGTGCTATATAAATAAAGTTATTATTATTATTTTTAAGTCTAGAATTCTGGTATTGAGACAACCCTATCTCAGATTAAACATCAAATTAGGCCCATAATCAAACAACACATGTTTTTGTCCTCATTTTATGAATTGAATGTTTGACACAATGAAACAAAAACATCTAATAGACATGTTAATAGAGACGTTTTGTAAATCTGCGTCTCAGTTTTGTTTTGTGTATTTCACAGAGAATTGAGGAAATAATGAAGAGGACAAGGAAGAGTGAAGTGGAGCCTCTGTCTGCTGCTGCAGGTAAACATCAGTAATATACTCCTCCCTGAAAAACAGCTTTTAATAATCAGCTAGAGATTATTAGTCAAGACAAGAATGTGGATCAAAGTTTTTTATTGGCTAATGCAGGAGACATAAACATAAACTCTTCCACTGAACTCTGTTTCCTGCGGTAAGGTGATTAGATTTATTCGGTGTTGTGAATCTTTACAGTGTTTCTCCCCCTCTGTATGCTGTTGTTTATTTGCCTTCTTTCAGTTCACTTGCTTGTTTGTTTGTGTGCATCAAACTGCTTTTGCCTTCAGTGTAATTAGTTTCCCCTAAATTGAATGAGATCAGCTGCAGAGTGACTCAGCAGAGTCAGACAGACAGGAGAACGGCGCCTCCTGGAGGTTAGCAGGCAGTAAAACGAACACCGATAGCCGCAGCTTTCATCGAGCTCTCCGAACCAAACTGGGTTATCATAGGACAGATTTATCAGCACCAGAGGCCTGACAGGAAATTAAACAGCTTCAGCATCACAGTCCGAGTCTCAAATCCTGCCATACGAGAACTGATGAGGGTAATGCCTGAGTGAAGGTTTTACAACATTGGCAGAAAATATTTACAAAATCTTTAACTAAATAATTTTATATGTGTTGTTCTTCATTGAATAGTCTTCTACTGCATGTAAAATCATATTAGGTTAAATTAAAAGAGACCCAAAGTAGATATAATAATAAGTATTAATGCATTTTATTCACTCCTTTCTCCTGGGATAATAAGTAATTTCCCTTTATGTTTTCCTTCAAATAAAACAGAAAAAAATCTTAAATTTACCTCATTAAAGTACATTTACATTTACTGGTTGTTTCCTTGATTGCCATAAATTGTTCTGTTATTATAAAAAGTAGTTTTTTTAATCCGTTGATGCTGAGAAAAATAGGTCAAGATCTCAAGATGATAGCTTTATTTAAGATATCACAGAAAACAGCAGTGTTATACTGAGAAAAAATAAAAAATTTAGATGTCAAAACAAAATAAATGTGTTGTTATCATGGGGAAACTGAGTGAAATATGTGGGTGAACTTCTGCTTTGTTTTATCACATAAATAGAAGTACTTTACTCTTAGTGTGAACATGATTAGGCTTGATCATGGTAAAAATCATAATTGCAAATATATGGATAAATATTGCAATCATGATAATAAAGCACATTTACTCACTGATTTTACAACATGCACCACATGCAGCCATTGAACTTAAATGCTCTGAACACTTTTATTTTAAACATAAAGGAACAGGCAATACATAAAATTATATTTCAACAAATATAAACCCCTAAAATTTATGGATGCAGAAAAAACACAAAATACAGCACACAGCAGTGCCGTGGCACAGTAATCATTTAAACTCTATTATTATTTTGTTATAAATGTGAGATGCACTGGTTATTATTGAAACTCGATTAATTGCCCAGCTCTAGCATACAGTGCTTGGAAAAGCTAAAGATACGATACGATCTGTTTACAGCGCCAGGCATCAAGTCCGAGGGTGCAGTCCCCTCCGAGGAGGACGCTGCGACTCCCGCTGAAGCCCCTGTCATCATGCTAGGGCCGCTGGAGAACAAGAGCTGCGTGGACGAGCTGTCAGACGGCGTCCAGTCCATGGATGTGAGGTGAGACGCCTTTGTCCTTCACGAATGTCTTCAGCCATCTCTCCCTCTGCTCAGAGATTAGATTTATAGAGTCTATGACATCTAGCATGACTGTCAGGGTGAGGCTGCGTATTATTCTGATTAAATTAATGCTTAATAACGACATTCAAATTTGTGTTCTCTGAAGTGACTTCATACTTACAAGTGAGCATTTTTGTTTATTATTTATTCATATATGAACTTCATCTTAGCCTCTGCTCATCTACTGCCACAGGCTGCACTTTCAGACATTTTTTAACAATGATTTTATTGAGCATCAACGGTACAGGACATAGATACAGATATAAAGGTAGCACAGTGCTCATGTTTTAATAATAACCCCCCATCCCCATCCCCATCTCCAGAACATGTGTAACACCAATCCAGTGGGGATAAGTGTTAAAATGAAAAATATACATATATATTTTTCATTTTAACAGTATGAAAAATAATAATAATAATAATAATAAAAAAAACAAATGTAAAAAACAAAAAACAGGTTCAGACATTTTTTTACAGAATTTGCTTCATAAAGTCATTCCTTCCAACTTCACGCAGCATTGATTTTTATTTATTGATTGATTGATTTATTTATTGTATTTTTGGGGGGGAAGGGGCTTAATCTGGGTCTGTTTGTTGTTATTGTTTTTTTTTTAAGTTTGTTTTGCACATACTTTCTATTTCTTCTCTGTTTGTGTAAAGCACTTTGTTCTACATATATTGTTAGAAAAGTGCTACACAAATAAAGTTTGATTGATTGATTGATTGATTGATTGATTGAACCACAAAGAGCTTATTCAGAGGTCTCGGTTGCTATGTCTGCCATTTTCATGTGCAACCATCCAGAAAAATCTCTTAATCTTTTTAAATCTTTTCATGATGAACCTCGTTAGACCCTGATGCTTAAAGACTTGAGCTGTTTGAGTGAGTGCATATTAATAAAGTCTCTTGTCTCTGTCATCATCGTGTCTTTAAGTTCTCCATCTGTCTCCATCAGTCCTGTGTCCAGGGACGAGCAGGCCAGCGCTCATGAGTTCTCACCCGTCACCGAGGGGACCGACGGCTGCCCCCTGGACCAGCTGATGGACGTGGACGCTCAAGGGCGAGGGCAGCGTCATGTGGCGGAGACACCCCCGTACCCCAAAATGCAGGCCGGCAGCGGGATGGGAGACCTTAACAAGAACTTGCTGATTCAGGAGTACAGCGCCGCCTCCGAGTCGTCTCAGCTCATCCACAGTGTCGGCCCGAGTAAACTGGACGTCCAGTAACAGGTAGAAATACAAAACAACTTTATTTATACAACACTTTAAAAACAACCTCAGTGAGCCAGAGTGCTGTACAGGTAGATAAGTAAGAGAATATAAAAGAAATTAAAATACATAAAAGAAATTAAAAAGTGAAATGCATAGGTTATCAAAGAAATCAAAATACAGAGAATGAATTTAAAAAATAAGATTTAAGTAGACACACAATGCTTACATCTCATGCAGGGTCAAAGGCCAGGAAACAGGTGGGTTTTAGGGATTTAAAAACAGGTAAGGACGAAGCCTGTCTGATGTGGAGCAGCAAATTGTTCCAAAGAAACAATGTCTCTTGAATGATGTGAGAATAACTCAAGTGCTGCTGGACGGATGTGTGAAATGTTGTTTCTCTGAAGCTTTAAACAACAGTGGTGGCATTGATAAAGGATCCAGCAAAGCTAAGGTTTATGCTTTCTCTCCCTCTTTTCCGAGCCTTATACAGATGTCAGTGGTCAGTGTCAAAAGATAAAGGAGGGGGGACAGAAATGATGCTTCTCACAGTCATCTTTGGACATTTAGTCTGACAGTCTGCCAGCGCGGCTCGTACTCTATCTCGGGTCAAACTTTGGGAAAGACAGCGTTTAACTAACTGTTGATTTTGACAGCACTGTATAATTTAGTTTTAGTCCTTTGCTGAAAATCTGTTTTAGTTTTAATCAGAATTTAGTCATCTAAATTGTTTTAATTTTAGTCTGGTTTTAGTTGATGAAATTTCGCAACATTTTAGTCGATGAAATCTGCTGTAAATTTCGTCGACTAAAATATGAAGTGTAAAGGGTAAGGCATTTTTTATGTTTCCTTGAATTTCTGAAGTCATGTTTTACACTTGGATAAAATCAATCATCTAATAACCCTTTATTGAATGCTAGTAAAGTCTGAATGTATAAATGAACAGAAACAAATTGAACTTTTGTGTGAAATGCAGTCACCTTTATTTAGGCTACCTGGAGCATCTCAGTTACAATACCAGAACTGACAACAAACAGTGAACCTGCTCTACATGAATATATCAATTCATAAAGAGAGGAGCTCTGATTGGATCGCTCCACAACTTATCCCACCACCACCAAGCTAAGGCAGCTGTGATTGGATGTCCCTCTTAACTCATTCAACCTTTCCACACAACCAAAGTAGCTGTGATTGGATATATTCCTAACTTGTCTCTACTTTCTACATGACCAAATTAGGTCTGATTGGATTAAGTCTCTGTCAAACATTTTAGTCTAGTTTTTATTGTGGATGAAAGTGTCAGTTAATTTGGTTTCAGTTTTTGTCCATGTGCACTTGTTTTTATTAGTTACTGTCTAGTTTTCATCAGGGGAAAAAAGGTTGTTGATGAAGATTATGACGAAAATAATTACAAAATTATCACTACTTTGGATGCATCAGAGAGGCTAGATTGTGAAGCTCAGCTTTACAGACACCTTGAGACGAAGGAAAGTCACAAGATTTTGTGCAAGAAAGAAGCACACCTAAAACAACTAATTGACAGTGGAAAAGCAAGAAGCCTTTGACAGGTATTATGTCGGTGTAACATTTAAATCATTTGTTTCTTTTTTGAGTCACTCATGAGGAAAATTACGCCCAACCGAGTTTAATGTTATATGATGTTACAAACAGTTTAATCTGCAGCTTCTCCTCAGGCAGAGTTTTTATTGAGTCAGAGCTTCAGGTAGAGTCTTTCATAGGGGAGACTGGGGGCAGTTGTAACACCAGTTTTCCCTCACATTTACAAATACTTGGATATACAAGTAAACAAAGTCAGTTTTGTATTTTACCTCAGAAGGACAAGACTGTTTAGATCAAATTAATAAAGTAAATTAAAGAGGAACATTTTAACAACATGTTATAATGATCATGTTCTTCCTGTTTTACCCGTTTTTTTTATTATTGTTGTATGTATTTGTTTGGTATTATTCTGTCTGAAATTATTGAGTTTGTAAGTTTTTTTTTGTTTGTTTTAACAGCATTTATTGTTTTTTTTTTTTGTCTTTCAAGGCCCAACTAGGGACGGGTATTGCAGCTTAGCTCAGGCTATAAATGCTGTAGTGTGTGGCAACATTCTCTTGCTTCATACTGACCCTTTACAAATAAACATTAAATAAGTAAATAAATTCAAGGCACACCCTCTTACCTTCCTTTTTGTTTTTGTTCTAAATTATTTTAAATTCCAGGTATTTTATTTTATTCATTCAAAGCAACATGGGCTGATGCCTAAAGCTGGACAGCTACTCAAGTGGAATCCTAGCTTCAAATAAATTAGATTGTGTCAGAAGTTAATTTTACAGATGCGCATTTATGAGCTTTTAAAACCTTAAATGTGCACAAAAAAGATATCCCAGCATGCTTTAAACCATTAAGTGGTCCCTCACAGATTGTCTCAGTGAATTTTCAGCACCAGTGTCTGGAGCTTTTTGGCAGCTTCTCTGGCGACTCATCGAATCTCTTTACTGATAAATTTGTCACACCAGCATATCGGACACAGAAACATTTTAGATTGGAGAATAAGTGTTAAAATTTCGTCTTGTACTCTGGACTTTATCGACATGAATAGTTTTTTAGGGTTATGGATGAATAATGAATGTTGCACACAGATCTTAAAACAGCTTTTTAAACAAATGTCCATTTTGTCTTTGTTTCTGTCTCTGCAGAAGTACTGGCCAGTGCAGAAGCATCAGGAGCCTGGAGAAAAACAGATCAACAAATCATCACTTCTATCTGCAACAAAACAACGAAAACAACAATAATCATCGTTTCCACAAGGATCAGTGCTGATAAACTCACTCCACACCTGTGAAACGTGCATAACTATTAAGCTTTTGGCGACGTTTGAGGCCATGCAGACGGGGACCTCTGACCTCTGACCTCTGACTCCGACAGACGACAAAATCATGAAAACTAGAAAGAGTGTGTTCTTCAGGTTAGAAGAAGACGTGGGATCAGGTTTAGACTAACAAACAAGATTAAATGCTTCAGAAATGAGGGACGAGGGCAAAAAACTACAAACAGACCGCAGCAAAAGGTTTATTTTCAAACAAACCACAATGTAGCTGCAAAGAAAAATTTGTCACACGTTGTAAGTCGACTCTGTTGTACAGAACTAAAATAAATCCAGGTGAGTTATGGGTTGTATTAAACTACAGTGACACAATAATCTTACACCAGAGCCTGACACAATACTTAAAAAGGTCAAAATTAAACTTCCAAATGAATTTATCCTCCAGGCTAAATAAAGTTAATCCCTGCCACAGAGCAAATTATTTAAAATCAAATCAAACAAATAATCCACAAAATGGATCAAATAGACATTAAGGTCACTAAAACATGCTGCTCTTCCTGTTAAAGGACCAGGTTAAAGGTCATGTTTGTCCAAATTCAGCTTCAACAAGTTACTCCTAGTATATAAGATGGAGGGCGGCATGGTGGCGCAGCAGGTTGGCTTACAGCAAGAAGGTCGCCGGTTTGATCCCTGGGTCAGTCAGGGCTCTTCTGTGTGGAGTTTGCATGTTCTCCCCGTGCATGTGTGGGTTCTCTCCAGGCACTCTGCTTCCTCCCACAGACCAAGAACATGCTCATTAGGTTGATTGGTGACTCCATATTGCCCTTAGGTATGAGCGTGAGAATGAATGGCTGTCCATCTCTCTATGTGGCCCTGTGATTGGTCCAGGATGTACCCCACCTCTATCCCAATGTCAGCTGGGATAGGATTCAGCCCCACTGAGACCCTGGAAGGGATAACCGGTGTAGAAAATGGATAGATGGATGGAAAAGTCTTAGACAAAAGTCAAGGCGAGTTTATAATTTATGTAGAAGTATGACTTTTTTTACCGTTTTATGGCACCTGTCAGTCATGGGCCCTTAGAATTGTCAAATAGATGGAAATGGGCTGGGGGCCAAATTTTGCATCTTTTGCCTTTAGGCCTTAAAAACCTTAATGACTCCTCTGGAAAAATAAATCTGTTCTACATCCAAAAAAGAGTGCATACTGGCAGAACTAAGCTGAATAATGAGCAGAAAGTTTAGATAACCTGATAACAAAATAAATATTATCTAAGTTTATAATGGTATAAATTTAAGCTGTTTTAGCTCCTCGTCTCCTCCTCGTCTGTCCTGTCAAAGCCAGAGTTGCCCATCTGTGCTGCCTCAGAGCGTCACTCCTGTATCATCCGCTTTAACCTCTTGTCCCTGCTTTTGTAAAACTGTAAATAGTCGTGATGTTGGAGTCTGAGCGGCTCTGTAGCAGTTAATCTGGAGGAAGCTGTAAAAAGACACTTCAGTGTAAATCCTGTGTAGCATCTGCAGTGAGGACTAGTGGAGCTGTTAATGGTCATAGCTGTGAACAGTGTGAGAGTGTCTCCCTGTGTTTCTGATAGTTCATCCTCTGGAACGGTTTCTGGTGGTCCCTCTTAGTTCATCCTCTGGAACTGTTTCTGATGGTCCCTCTTAGTTCATATTCTGGAACTGTTTCTGTTGGTCCCTCTTAGTTCATCCTCTGGAACTGTTTCTGATGGTTCCTCTTAGTTCATCCTCTGGAACTGTTTCCGATGGTTCCTCTTAGTTCATCCTCTGGAACTGTTTCTGATGGTTCCTCTTAGTTCATCCTGTAAAACTGTTTCCGATGGTTCCTCTTAGTTCATCCTCTGGAACTGTTTCTGATGGTTCCTCTTAGTTCATCCTGTAAAACTGTTTCTGATGGTCCCTCTTAGTTCATCCTCTGGAACTGTTTCTGATGGTCCCTCTTAGTTCATCCTCTGGAACTGTTTCTGATGGTTCCTCTTAGTTCATCCTCTGGAACTGTTTCTGATGGTTCCTCTTAGTTCATCCTCTGGAACTGTTTCTGATGGTCCCTCTTAGTTCATCCTGTAAAACTGTTTCTGATCTGCTTGAGCATCCATGCTGGACATTCAGAGCTTTACTTCAGATCTAACCAGCATCATCACTGTTGCATTTTAAAAGCATGTTTATGTTTTACAAAGGAGAAAAGCTGTTGGAGGGTGTTGCTAGCCTCTTAGCTTGTGGGTTATTTTATTCGCAACATGTGTCTTTAGAGACTTAACTGCACAAAGCATGTAGGGATCCCTCAGTCCAAGGCGAGGAGGCTGTTTGGATGTACATAAACCAACAGTGATCCCGAGGGCCGCGGGGATGATGAGCAGAAGAACTCCGATCACAGGACGCATTGTTAATGCTCCAGACCTCCAGATGTTTGCCCCTGAATGCCCAAACCAGATGTTGATGCAGACTGTAAACCTGCTGCTGTCATCAGGACACTGAAGGAAACAAACAAACTCTGAGCCGATCGGTCGTTCTTCTGCTGCTTATCACCTGATTCATGGACACTCTTGCGGAGGTGAAACGTCCACGTCCTGCTCTCTCATCAGGAGGTGTTGACACAGTGTGTGGTGTTTTTGGCACTGACTGTATCACCGCTGGCTGCCGCTCATAATGTGCACTTACAGTAGATGATGTCCCCCCCCCCCATTAACGCCGACCTCACTGATGAAGAACAGACTCTGGTGTGAAACAGCTCATCACCTCTGAGGCCTTAAACCTCTCTCCTGGTAAAACTTCACGCTTCACGCAGCATGTGCACCGACGAGGCCCCGCTTTCCACTCGAAGAACCTGAAGATGGATTTAAGACATGCTCCTGAAGGAAAGTTAAATCTCAGTGATGAAAGAAGCATGGTTGATTATCAGTCAGCCGCCCAGGGGCACCAGTTTTAAAACCTTCTAAATTATAGAAATAATAAAAATGCTACAGCAATTTCACTCTTAGCTCTTAACTACAAAAGAAAAGGTTGAAACCTCCCCATTTAGTCAGCTTTTATCTATCTGTTTTGCTCTTAAATGATCTTTTTTGTCACAATGTTCAGCTAATTAATGTCATTTTGTTGACTGAATTCCTGATGTCTATGTCCCTACTTCAATGAAACACTGTCTACTTTGGATAACATCCCAGGAAACCCTTTCATGGGAGGAAGGGTAAATTGAGTTTTTTATTTAATTTTGAACATTTCTGATTTATTTATCATTATTTGCTTTTATTCAATCGAATGCCACTTATGCCTTTGTTATGTCTTTACATTTTTGAACTATGTGTATAAAAACTGTTTGGGGCATTTTTTCATTTACGGTCCTCCATGCATATGTATTTTTTCTTTTTCTTTTTCTCTTTTTTTTGTATGACTTTCATTTTTTACTTTTTTCTTTCAGTATTGTTCTTATACTTACCAAACGATCGATGACGGAAGACTAAAAAACTGAGGTTTCAGAATTATTTTTTCATATTTTTTGTTACTCATGGTATTAGATGGATTGATAAATATATTTTAGCTTCTGATCTTTAGTTTTGGTGTTTTAGTTACCTATTTTTTATGACGATGGGTCCATTATTAATATTTCAGGGTCATTTTGGTTATTTTTCCTCAACAGTCTCATCAGAGGAATTCAGTTCTGATGTAAATACTCACATTTTAAATCACAAACAAGTTTGTGGATGTTGAAATTAAGACTCACTGTTAAATATATATTCACCTATTTATTTATATATTTTTGATTATTTATCTTTGTATTTATTCTTTATTTATTTAAAAGAACTTTGCATACAGGCTTGTTTCACATGCACCTGTTTCTGTTGGTCTGAGTTTATAAAATCTGTTTTTGTTTCTTCTGTAGTTTAAACTGAACTGTAAACGGTGGGGTTGGTGTAAAGTCTCATAATTGTCTCAAGCCTCTAAATATTTATGATACTGCTGTGGCAGAATGTTCTGGAGAAAGAAACAAAAAGCAACTTGCACACTGCAGGGGCCCAAAATGTTATTTATTCATGGCACCATGTAGTTTGAATATTGAGCCCTGCGGTGTGTGGGCTGTTATTTGTTTTTCTTCTGGTCTGATGTGCCTGTTTCCACCTCCTTTAAATGTCCGAGAGCACTTTGGGGATTCGAATGGTTGGGATTGAGACCCCGGCCTGGTCCAGGGGCAAAGAAAGGTGTTAAAAATCTTCTTCTTGTGGATGAGGTGGCTCCCTCTCTGCTCCGAGGTGCCACGTTGAGTTGAAAAACACTTCACTGCTGCTATCTCCTGCTCTTAGTTTCACGTTCGCTCGTCACTCCTCCAGATTCTGCTGAAGCTCGTGTGTGAGAGGGTCTCCAGGGTCCCCGTGTATATGAAAATAAAGGACATGATGTTTATCCTAATATTACTTAACTGTGACACTGCAGCTTGGTGGAGTATATCATTGTAGATGTGGTGCATGGGTAACTGCTGAAAAAGAATCAATAAATCTTCATCAAGCCATTCGTGTCAGTGAACTGGATAAATGATCAAATGTAAAATAAAGACGGGATGTGTAGGAGGTGTTTAACCTTTGACCTTCATGATGTGAGATATGAGCTGACTATCCTAGTGTAGGGCTTCACCGATGCAGCCACTTTAAGTTCTCATTATATCTCACTGTGTGTTGACTTTATGCCGCACTGACATTAAAACTGATCTGCAAAATACCCACTGAATGTTTTTTTCTTTTTAACTCATTTACAGCTGTATTACCGAGAAGTGGCATCACATCAAAACTGATGAAAGATAAACATATCCTTATTTTGTTAAGATATGAGTAATATTTATTTTAGACAAGCCTGCAGCCTACTGCTCTGCCTCCTTTGCGTCACCAACAAAGGACAAGAATGAATAAAACAGAAAAAGCTTACTGCTGTTTTAGTGCATCAGAAACTACATTTATATAAATGATATGCTGTTTGAAAATATGTTGATATTTTTCAAAAACTTGATATATCTCCCAGCCCTAGTATCTGCTATTGCCTGATAAAATTTAACAAAACAGCGGCACCAAGCTACAAATGAAATATTCTTATGTACAATTATTAGAGTTCTTTAAAACTGTATTAAGCAACACACATTTAAACTTAACAGCCCAGCTCCCAAAATTAGGTAAATTAATTAATGGAAGGGGCCAAAAAAATTAAGTCACTGTAAAAATGTTTTCCTTTGAGTTTTGTTTTTATATTCCAGAACCGTGCAGCTGTTTTTGGAAGTTAAAGCATCTTACCTACTAACTCACAGGCACTGAGGCTCATCTACTGCGAGTGGTTTGTTCCCTTTTTCAGGATAAATAACTTTTTGTTCCTCCGCATCTCCACCATAAAGTGACTTAAAGAGCAAAGTTAAGATTTTTCTAAATACATTCAAAACATTAAAACTCATTGCTTCTTTCAGTGTAACTGTGCAAACACAGGAATCAACAGTATTTATTTGCCCTTATGTCGACACATATATCAGAATTAATTTTCTGACCCTTTTCTATCTAAAACAGATAAAATCAACCAATATAAACTACCCATTTCTTTTAATACTCAAATAAAAGGTTTAATTCACTTTTTTAGTTCTAAATGTATGATTATTTCACATAGTAGACTATTGACGTTAAATACCAATAGAAAGCTGCATCCATTGTTGATTTTTTTCTGCAAAAAAAATTATATGAAGAAAAGAGACAATTAAATTTAAAAAAATGTAAAAGTAAATCAAACAGTGAAAAGAAAAAACTACAATAAGAGAGACAAACGTGTGTATAATATAACATTAACAGTAATAATGCTGACAAAGTAAATCAGTAAAACATAACTAAATAAATAAATAGATGACTCTTTCATGAAAGATTGTATAAAAACACTGGTAATACTACCTTATCCCCTGCGCATATTTATTAAATACATGCATCTATGTTCATGTTTCACATGTACAGGCATGGTAAATAAAAAGATTTACACAAATCTGTTGACCTGGATCACAAAGGTAGAAAACAAAAGCACAAGCACATACTAAAAGAAAAGAAAAAAAATATATATATATATAAACATATAAATTTAATTCATTTACATACATATTAATGTAAAACTATTCTCTCCCCCTCCTTCCACCCCAGTTTTCAGGACGCTGTATCCATTATTGATTTTAACAAAAATCCCACCCATGACATGACAAATAGCCAATCACAAAGCAGAAGTTTGGATTGGCACATGGGGCCGACCAAAATTCTGTGGGCCCATGCCCCAATTCTATATTTTAGCTTTTTTTTTTTCCTTAAACATATTTTGTAATATCTATCAATCTATTTATTTTGTGAAAAATTCCTGATTTTTAGTGTAAAATTTCCGTGTTTTATGATCTCGCTCTTGTTTTTATTTGTTTACTGGTTCATACATGTAGTTTATAGTTTAAATCGTCATCTATTTTATTGTAATTCCTTATTTATGTATTTGGTATTTCTATTGCTAATTTTATTTTACTCTTATTTTATCTTTATCTTATACTTATATTTTATCTCTAATTTAAGTGTTTTCCTGTTCCTGACTCCCACAGTTTTCTTTAATCGAGGTCTTTAATTAAGTTCTTTATCCTTGTTTTTGTTCCTTGTGGGTTTGTCGGTTCTAGTTGGATTATGTTTGTCTTGCATCTATTTCTTTTTTTTTTTTTTTGTCCATGTAAAGCACTTTTTTTGGAGTGAAAATTGCTGCAATTACATTTGATTGTTGATTGATTGAATATCCAGTATAAACATTCACTAGAATCTTTACAATATTCAGTGCCTAAAATGCGACATCTTGAAACACTGGCTCAATAACTGATCGTAATATTTGATATTTCAGGAGTCTGTTCTACAGCTTTTGTTCTGGAAACCGGAAGCGGAAATGCTGACGTTGTACTTAACGGCAATTTTGAGAAATTCCCTTTTTGAAAACTCAACAGTCCTTATAGTAGGGAATCTCATAGGAAACGCGACACAGTTTTCCAGATTTGGATTAATGTTCTTTTATGTTTACTGAAATAAAATAAAACTGTTAATTTTTATCTCGGTTTAGCCGTTAGCCGCGGTCCCCTTGGGCGCGTGCCTCGGACGAAGGTAAGAAACTGCGCAGCGTTAGCTGCTCGTTAGCATTAGCGTTAGCTAGTGAGTTGATGTGTTATCTGTTAGGTCAGTTTGTACTATGCTGGGTTTAAGATAAATGTATTATAATTCTAACATAACTTGTGTCTTGCCACGTTTAATGTGACTCCCGCTAAGCAGAGAGATACACTCAAAATTAGCCTGAGTGCTAACAGAGCCAGTGCTATGCTAACAGCGAAGGCGTGGATCTCCCCGTTTGGTGTGTCACACACGTTATTGAAGACTGTCACTTATACTCTGTTCTAACTGTGCAGGCAGGCCAATTTTTGTAGAAACCCTAATCTCACTTAAGTTAAGACATTATGTAAAACATGCAATGGTTTGCAAATATTTTTTGGACCAGTATTCAGTTAAATGCACCAAGAAGACACGATAGTTAACGTACAGACTGATAAAACTTTTTATTTTTTTAATTCATATATCTATTTTAAATATATGCCTGCAATACATTTAAAAAGAGCTGGGACAGGATCATGTTTACCCCTCTGACATAACAACACTCAACAAGACACTTATTGTTAAAACTTTGCAGGTAGAATTCTGTCACACTCTTGCTTGATGTACGATTTCAGTTCAACAGTCATTTTGTGCTTCATAATGCTCCACACATCTTATATAGGATACATGTCTGGACTGCAGGCAGGCCAGTCTAGTACCTGCACTTGCTGTTGTAACACGAGCAGAATGTGTCTTCATGTCTCTGAAATAAGCAGGAATCACTGAAAAGATGGACGGCAGCATGTTGCTCCTAAACCTGTATGTACCTTTCAGCATTAATGGAGCCTTCACAGATGTGCAGGTTACCCATGCCATGGGCACTAACACACCTCCATACCATCACAGATGCTGTCTTTTGACCTTTGCTCTGATAACAGTCTGGATGGTCCTTTTCCTCTTTAGCCCGGAGGACACCACGTCCATGATGTCCAAAAACAGTCTGAAATGTGGACTCAGACCACAGCAGACTTTTCCACTTTGCCTCAGCCCATCTCAGATGAGCTCGGCCCAGCAGTGTTTCTGGGTGTTGATGTATTAAGTGCTGGGGAACATGCAACCATTATTGTGTGAATGGTTACCTGCAGTAAAAAGATCTGTTGTATTGTCAGAATGCAAGAACATTTTCACAAGCTTACGCTTATTTTACCATTTATTCGGAGGATTAAAATTGAGAATGTCCTTAGTAAGAATTGGTTATTTCCTTAATACCTCCATCAAATAAAACTCATTACACAAAAACTCCTTTTTGCTTCTAGGAGTTCAAAATGTCAAGACCACGTTCTCGATCGCCAGATTACAGGTAAACTCAGGCTGCTTAGTTTTGACTACGTTTGTTTGTTTTTTCTTTTCAATGTCGTTAAGATTTATTCAAATCAGTATTGACAAGAGTCCTTCAATGTGAACTTTTTCAGGAGATTTCCATGGGAGGAGCCTGGTTTTGACCCTTTTAAAGTCGTTGCGGGACTGGACGGAGATTCAATGGACCGGAGACACCAGCACCATTTCCCCAGAGAAGCCCCTGAAGAACACTGGAACTACACCAGGAAGGACATGCACCCAGAAGGTCAGAGAAGATCTCCTTTCCAGGATGACCACCATTTTAGGCATCACCGTCCCTCAAATCAGGAGGAGTTTCATCACAGGAGGTCTTCACCCAACCTTGATGAGATGGCATATGAAGAACGGAGGCATTCCCCTCCACGAGAGGGAGGAGAGGATGGAGGAAGACGCATTGGAGGGTTTCGAGAAGCATACCCAAACTTTGAAGACAGAGGAAGGTCACCTATCTCGCCTCCAAGACTGAAGAGGGAAAGATTGTCGCAGACGCCGAGGCCCAATTCTGACCACCACCACCACCACCAGCAGCAGCAGCGAGATCAGGGGATGGGATGGAGGATGGAGGGGCAGGGCAGGGGTCCGGGGAGGTTCGGCGACCTCAGCCCCAATGCAAGGTCAGATGAACACAGAGTGGGATCAGGACGGGAAAGAGGAAGGAGGAATACGAAGGGTCTGCAAAGAGACCAGCAATGGGAGGGTCCAAACCAGGAGAGGAGCCCACACTTTAAGAGGCAAAGAAGAGAAATGGACGACACCGATAACCGGGGGTAAATCTAAAGCCAAATGCTTTGCAGCAAATGAAGAATGCAGAAGATTCTCATCTTTCTTTATCCTATTGAGTAGAAGCCTTCCCCTCACTTCATGATTAGTTCTTCTGTAACACAATAGGATAAACCTATAAATATTGCATGGCTTAATATTTTCTTGCGTTTTAACATCTTCTAAAATCCAAAATTTCTGGTTAGTTTTGTTGAGCACCAATTTGTGATAGGACATCGCTATTCGATGTTTCTAAAAGGTCTTTTTACTGTGTTGATGGTTAAAAAGCAATCTGCAGGTTGAATTTTTTTGACATTACAAAACTTTTTGTTTTAGTGTTTTTTAAATCAGTAAAGCCTTGATTTTTTAGTGTTTTCCAAAAGCTAAAATTCTGATAAGATATTACCTATTTTCAGTGAGTCTGCTAAAACTTGCCATTGTTCTGACACTGCATCGTATTACGTCACCAACGGGAGTCATGTTCCTTGACTGCGATTATATTCAATCAGCAGTAGTGGGTTTCCATTTTAGTTGTTGTTACGATGGATCAAAATTCAGTTTATGTCCATGTCATAAATTCCAATGTGTGAGAACATTTTTCTCCAACATGGCAGAGAAAACACATTTGACCATTTACTGTATCTCCTCATTGTGTTTTTAAATGCTGGTTCTCTCTGTTAAAGCAAAGTCTAGTTAGATCTGTTTCCAATAAATTCTTCACAACAAAAGTCTTCAGGGCTTTAAGTTAAAACAGCTAAATAGGATACAGAGGCGTTTACAGCAGCAGCTCAGAAAGTCACGGTTCATCTCTGACTCTTGTAAGAGCTGAAACTCACAGACTTAAACAAGCATCAGTCTTGATCTCATGCACACTTCTCCATATTTGTCTTTATAAAATTGGCAAAATTGGAGATGCTCCCGGTGGTTACTGCACAGCTAATTGGCTGTTTTAAATGTGGGAGTAAAATCAAACGTACAGAACTGACTCCAGTGCCTGCTGCAGTGTCTTATCGGTTTAATTGTTTTCACACAAACTGATTCGCCAACCTGCACATTGCTCTTTGAATCATATTGTTGGTGTTCAGTTTTAGCGAAGCTAATCTTATCTGTAAGTAGGGCCCTATAAAATCTGTGGTCATGGAATTGTGGAAGGAATCACGGAAATGGGCATTAAAAACGTGATTCAATATAAACGCGCAATATTACGGAAAAGGCCAACATTTTACGTAAAAGCTTTTTTTTCTTTTTTATCATTATTAAAAAGGAGCGTATCTCTCTGGAAAATGCTCCGAGGGGGTCACTAATGCTGCGTTCATTTACATCGGAACTGGGAAAAGGGGAGTGGGAATGAAGTCATTTCCAAGTTATCAGAGTTCCAGTTACAATGTTGGAAAAAATACTCGCAGATCTACCAGGCTATTGTTAGCACGACCTGCACTGTAGTTTGCACATACAACATGAAGAATGTAAATAGCACTATAGCAGCATTTTTTTATATAAACATCGAACAATACTATGTGTGCAGCTGATTTAGTGTGACAAACACTAGTCAGAAGTGCTAATAAACGGATTATTACAGGACCTTAATAACTGTTTACAAGCCATCTTTGATTGTCAACTCGGGGTGGTGAGAATCTCCCTTCATTAACAACGCAAACATGTCGCTGCGGCTGCCTGAGACACCGGCTAAGTTGGCAAAGAAGGTATGAAACTCCAGGCTAACTCCAAAGTACAGGGCAGAGCAGTTTCCCAATGACTATTATGTGTCAGGCGATCAAATTTAGTCAACATACTGTTGACTGGACCTGTAAAGATACGAGTGAGGACCACCTGAAGAGTGAGTGATTATATTTAATTACTTTATACTGTGTCTCAGGGTTAAATTTGTGTTAAATACTAAAAACTAAATTCTCAATAAAAAAGGAATATGAGAAAAACTAGAACAGAATATGGTAAAGATAACACAGGTGTTATAGGGCCCTATGTTAGTTAAGAACCAGGTGTACAGAGTTGAAAGGTTGCATAAATGGCTGTTGAACAGTGTCACCTCCTCTTATGCCGCCACAGGTACGGGAATGAGGAGCACTTTGGGGTTCAGCGTTACTCCGTGGACTCACCCAGAGATAGATTTCAAGGAGAACGTCAGGGGAGCCTCCTCCGTGGAGACTGTCGTCACTCTGGCCCTCTCATTATTGAACACGATCACGGCATCCCAGACAGAAGAGAACCGGCTCGGTGGGAACAGTCCGACGATCGCAGAGGTCGTGACTATGACTTTGACCACCGGAAGAGTCCGATGAGGTCCTCTCAGGAGCGTTTCAGGACTCCAGAGAGCAGGCCAGGCCTTCGGGAAGACATAAGAGTGCATAACTTTCAAGAAGAGAGGAGGGATTGCCACAATCATGAAAATATGAGGACCTCTGAGGAAAGACCAAGCCCCCAAAGGTATGGGGTTCGAAACAGCCCCACGAACCACAGAGGGAGGGGTGGCTTTCGTCCAGGAAGGGGGCGTGCCAAACGTGGCCAGTTTGGAAGGACAGGACCACCTCGGACTGAACCACGCCCGCAGCATTCATTCCAACATCAAGATCTCGATGAACGGCCTAGACAAGGGTACCCACCCTTCAGGAAAGAATATGAAGAAAAGCCAAACTTAGCAGAAGACAGACCTCACAGATGGGAAGCAGAGAGGCCCAGAAACCCACCACCCATTGACCTGGATCCTAAAATGCCCCGTCAGCGATTACGCCAGTGGAACGAGCAGAAAACCAATAACGCGGCTGTCGGAGCGGAAGAAACGCTAACCATCAAAGTGGACATGAGCCAACCCGTTAATAAAAACAGGTAGGGTATTTATATTTATCAAATTATCAACGGTGAGGGGGAAAGTTCACACTTCTCTGTCGATGCTTAGAAAGGCTGCGGAAAGAGTCAAAAGGATAAGTCAAAAAAGAGTGATTATTCCTGGACATCTCACACATTCATTTAAGTGGAGCTCGCAAAAGCTTGGAAAACCTGTCCCCTCGTGGAAACTTCCTGTCACCACTTACATTTGGTGGTGCATCAAATGATCAGGGTGTCGTGGAAACATTTGAAGGAACTATATGTTCATGCACTTGTGCAATGACACCAATGAGAAATGTGTTTCCTCTTGTTGAGAAATTAAAGACCACAGAAGCTTGTGCCTCCCAAAGAAAAGGAACTACAGCAGACCTGTGATTATACAAGGGAACAGTGGGGGTGTTTTCACATGAGTTACTTTGCCATAAAACAAGCTGACAGCCTGCACAGCAAGTTCTGTCTCATTCTGCACGAGGAAAAGGAGACATTCACCCACTAACTGCAATTAAGTCAGAAGATTAATCTGATCACTGAGGAAGTCTGGAGTTGAAGTGGTTGATCAGAAGATTTGGTGCACAGTCACAAATCAAACCCCCTGATAGCAGGAAACGGATTTGACCGTGTACTCTCCCTGGACAACTTGATCGAAAACCCAGCTAAACAATTACTGAGGATTAGTTGAACATGGAAGGGTTCACGGATCTTCTAAAAAAGTACTTGTGCACAGAATAACTTCTGAATCAGTCCTAAAGTTTCACAAAACTGATGCGCAGATAGTGGCACGGTGTGGTTGTGCACCATGCATGACCCCTTTCCAGCTTGTCAGTCCCCCACTCAGTCCACTGTCCTATCCAAATAGAGGCTAAAATTTCAATAACTCAACCCTCACAAAGTTGATCAGCTGCCGAAAGAGCCTGCAGACTAGAAGTCATTCTTCAGGATATGTGACAAAGTGTGCAGATGCTAATGTTCATCTCTGGGCATTTTGTTTAAAGATTTGTTTGTGAAGATAACCAAAGAGGCAAGATGTTACGGAGGAGATGCCAACACTGGATTTAACAAACCAAACACACCATTTGAATGAATTGGTAGAGGCATTGACTTGTTGGAGCTTTTTGACTTGGAACAACGTAAAATGGAGGATGCTGGTGTCTTCATTCAGCGAAGAGAAGTTAACATGGGTCAGAAAGTGATCTCAGGAAGTTGATTTTGCTCTGAAATCATTTGGAAACCTTTGGAATTAAACATGGAAAACCATTCCCAAAGCTTACAAAGCATTCGTGGAACAATCTCTAAAGAGGAAATCTGCAGGTGGAGTCTCTGGATTGGCCAAAATTTCACACTTGGAATCTTTTGGAGAATCTTCATTTGGCTTCTGTGTGCCAGAACATGTTGTATTCAAATAGATAAAATATCTGGCCAGTGCCCTTATTTAAGAAGAGAAACCAAACCAGTCTGAAAGAGAAAGATGTCACTCTTGGAAAACAGTTATCTGTACTTTGTACGTTGAAAAATCATGCATTCACCTGCCTTCTCGTGGGCACAAAAACAGTCGTTAAAGGAAGGACAAACAAAGAAACAATAAGGATATTAATTAAGTGAAGAGGAAAACCACAGCATTTCATAAGGCACTGAGGTCTTCAGAAGATGTCGGTTCTTCGGCCAAATCTATAAATGGGAATCAAAGAAGCTTGCACATGGAGATGAGATAAGGGAAATAAAGAGATGGCTATGGTCTGAAAATGTTCTGGCAGGATTCCTCTACTGCTGTACATAAGCCTGGAATTTTGACACCCTTGTGTTTGCCATACATGGCAGGATACTTATCATGGATTGGGATAAAAAGGATTCAGAGCATGTCTGCTGTGGAGTATGGAGACTCTCCCCGAGTTCAGAAAAACATGAGCAACTCAGGCACGAGGCAGTGAAGTCTGTTATGATCTTGCTGCAGAATTTTATGGATGAGAAGAAGTTTTTCTTTGCCAGTTCTCTTGAGAAAAAGCTACTGGTACCATGTTTGGAAGGAGAAATAAAAGCCTTGAATCCGAGGTGCCATTTAAAGGAGAAACCGTGATAAGCAATGCTTTTATGTTGAAGCCAAGATTATTAATATCGAGGAAAAATCATGGAGGAAAATGAGAGGATTCTCGTGCTACTGAACGGAGAAATTACAGAACTCCTTCTTTTGGAAAGAAGAATTGAATCTATCCAAAGCAACACAAACAGAGGAGTTTTCAGTGTTATAAAGGGAGCAACAAGTGCAGAAAAGGAGCTGAAAGGAGAAAGTACAGCATCATCAACACATGGAATAAGTAATCTAAACCACAAGGATCAACCTTAAAGTCAGAAGCAGCATTTGAAGGCTTGAAAATTATGTCAGTCAAGAGAAGGAATTTACGAAGTCTTCAGTCTGGTATATTGACCAATTCAGACCAAGGAACATCATCATGAGTGCTGTTTCACATGAGCAAATTGCAGTTGGGGATGTCAAAGTTTGCCATTTTAAATCCAAAAAGTGGAGACATCAAGGCCCCTGAAGGAGGAATCGACATGGCTGAATTGGTGACGGTAACTTGGATTTTGCACAAAATGATAGCAAAGCTCTTAAGATGGACTCAAGCCTTGCATGAGTCTTGTGTAATAACCATCGATGGTGAAGAGTTGACGAGGAAGACTGTGAAAAGTCAACAGTATTTAGCTGAAGAAGTTAAAAAACATCGCAGAAGTCCAGCACAGTCACTGAAACATGTCTATAGACCGGAGAACCAAAGTACTGATGTCAAACTGAAGAGAAGTGTGAACTTTCACCCACGTTTTTACTCACCTGTCTGCCAAAAAAACAGTATTGACGTCTCTGGCTTTAAGCCTGATCCTTTATGAATGCCCATAAAACATAAATGAATCAAATGATCCAGAGAATGGTGAACGTCCCCCTTTTCAGTCAGCATACAGAGTCTAGGTGTGTTAAAAACTGTCTAATGTGGACCTTTCAGCAGGTAAGTCCATTTGGTAAGGTAAATGTGTTTATTTTTTAATTTTACTTGATTCAGGGAATGATTTTAGCAAACACAAAATATTAAAAAGATATACAAATAAAGGGTAACAGAGTTTAAACTTGTCATTAATAACAAACTGTTTTAAGTTTGGTCACGCTTAAGGCTAAAATATGAAAACCTGTCAACGCTGTGAAGCATTAATTAAGATCGCTTCACTTCAGGGTCATGCAGTTTTTCCTTCCAGGTAGAAAATTGACATTATTAATAGTTCCTGTTACGCTTCGACACGTTTTGAATTGACCTTAGGAAGGCCCACTCAGATTTTTGCTGGTTTTGAACCATTTGTCTTTTCTCTGTTCTGGTTTCACTCTTAAATGTCTCTCGTCCTCCTGCAGCCAGCTGTGTTACTCCTCAGACAGACAGCTCTCTTTAGATCTGGTGAACGTCGGTCGACAGCGTCTGGAGTTTCTGCCCATGCTGGAGCACTCTGGGACGTACAGAGAAACCGCAATGCACACTGGGACTTTTGCCCAGGAAATCATCACTCTGGTGCACAGTGTGAAAGGTGAGTTAATGCTTTTAATGAGGGACGACGTGATGGTCAAAGCAGACTGAAATTACACAACAATTTGACCTGGTAAATTGGTGCAAAAACAATTGACATATAATCAAAATAAGGACAGAAATATTTGACGAAGTGGGGAGATAATTTGAAATACATTAACACTAAGGCAAAGGCTTAAGCTGAATACTGTAAACAGGACACTATGATGAAGTAAATTAGAATGATTGAATGAACTATGGTGCATGTTGATGGAGATACATGCTTTTTTTTTTAACTATTAATATTTTATTATTTTCACCTTTAATATTCTTCAGGGAGATGTGAAGATTTGTGTTTAATACATATGTGTTTGTGTGAATATGTTAGTACAAATTTTTATTTTCTTTTTTGCTTTTTTAATTTTTTTTTTAACACATGCTTATGAATGAGATTTTATTGTTGTTATTATTATTATTATTATTATCAGAATCAGAAATACTTTATTAACTCCTAAGGGGAAATTCGGTTGTTTCAGTTGATCTTATGCACAGTATAGCAGCAGAAATATCAAATAAAGACTTAAATAGATAACAGATAAGTAAATAAAATTTAAATAAAATAAAATGAAAATTAAGTAGGCAGGTTGCAACATGCCAAATCTTTAAGCTATATCAGCTTCATTATGAAATAAAAATAAGTAAGTTAAGTAGAAGTGAGAAGTGGGAGCTTATCATGGCTATTATATTTTCTTGGTATTATTAATACCTTTTTTTCAAGCCATGTCAAAGTGTAAAACAGACCATTTGAGTTGCAGACTGAGATGTGATGATGGTGTGGACTGTTCAAATGTTCAATAAAGTATTGATTGAAAAAAAGTATAAAAATAAGGGTCAGGAGGAATAAAATAAAAAAATGAAAGTAGGTAAAAAATAGTGCAAAATTGACTTGGGTATATAACAAAAATAGATAAATGTACAAAGGGGCAAAAAAGAACAAAAAAACCCCAATCAATACTTACAAAAGTGTTTTCTTCGTCTCATGTTTTCTTCTTAAAATCAGTTTGAAGTGATTTAAGACAAAATCCAGCCGTATGTTTTTAGGCAGTGAGATCATAATTCGCTGGCTTATTGTGGTAGTTATTTTATTGTATTTTTTTAATCTGTGTTTACAGAGCAGTATTTCAGAGACGATGGGGTCAGCCTGAATGAGCGTTTCTCATCTCCTCAGAAAGGTGGATACTCTGAGGAAGAGGAGGAGGAGGTGGAGGAGCTGATGCTCAATGACAGGTTTAGTTCAAATAGGTACGTCTGGCAGTCATTTACAGATGATTTTGTTTTTTATTTGTCATGACGTGGCTCTCAAATGAAAAAGATGTGACATAAAGGCAAATGGGATTGTTGTATTCCAGTTAAAAATAAGTAAAAATGCAAAAGTACTATCAGGATCCACGAGTGCTGTTAAAATCATAAACCAGTGGAAACGGGGAGTCTGAGCTCAGGATTTGGTTTTGGTTGAATTAGACAGTTTTATCTCTGTAGAGGATCAGGTGCAGCTCTTTCCCCCTCCCCTTTGGAAACTCTGTGTGCTTGTTTTAGCTATAATTTGATTTTTTCATGCCTTTATGTTTCTTGTACTCTAAATATTACAGTCGTGGGGGCTTTTGCAGTGTAAATAGCTCCTCTTTAGGGTTTTGTTTTGAAAGAAGCATCATCAAGTCAGGCTTTTTTCAGATAAATTGTTAAATGAACGTGCTCGTCTTTGCTCTTTGCAGAGGTTTCAGCGTAAACATGGACTCCGTGCTCGATGATGTCGAGCCTCTCTTCTCCAGGCTGGGATCCCTGCCGGTAAACTTAAAAGTCTCTCTGAAACTCTACGCACTGTGCAGTCTATAATGATTAATAAATATGTAAATATAAACTATTTTAACTGATGATGTTATGACAGCCCACACGAGGCCCCGGGGACCTGAGGCACGACCTGGAGAGACGGAGGCAGGAGAGGCTGGAGGGGGTTAAAGTCACGATATTAGGAAACAGGTCGTCACAGCATCCTCAAGCACCAATCAGGTGAGCTTATTCTCTTTTTTCTGCCTCCCATCTTTATTTATTCATTCACTGTGATTTAAAAAACCTTTAATAATACATTTTTTATTAGTTTTAAATAAACAACCACAGAACAAGACAGCACAGAATTCGCCAGGTTACAAACTAAAGAAAAGAAAAAAAAGTTCATCTGTCACAATAATAGCAACAAAAAGAAATGGAGAGTGTCACGCGCAGTCTTATCTAAATCAACTATATTTCAACATGAGCTCCAGGAGAGGGAAAATCTGTGACTTACTTGTTGAGACAGTGTGAGTGCCCCTTCTGCAGAAAGCTCAAAAGATCACTGAACATCGAAAAAGGGTTTTCCAGGGATTTCCCCCAAAGGCACTGTCCCTCAAATCTGACAAAGACTTGTACAGAATCTTACGAATAACTGCAGTTGAACAGATAAAGAAAAACTGGTTAAAACCAAATCCAACACACATAAACAAATGGAAAGAATCAATAAAGAAATATATAACATGGGAATTCTACATAGGATAAGAAACCTCTGCGACACTTTCCAGATGCGTTGGAAAAAGATGAATGAACTAATGTAGCTGAAAAAATACTTGGAAAACACATGTTGAAAGGGAGAAAATAAAAAAATAAAATCTCCTGAAAAATATTAAATAGAAGATCCATGTTTCCAGAACTGTTTTATGTCTGTTTTTTTGTTTTTGTTTCTCTTTGTTTGATTTTGTTTACTTGTTTTCTTTGTCTGTTATGTTTTCTGATTTGCTTTGTTGTCTCCTGAATCACATGAGTTGTATATTTAAGCTGGTGTATAACTTACTAAAGCCATTTTCTGTTTGTTCACTTTTGTTTGTGTATGCACCCTTATGCATTTATTTTACAGGAAAGTATAATGTACATATAATTTTTAATGCTGTTGTCATTTATATTGACACATTTTAGGTTTATTCTCTGTTTATACTCTCAAAACTATCAAATAAAAGTAAAACAAAAAATAAATAAAAAAGGGTTTCCAGATGTTATAAAAGATGTTGTTGTTTCCCTTTAATTTAGCACTGAGTTTTTCCTTTGGAGAAACTTTTAATATTTCTCTGTACCATTGCGTGACTGTGGGAGGCTTATGTTGAATCCATTGGAAGAAAATTCACCGTCTTGCTAGCAGCAATATTTTTCTCATTAATTTTAACTGTGTGGTTGATAAAGGGACCTGTTCTGTTGGGATGTCTAAAAGAAACAGTACTGGATCCAAAACTCTTTTTTTTTGTGAGATAAATGAACAATGAGTGGAAGAGTAAACATGATGTTAATTGTAACAATATAAATGGTTTTGTTTAATCTAAATATTGTTCTAATTTATGTTCGTCTTTCGTATAAAACAACTTAAACACTGAAAATATAAATGTAAAGCATTTGGTTGGATTACAAATCGATACGTCTCTTCTGTTTCTTGATTTGATCTAAATCCTTGTTTATTCTCGTCTGTATTTGTCCTTAAATCATGTTGATGCTCTGTCAGTGATCCGGATCCAGAGTACGGGGACGACGCGGCTCAAATGGAGGACGAAGAATTCTCAGACTGGCCCGAGGAGCAGAGCAGAAGGCGAGAGGGAAACATGGTGAGCTCTGAAGACGTGAAGGAGTTCGATTTTATCACCTTTTGGTATCTTCTGAGGGAAACGTGATCACAGTCAATCTTAAATGTTTCTCTCCTCCTTTAGGGACCAAGGCGAGGTGCTCCCTTCAGACCAAACGTGGCCCCTCAGCGCAGGAACCACCGCTTTGGAAACCGGTTTGGCCAAATGAGGAGACAGAACTTCAGAAACAACCCTGCAGGTACACGAAGACCCTGCACACTGAAACACTTTAAGATGTTTAATAAGTAATTTTGAGGTCACAGGTTTTCTGCAGACCCTTAAGGGTCTTATTTTTATTCTTAGTCATTCTTTTAGGTGCACTTCGATTAGGACGGACATCAGCAAATCTATTCGGGGTGTCTGGGGACAGTGTTAATTTTGACAGCACTGTTTAATTTAGTTTTAGTTAGAGTCTTTTTCCTAAAATATCTTTTAGTTTTAGTCATAATTTAGTCATCTAGATTGTTTTAATTTTAGTCTAGTTTTAGTCGACGAAATCTTCTGTAAATATAGTCGACTAAAATATGAAGTGTAAAGGGTAAGGCATTTTTTATGTTTCCTTGAATTTCTGAAGTCATGTTTTACACTTGGATAGTTACTGTCTAATTTTCATCGGGGGAAAAAAGGTTGTTGACGAAAGCGGTGATGAAAATAATTAGTCAACAGAATTAACACTGTCTGGGGAGCAAGTTCGGAAATAGGAAAAGACACTTCAACAGTTATTTAAAAGTTCTCTGTTATTATACATGAGTGCATTTTTTCATATCTGAGTCCTGCTCCCATCTTCTAGAAGAGCAATTTTTCTTACAGTTTTGTTTGTTTCGTATCTTGCGCCCTGATTTATGTTTTAGGAAAATATCAGTCTTGGTTAAACACTGGTTCCCTGCAGATCCATAAAGTTTTTGAATTTGAAGGCCACAAATAAACTTGCTCTGAAGTCTTCACGTGAGAGGGGTCCTAGATTTAAGACAGCCATTGATGCAGATATTTATTTATTTTTATTGATGTTTTGGTCTGACAAATACAAATAAACAGCTACTACATTATTACAGTTACATAAGTAAGAGGAACATACATTGTGTACTTTTTCAGTATCTGTTCAGTCTTTTTAAAATAGATGAGAGCATAAAAAATTCAGTAAGCAGGTTGCAAAATGCAGAATCTTAAAGCTATAACAGCTTCCTTGTGAAGAAAAAAATAAGTAAAAGTGAGACTATGAACAAGGCCAAGGAATTTACACTATTAACACGAACAGCATTTACAATGTGAATATAATATGACAGCACTGTTTGACAGTAGACCACATTTGACTGAAAGGCAAAGTTTGGCAGTCAGGATATTTCACTGGATATTATGTTTGTTTATTTACAAATATCAGAGGTGAAATCAGTGGGAAAAAAAGTATAGGGATTATAAAATTGTCATTATTCATCTAAAGAAAATGTTCTTTTCTGCACTCAGACCTTTTGTTAATGGATTCTTTTACTCATTACTGACATGTTGCTCTAAAGTTATCCTCATTAAATAAAAGAAATTTAAAAATGGCCGAGCTTTCCCCAGCCTGTCACAGTTTTGAGCTTCACTGCTTCCTGATCGTCTTCACACAGCAGGTTTCTCTGGCTCAGAGCGACACAGTTGGACAGATTCCTTCCTCGCTGAACTCCGTTTGCTCCCGTTGTGTAACGGCCCTCGGGGTGAAAATATTCCCTGTGACCTGCTGACAGGTCGCTGTATCTAAGGAGGTTTCGCTGAGCTGCTGAAATCCCGTCTTCACTCGTCCTCTTTCAGCTCTAAATCTTCTTCTATTGTCTCTGCGCTGACCTGAATATCTCTGACCTTTAACCTTTATCTCTCTTCACCACTCGTAGGTCCTAACTGGTGATCAAACGTTGGACTGGTTTGGACTGCAGCTCGATGATTTTTGGTCAAGATTGGAAAATAAAAGGAACTATTTTATTGATATTTGAGCCGGATTGTTGACGTCCATCTACGACACGTTTGTGGGTGCCTCAGTTTGGAGAGTTGCTGGTTCCAGCTCCTTCACATGTTGATGCAGATTTGGGCAAAACTCTCAGCCCAAAATGCTCCTGTTTGTGCGTCAGTGGTGAGTGAAAGCGTAAACGAGAGCTTGAATGTGATTAAGTAACACTATTAGTCAGCTAACATCGCAGCATTGGAGAGAACGTGACCTGTGGTGAGAAAGTGCTTTGAGTATGAAGACCAGAAAAGCTTCACACAAACTCAAGTCCACCTAACGATAAATGAAACAGGTCTTCAACACGTGGAGGAAAACTGATCATTTTGATCAAACTAACTGTGAAGTATTAAAAACTAGATGATTTTTATCCTGTATCTTCTGTTCACATCTCTAATGTGTTTTTCTGTCTCACATTTCACTGCTAACACTTCATTTTTTTTGTCGACATCCTGATTATAAACTTTGAAATAAGGTTTTTAACCAGGAGGTCCAGAAAATCAGGATTTTCTTGCTGTAAACTTCTGCCCCTGAAAGCCTGATTAATAAATAAAAAAAATAACTCACAGGACCGAAAGTTGTGGATTTTGTTTAATCTTTGGGTGGGGAAGTTAAAGGGTTAAACTAGCCTGAAGTTAGTATCACAAAGCTGAATCTTTACAAAACTTGGCTGTAAAGCTTCAATTTTCAGGGTCAACAATGGAATTTTAAGTGACAGACCAGAAGAGGAGATGTCTGTATGCCTGTTAAAGGGATACGCCAACATTTTTTTGTTTTCGTGCCTTGCTTCACTCCTGAGTCCATGACAAGCAGATAGACATCATTCTTTGACTGTGCGTGCACTAACAAGGAAGAGACGGGCAGAGCTCGCCCACCTCTAGTTAGCTTAGCTAAATTACTGGGACTCAATGGGTAGTGTTAGCCTGCCTCTGCCTACAGTCATCAGATAAACTCTTGAGCAACTCTTAATAGTCCTGTACGATACGTTACGTTATCTATTTTTGGACTAAGATTAGCAATTTATGTTATTTTCTAAAGAAATAAATACGAAACTAAACTGCAGGATGCAAACCACTGCGGACGTACCTGTAAGTAGGTCAACAGAACGAAGCCTCTATTTACGAGTAGAAAAAGATCGATACTAAAGATTATGGCCAACTTTGTAAGAGAGGACGAGGATGATTTCTTCTTCAGGACTGATGAAGATCTTCAACCTTACCTTTCTGAACCCAAATATATGGAGGTGGACCTACATGTTTTGAAGCTGAGGCAGTGGAAGAGTTAGTTTTGTATGTATTTCTTTCGAAGATTACATGAAGTGCTAATCGTAGTCTAAAAATAGATAACATAACATAACACGGTAAAAAAACAAGTCACAACAAGCACACAGGACCATTTAGAGTTGCTTAAGAGTTTATCTGACGACTGTAGGCAGAGGCAGGCTAACACTACCCACTGACTCCCAGTGTTTGAGCTAAGCTAATTAGCAATGGGTGAGCTCTGCCCATCTCTTGTTACTGTGTGCACAGTCAAAAGTATGGTGTCTATCTGCTTGTCATGGACTCAGGAGAGTGAGGCAAGACATGAAAAAAATGTTGTCATTGTTGTCAACATGTAGTCACTCCTAAAAAATGTGTGTTACATTCATTTCTTACCAAAATGTCTCCATAGATTTGCTTTTTTTCCATTTCGACCAGGAGTCAGAAGTTTTGGGACAACTTTGGCACATTTTTGTCATGTTCAGATATTCATGTGAAACCATCTCTTTGTCAGTGGAGACCATTTCTGCTCTCATTCTTATTCTGAGCCGTCGATCACTTCCAGTGAATGTCTTCAGAAGTTTTTGACATGTGACGTGCAGTGTTTGAACCGAGGATGTCGAAGCGAACAGTTCAGTATTTTATTCAGAATTGTTGTTTCCCAAGACAAGTAAGGTCTAGCAGGTTAAATGAAGAAGTGTCAAATGTGGATTAGACACTGATATTTATTTCATGTGTGAAAATACATGATAAAAAAGAACATTTCAGCACTGACACAAACATGGGGAGAAGTAAATATACTGGCTGCTCAGTCTGTCCACGCACAGGAACATATACTGACACCAACCTCTCAAAAACTCTTCTTTATTCACTGCCTCTTAAGAACCACACTCAGTAAATCACAACCTAAAAACATGTAATCATCTTCCTCTGCTTCATATCTTCATAATTTAAGACACAAATACTGCAGAACAACAAACATCATCGCAGCCACACCGTTGAAGCAGCAGATCGGAACTTTTTAACTTAAAACCCACAAAACTTTGACGTCTAAAAGTCACCGAATACTCACATTATGACATTTTTAATGACGGTTGTGATTTTAAAAGGAGGGGAGCTGCTTGGAAAGGCACACAGAGGCATCGCACCTGTTAAGAAATCTCAGTTATTTTTCCAGTCTTGAACAATCAGGAAATAAAGACTAACAAAGATGAAGTAGTATCATTTAATTAATTAAAATGTGCATTTTTATTAGGTTAGTGAGGATGTATTAAAATAAAAACTTTTTAAACATTATGTCTATCAACATGTAAAATGCTGTTGATCCAGAGAATCTCAATGTTGTAAAAAATCTAAGAATTAATCGACTTGAACGAGTAAAACAAGTGAAAAGCTCAGAAGTTCTGAAGTTAAATAGTTAATAAACAGGATCAGAATGTAGATATTTAAAGTATTTGATATGATTTATATTTTGAAACTTCTGTGTATTTATTTTGTGATTTCTGAGAATCAGCAAAGAGATGAAAAAAATTAGAAACAGATATTAAAAACCCTCAAAACAACTGCGTATGTGCAGATATTTCTCACTGTGAAAGCTACACATTTGTTTAATATCCCTGAACTTCTCTTTTTTTGCACCCTGGCAGAAATGTAAAATTATTATTATTATTTTGCTGTTTTATTAAATGTTACGAGAGAGAAAAAAATAATAAGCACGTACATCCCAAAGGTAGTTAAATACTGGGTGGTAGATGTAAGAAATAGTTGGAGACAGAAGTTGCGCTCACCTGCATGATGTTTATCTCCACAGAAGTGACGTCTGCGCCCTTAATCAGACATCTGCCTACGTCTGAGGGGATAAAGCTCATTAAAGCAGCTTCTGCTGTGCACAACTTTTGTCTCTTTTTGATTTAATGTAAGTGATTTATCCTCAACAAAATCATTCACTGAGTTGAATCTGATGTTACAGCAAAGTGACATTTCATTGTTTGTTACAACTAAGGATGCTCGATATTAAACTTTTGCTGATATTTGATATTTCTGAGCTCATTATCACTGATATTTTTGTCAAAGCTCCTCCCATAGTAACAGTCTGTGTGTGTTAGAAACTGATGTGAAGCAAGAAAACCAACATTTAATTCTGTAATAAGTTATGATTTTAATTAATAAAAGTGGACTTTCAGTGATGGTGAGGTAAACCGTCATGGTGCATTTGTACATTCTGCCAATATTTCAGCCAGTATAAGGAATATAAAGGACCAAAATGTCCTGCCAGAACATTTGGATTGCAGAAATCAGCAGAAATATTCATATCCATATCAATATAACGATAACATCATGCATCCCTGACAACAGCTTATTATTTGGAGTAAGACGTGTTGGTTACTTGGTTAAAAGAATATCAAATACAAATGTTTTTTTTTTTTTTTATCTAAAAGCAAGATAGAAAATATGCATTTCTTGTATAAACAGGTAACATTATCTTCTTAATCCCTGCTCTCGTTGGGGCCTGTGTCCACAGCGCTCACTGTTCATTAAAAACAAGACAAAAAACTGAAGCTGAAGTGTGTGTGTCTATTTTCAAGTCAGAATATATATAGAACACTTATTTTAATCCACATTCACTTAACAAGTCCAGATAAATATCTTCCTCTAAGGAATAAAAGTCAAAAATAAAGCATTAAACTGCTTGTAATAATAAGAAAATATCTGCCAATGAAACGAGCAAGTTTGACTCCATGAGGGTCTAAAATCCAGGTTTAAAATCTGCTCTGGATTAAAAAATCTTTATTTCAAGACGCCCTTTAAGTTAAATTTGGCTTATCTCATTGGCAGATTATTTTACTTGTTACAAGCAAATGAGCAATTCCTTATTTTTAGTTGTATATCTCTAAATAAAATCTTTATTCAAACATATTAAGAAATTGTGGCTTAGAATAAGTCTAGTGAGGGATTTTTGACTTGAAATTGGACAAATACTCTCACCTAGATCTGAGTTTTTGCAGTGTGTGCTCTTAGTTTACCTTTAACCAGCACCACGCACGCCGATGTCTCTTCTCCACCAACGAGTTAAATCAAGAAGGGACAGGTGTAGGGACGGGAATCGAAAATTTTTTCCAGTTGAAAATAATGACAACTCCCTCATAGAATCGATATAAGTCTCATGCTGATCAGTTTCTTCTACTGACGGGGGTCAGAAGTCGTCGAAATGTGGCTTAATTTTTGTCTAAAAGACCCTAACTGTTCAGGAGTGTCACGTGTTTGATGTTGTTGCCACTGAAAACCTACAGGCCGACTTTTGCCCTCATACAGAATCAGCAGGAATCGTTAAAGAATGAATCGATAAGCAGACTCGTTAATGGCTTTCATATAAATGAGCTGGAGGAGGAGTTATTCTGACTTTGTCCTTTTGAGGGAACGACCTCCAGGCTGGTGCCAGGGCGCGAGGCCTTTGCTTTGTCTGCAGATTGGTGGGACGTCTCATTCACCTGAAGGTAAGAACAATTTCACATGAATGTTTATTTATTTCCTGATGACATCTGAGCTTTTTCAGGGGATCAACCCTCTCCGAACAGACCTGACTGATGGCACAAAAGCCCTAATGCAGTCTTTTTAGGGAGGCTGTTCTGATAGAGAGAGTGGGGAATGACATGAGAAAAGAATCACAGAAACTGTCTATTAGGGCTGGGCAAAAAAACGATTAATTCAAATTATTTTCTGCAGAAGATTTCAAATTAAAAATCAAGCTTTTCTATCTTTACTTACACCAATTGTAAGTTGTTAAAATATAAATCCTGAAAATTCAGTTTTCATGATGGTCAGCTCTGTCAGGTTTTTGACTTTTCTAAGCCTGTGTTTGTTTTTTAATGAGATTAAATATTAAAAAGAGAGCTTCATGTTAATATACTCAGAAAATACCTCAGCCTTCAGTGTTTATGTAGACAAACCTGCCTATGTTTAGACTACTTTATCAACATTTTATGATACACTTTAATTTTTGAGAGGGAAAAAATAAATTAAAATTGTAAGTCGAGTGTTGTGGAAAAAAATCAGGGATTATTTTTAGGCCATATTGCCCAGCCCTGCTGTGTTTCTAGAATAAGAATGGAGATGTCCTGTAAGCTGTGGGTGATTTGGTGTTTGGAGTCGATAAGAGACAAATATTAAACTTCACCGAGTGTTACTATCTGCTTCTTCTCTGTAATCATCTTTCATGTGTTTCCAGATCTCTCAGACTCAGCCCATCCTCCGGTTAGGTTGTAAACAGAAAGCCCGTCGTCAGCAGCAGCATCGTGCCTTCAAAGATCCAGAGCCACATGCTCATTTTCCAGTAATCGGAGTAATCCATGGCCCTGACCTCTGGAGGGTCGTCTCCATGTTCCAGAGAGGGGCCCTCCGAGAAGGTCCAGCCAGGGGCCGGGGGACCCTGTGGCACCGGGAGGTCTGATGGAGGCGTTTCCACAGAAGAGTAGAAATAAGAAAAGAGGAGTCCTGAGAGGGAGTCAGAGACGGGAGGCACAGGGTAAAGGTCGAAAAGCAACCTCCATGTTCTCCTCCATGATGATGTCGTACCGGCACATGACGGGCCTGACGGAGAGGAGACCACAGAGTCAGATATTCAGGTTCAGACCAGGGAGACATTATTCTTATTTTCAGGATACTGAAGGGGAAAAACCATGTGACAACATGACTACGAGATTCAATCCTTCAGCATTTTTACTCTTTGAATCACCATGAAATATTAAATACTTAGAGGTGATGCTCTTTATAACCCATGACCTGCTGCAGCTGGAGTCAGAATTTCACATTTAAAGGGATACACCAGCTCGTCTTACCTCACTCATGAGTCCATGACAACCAGATAAACTCCATTCTTTAGACTGTGTGCAGTAACAAGGAAGAGATGGGCAGAGCTCGGCAACCTCTAGTTAGCTTCGCTCAAACACTGTGAGTCAATGGGTAGTGTTAGCCTGCCTCTGCCTACAGTCATCAGATAAACTCTTCATCTTGAGTTATCGTCTACTATCACTGTATTATCTTCTTCGTCTCCTAAACAGAGGCTTTGTTTTGTTGATCTGCTTCTGCACTAGAGATGTGATGTTCACGAACAAGTCGAGTCTTTTGAACAGCTCTTTTAAGTGAACAATAAGAACTGATTCACAGTTGTGAGCGGTTGGTTTGTGAGCCATTCTTGAATTTGCAGGTGATTTGCATTTAATAACGGCTCACTCACAACTGTGAATCAGTTCTCATCATTCACTTAAGAGAGCTGTTCAAAAGACACGACTCGTTCATGAACGTCACATCTCTAGCCAAACCACTGCAGAAGTAGATCAACAAAACAGCCTCTGTTTATGAGTAGAAGAAGATAATATGATGATAGTAGAAGATAACGTAACATAAGGCAGTTAAAAAAATGAGTCACAACAAACACAAAGGACTGTTTAGAGTAGCTGAAGAGTTCATCTGATGACTGTAGGCAGAGGCAGGCTAACACTACCCATTGACTGCCAGTGTTTGAGCTAAGCTAATTAGCTGTGAGCGAGCTCTGCCTGTCTCCTCCTTGTTACTGCACACACAGTCTAAAGAATGGAGTCTATCTGCTTGTCATGGACTCATGAGTGAGGTAAGACATGAAAACAAAATGCTGGTGTATCCCTTTAATGACGATGTGGTCTGCCGTGTGAGGATCTGAGTGCAGGACCGACCTCTCAGGACGATCGAGCGGGGTGAAGCGGATCCTCAGCAGTCGGATTTTGTACCGAGGTCCGATCACGTTCCCCGTGTTGATCCTCATGGAGATTTTCTGAACCTGCGGCAGGTCGTCGTCAAACTGAGCCAGCAGACGAGTGGAGGTGTACTGCTCGAACCGCAGGAGCTTACTGTGAGTGAGAGAGGTCAGAGGTCAGGGGTGTTCAACTGCAGAGGAGGCTAAGGGTCAGGCATTAACGAGAAAAATGAAAAGACGTAGTCATTATACACTCAATGAAAATGTTGAAATGTCAAGAGAAAACCATTTAAATACTAACAGTGAGAAAAAGAAAAAATGTCCAAACTTTGCTAAACTGTTGGGAAAACTTCAAAACTGTGAAGAAAGAAATAAAAATGCTCTAAAAAAAAAAAGACAAGGAAATAAAAGTAAAAGACAAGCTAATCAGAATTTCAAGGAAAAAATACAGTTAGTAAAAACTGTAATTCTTAGAAAAAATAAGAGAATGTTGACAAATTAGTGAACATGTTAAAGCAAAAGGTCAGAACTTTAGGAGCAAAGGAGCAAGGAAAAATAAAAATGTCAAGAAATTAATGGTTACAAAAGATAATTTCTTATAAATAAATCTAATATTAAGAAGGAAACTGTCGATACTGGGGAAAAAAATCAAGAATTCAAGATGAAAAGTTAAAAATATTGATTGAAAGGGTCCTCAGATGGAAAAAAGTCAGTTATTCAGATCAACCATTACATTTTTTTTTTTTTTGAGGGGGGCATTTATGCAGTATGTATTCTGATTGAGTTCAGATTCTCCAGGGTCATCAAAACAGGTAGATATAATATATACACCCATCTGGAAAAGGTCACAAAGCGGCCAAATATTGTCTGGTTTGTTATTGTGTAAATATTGTCTAAGTCTGGTTGATATTCAAGAGGAAAAAACGTTCTTTACACTTTAGGATATCAACAAAGATACGCCAACCCCTGTTATAGTCGGGGTGGAGTTTTGGGAATAAGGGTAAGGCTGTATTTTGTAGAAAAAAAATCAATAAAAATTTAAATCATACAAGAAAACAATGAGAAAAAGTGAACAATTGTAGAGAAATAAAATAAAACATAAAATGTCCAAATTAAAAAAAATCTCCAACAGATTTTCAAGATTTGTTAAAATAAACTTAAAACATGAGCATGTTGATTCAGGACTGTAGTTTCTCATCATTTTGACTCGGAGCACAGACTGAAAATCAATCTTTGTCCTCTGATTTCTGTCCTCACGCCTGACCCTCATCCTCTCCTGCAGTTTCACAGCAGGCTTAATTTACCCGTTAACAGTCTCATGAAAAGATGATTTAAAGGAACTAAAGTAAGTGTGAAAAATATGAAATTAATAAGGTAAAAGTTGTTTCCATCTCCAGGGCTGGAGGCTGATCACAGGCAGCAGGTGGATTACAGACAAAGATTCACCTCCAGCAGACCTTTAAAGATGTTTATAGCAGAAATTAATCTGAATAATCCTGTCACACAAACCAGGAGGAAGGATTTCATTTACATGTGATTTCTCTGTTTAATCATCTTACTGATCTTTCAGGGAAAAACACGAGAGATTTGGAGAAAAGTTTTGACCTGAGAATAAAAACAAACACTGTGTTTCTACTCACTAAAGTTACAGATGTGACTTCATTGTGATAGTTTATTAGTGTTTTATTATTGGTGTATTAATCCCTCTGCAGGTCTACCAGGTGATCCAGGTGTTTGTTCTCAGACTCACTGATCGATCCGAGTCTCGGTGAAGTTTCGTCCGCTGTGCAGTCGGATGTAGACGACGCCCCAGCGGAGGTACTGATTCCAGGTGACCATGTCCACTCTGTAGCTCAGCTCTGACACAGACGGCAAACACAGACAAGGAAAGTCTGATGAAAAAGTCTGACCTGTAACAGGAATCATCTGCCAGCAATGAGGTTAGATTATTTAAAGAAATGTTTAACAAAAGACATGGAAATAAAAATAAAAGGGAAAAAGTCCAAGACAAACTAATCAGAATTTCAAGAAAATAAACAGTTTGTAGAAACTCTAATTCTTAGAAAAAATAAGAGAATGATGACAAAGTGGTGAAAATGTTGGTTAAAGAAAAAGGTCAGAAACATTGAAAATAGATTAATGCTTCAAAAAAATGCTTAAAACATTTGGAAATAAAATGTTAAAAATGTTTTAGGAAAACAAAAGTTAAAGTATGAGGTGTAAAATTCTGGGGGGAAAATCCCATTTTGAGAAAAAAAGGCAAATGTTAGGAAAAAATATCAATTTTTTAGAGAAAGACAAATACTTTGAAAAACATTAAAACTTTTGTAAAAAGTAAAATTTTAAGTCAATAAATATAATTTTAATAATGGTCAGAAGAAAAGTGTAAAAAAAAAGAAGTAAAGATCTGCAGGTGTAAAGTTAAAAATATTGATCAAAAAAAGTCATCAGATGGACAAAAGTCAATTAATGAGAATAAACATTACAATCTGTAGAAAAAGTTAAATCTGAAGAAAAAAAACTGATTTTGTGAGTGAGTCAGATATTTAAAAAAATGCACATCATGAGAAAAAGTCAAATATGGATCACAACTACAGGAAGACAGTTATTTTGTGGTTAAAAAAAATGATGATGATGAGGGGAATTCTTTGAATAAAAGATGCTTTGATATAAATGTAATTTTCTTTAATATTTAACACATTTAAAAGTATATTATGCTCAAATCTTTGGGGATTTTAGAGCCTTTTGGGGGCCGAAGTGCCCCTATATGTTGGCAAGTGTCTGCTTCATTTTTCCAAGATGGAAACCTTTTTATTTGTGTTTTTTCAAAGTTCTGATGTTGACATTTCAGAAAGCAAAACTAAATTCTGAGAAAATCCTCCCTTTAGGAAATGGCAGAAGTTAGTTCTCCAAAGGGGAGGTTTTTCATGGTGAGAGTATAAATGATGTTTTTTAATTCCCCTCTCAAAATGTAACGAGTGTTGTAAAGCAGACTGAGACAGTTTTTTTGTGTATTAAGCCTGTAACAGAGGTCAAAGTTCAATATTTTATACACCATTGACCCCCATACTCTTAACTAACCTCATGACCAAAGGTTTTTACTGAACGTCTGTCTGCTCAAAGATTTCTTCCAGTCACGCTGTTAAAATCCACCGCAGCCCCTTAACCTTCAGCTGAACCTCCATCGTTTGGGGATTTTTAATCCACAGGGGCTCAAAACCTTCTGGAGGTTTCTGGTTGACAATTATCCCAAAGCAGGAACTTAAATCTGGACTCGCCAACATTTTCAGGAAGCTGCAGCCTGCGTCCAAACATAACCCGATCCAGGAATCACACATGGAGCTTCAGGATTAAATGTATTTATTATCTCTCTTTTTTTTTATCGACTATTTCTTATGGAGGCCCGTTTCCGCCAGAACAAAAAATAAATAAATAAATATAATTACTATCTCATAATTATGACTTAACTTTATTTTTTTCAGCTTTCCCCTTTTTTACTGGCAGAAATGGGCTTCGATAACTTCTAGCCCTACTTTTTTATTATCTGTTTCATTATATAATTTTTTTGGAGTATGCAGCAATACTTCAGTGACCACTTTCTTTTTCTTTTTCTGTTGTTTTTTTAGTAGTAGTAGTTATTTCAAACATGTAAGAAATAAATTTTAATTTTATGTACATGTACACAAATGTAGCAAAATAATAATACATAAGTAAGCAAACAAAGATCACCGTAAAGAAAACAGCACCACTTGATTTCATTTACATTCTCATAAAGGAGTTAAATCCCACTCTTTCTCCGTTGGGTATCAAAAGTCAATTATTCTCTTTCCTGATTGATATGAACTCAGTTACCAAATCCCATAAAAAATAATCACAGTTTTTTATTGTAATAAATTAAAAATTTCTATCAAAAATAAACTCTTATGATTCTTTTGAAATCATATGGACAAAAAACAATAAATAAAACAAATAAACACTGAACAGCTGGTGAAAGCCACACCTTATTCCTCCCTTTACCTCATCAAAATAAGATCTTTGTACCTTTTAATTGAACAATCTTTAAGCTCCACATTCAGATTATTCCACAGTTTCACACCACAGACAGAAATACAAAAACTTTTCCTTGTTTTTCTTGACTTTAAAATTAAATTTAACCCTTAAATTGTGTGCCCCCTCCCTCTCTGTGAATAATTTTGGATACAGAAAAAGTGTTACTTAACTCGTATACACTTGTTAACATCTGCAAATCCCAACAAAAAAGTTTGAAGAAAAAAAAATATGACTTTTTATGATTTTTAATAACCATCTTTGTGACTCACTCCTGTAGGGCAGCGTGGCCGTGGTGCTGAAGAAGACTTTGGTCTGTCCCGCCTGCAGCAGAGCTTCTCTCCACCGGCTCACGTCGTAACCTGCAGGTCAGACCACACAGAAGGTCAGACTCTAAGACCTCCTCCTGGTTTCTAGTCTTCGCCTCCTCTGGTGTAAACCGTACCGAGCACAGGACAGGGAGCGGGTTTGAAGGCCTCGCACTGCAGGCAGCGGCCGTCCAGGAAGTCGCTGTAGGACGTGCAGGGGTAACCTGTGAGGCTGCAGGTCCGATTCAGAGAGCACAGGAAGAGGAAGACGGAGCGCTGGTGGTCGCACACGAAGTACGATTTACCTGGAGGAGGAGAACAGGGATTTTTAAGGGGTGGTGACGGTGATATCAGCAGATAGTTGACTAAAAAGTTTAATATCTTCATCCATGTTGGACATATGTGTCATAATGTCAGCAGAGTACTCAAATGATAATGTTGAACTTCATTGTTGTTGAATGTCATCATTTAAAATACAGAACAGGACAATTTATTAAAGAATCAAATGTAGTTATTTTATGTTTCACATCTATTTTCAACACAGACTATCACAAGGGAGGAAAAGGCCATTTTATGATGGAGACTTTTTTTCTCTTGACAAAAAAGTGTATAAACTAGTATTGATATCAGCATTGGGGAGTTTGGAGATATTGATATATGCATATCTGCAAAAATCCATCCCTAATTATTAATGCTTAAATGTGATAAAATAAGACACAATACTGTCATGAAAAATGCAGCAGACAAACCTCATCAGCTGTGATATACTGTGTGTGTTTGGGAAGTAGCTCCAAATTTCACTTGAGTTTTGGCATCAAATAAACTATCAGCAAATTTAAGATTTTAGATTATAGTCACAGACATTCATATATTGTCCATAAATATCATATGTTGGCGGTGATTTTGGCAGTGCTTGAATGCACTGTGATGTTAAACTTTTTATTTCTGAATCTCTTCATTTAAAAGTACAAGTTTTGCTACAATATTAGGAAAAATACTCCAAAACTAAACTAAATTAACCTCTTAAAGTGCATGCTGTAATCTTGTCATCAAATGTTTATCTTGTAGTTTGGATGTAGAACGTAGTTTGTCTTTTAAATACTGAAAAGCTGCTCTATTTTACAGAATATAACTAAAATAAACAAATTCAAGCCTTAAAACGTGCCTGTGCAAAGCCTGACAGGGCCGATCATCATGAGAACAGTGTAAATTATCAGTATTTATATTTTCAAACAGTGCCACAACTTAAAAGTGGAGTAAAAATAAGTCAGAAATAAAAATCTAGATTTTTAATTTTTAAATCATCTTCACAAAATAATTTAAATTAATATATTTAATGGATTTATTCCTTCCCTCTATGACTGACAGTCCATGACTGAGTTTTTGTTTGTGAGGCCAGAGTCACAGTGTCGGAGGTCATGACCTTTACTCCCATGGCTGCAGAGGAAGGGAGCAGGGATGAGAATTATTAAGACTCTATTCTTGATACCAGTGCAATTAACAATTCATTTTATCAAATAATTTTTTTAATGATTCCCTTTTCAATTCCTGATGAAAATTTCAGATTTTGGATGTTTTGCTGTAAATTGTTTGTTTATTTTTCAGTTTGTATGTATGAAGGCTTGTCTCTTAAATACTGAGAGCTGATCTATTTTACAGTATAAAACTAAAATAAACAAATTCAAGCCTTAAAATGTGCTTGTGCACAGCCTGACAGGGCCAATCATTATGAGAACAGTGTACATTTTCAGTATATTTCAAACAGTGCCACAAACTTCTTGAAATCTAGATTTTTAATTTTTAAATCTCCTGCAAAAATAATTCAAATTATTATATTTAATTGAATTATCGCCCAGCCCGACCCACTATGATTGACAGTCCAGCCTGCTGACTGAGATTTTGTTTGTGAAGACAGAGACACAATGGGGAAGGGAGTAGGGATCGAACTTGATACGAGTTTATTGATACGAATGCCATTAGCAATTCTGCTTATTGATTCGATTCTTTAGCGATTCCTGATAAAGATTTCAAGATTTTTGGATAAATTATTTTTGTCAGCAATGTCGAACACTCCTGATATTCAGAATAATTGATAAATGCTCCTGCAAGTTGCTGGCGTTGCCACTTGCTGAAAGTTGTGCAGTGCGTCTTTTTGTAAAAATTAAGCCACAAATTGAACCACTTCTGCTCGCCGTCTGTGGTGATTTTTTACTTCTTTGTTGTCATCTCTGCTGACTGCCTCTGAGAGGGTGATGTCTTTGATTTGCAAAGTACGCAGAACAAAGTGGACGAATGAGATCGATTCTTTGAGGGAGTTGTATTCGATTCTCGACTGTAATTGGTTTTTGATTCTTGTCCCCACAGGAGAGTCGCTGTGTTAAGGTCATAAACAAGGCAGCGAGGTCACAGGTCATTCTGTCTCACATCCTGTCACTTTCCTCTGATGTATGAGCACCAAAGATCAGGTGAGTTTGTGTTATTACAGGAGAGGATATGGGCCATGGAAGAAGTGGTTAATGGTGTGTATATCACAGATGATGTGCCTTCAAGCACCTCTGTTTCTACATTTGTGCGTTTTCACCTGAGAAGATGGTTTTGGGACACCCTGGTTGGTCAGCTCCTCCGTTTGCGTAAAAGTCGATGTGACCGTGAGCTCCTCTGAGTCCAAAAGCTGCACATGAAAAGTGTGGATTTAGTGTTTGGTGTGTTTTTGTTGTTGTTTTCAGTGTGTCTAATTTTCTGGCCCTCACAGTTCATGTCAGTGTGAAGAACGTCCACAAACATGGCGTCGGATGGGTCGAGCCGCTCTTCTTCTGTGGCGCTGGTGAACATGGGACCTGCAGGGTCCAGACCTGAGGAAGGACAGGAGGTCAGAGGGTCACTAAATCCTGATTAAATTCTGCTGGTCCAGTTTTAAGTGTTTTTAAGTCTGTTTTTGTGCCTCAGAAATGAGCAAAAGTTTGGTGTGAGGATGTCATTTTGGTCAACCAATGCAAAATCATGCTTCAGGTTTGCAGACTTTAGTTTAAAGTTGTGAATCTAACATGACTGATTGTTAATCCTGTTAAACTTAAGTGCTGAGAATTGAAAAAAAAGCTCATTTATATTTTTCATTTCCTCCCTCCTCTTTGTACCTGTGATGCGTCCTATCCTCCCCCTCAGGTTGGCTCCTACGAATCCGGCCAGGTGAGCTCCCAGACTGACCCCGATGAGGTGAACCGAGCTCAGAGAGGCTCCCTCCTCCTGCAAACACAAAACATTTGAACATTATTGTAGCGTATAAGATATCGAATGACTGCAGGAGTTAAAAAAAGCAGATTAAGGAAACTGCAGTGAGAAGAAACTTCAATTTGTAATTTTATTTTACTCAGATTGAATAACCAACTAGCAAATGAAAAGGATGTTCTCCCTCTGTGGAGTAAAAATCCCAAAACCACAGCAGGTTTTAGAGTCTTATTTAAGTTGTAAGAGCTTCAGTGGTGGATAACTCTTTGACTAAGACTTGACTGAATATGAGAGAAGGAAGAGAAAAAAATGGAGAGGAAACTTCGCTTCAAGATAAAAATAAATGCAGGAAATGGTTTGTTTAGTGTGGCAACAGTTATGAAGCAACATCCAAGACATGCAAACCTTTATTTTTATTTATCTTTTATGTTTTTAAGGGAAACTGAGACTCTGGTCCGGGGCCTAAAGGAGTTGGGACTGACTGGTAAGATGCCTTTTAAAACTAATTAACTGATTAATTTATTTTTCTTTTTGGCATCTTTCAGAATGTGTAAAATGCCACATAGAAAAAATAACTTAGCACATTAGGTTCAGAATTTTATAAATCTCTTCCCATCACATTCACATTTTATTAAGGTTTTTTTTTAGTTAATGCTTTAAATTTTATCGTTATATTTTTACTTAGATTCTACTAGCCTTAAATTATGTAAGTGTTGAAAATTTTGTGATTTTTGATTGAGATTCTATTTTGAGGTTAAAATTGTAAATATTATCCTGTTGCTTTTGTTTAATTTTATTTCAATTTTTTCTAGCCTTAGATTATGGTAGTGTTGTGTTTATTCTGTATTTTTACTGCCTTTTTATTTCTTTTATATTTCTTTATGGCTAATTTTTTTAAATTTATTTAACCTTTATTTAACAGGTTAGTCCCATTCTTTTCCAAGGGAGACCTTAACCAAGACTGGCAGCAAAACACAGTTTCAACAGTCACACAGACTCAATACAGTACAAATAAGTGAGGAAAACAATAAAAGTCATCAATTAAAACAGTGACATTCGGAAATTCTATATTCCAGAGTTTTCACTGCAGATTTAAAGACATTCAGAGACACCAAGTTTTGCATCTTAATACCGGATCCTCAGTTACTAGTATTGTTCTTTCTCATGTAAGTGCAGACTGGGATGAAAAGTAAAACTCCTTTGGATCCTTTTGACACACAAAATCTGACTTTCAATTCTTTCAACACATCATTTCAAAACTGCCCTTTTTTATTTATTATATTTCAGGTTCCTCTTGTTTTTCTTTTGCTGTCGTCCTTGTTACTTGTTATGCCATTTACACCCTCACATCACAGTTGTATCATTGTTTTCATGTAATTCATTCACTTTGCACTGCACCAACTAATAATAAAAAAAAGACATGAAAACCTTTAAAGTTGGGACAGTTTGATCAAATAAAAAAACGCATAAAAAAGCCAAAGCTTCAGGGCGCACAAATGTTCGTAGTATTCAATTATTGGGTCTTTAAATGTCTTGTAAAAGTCTTTGATTTAAAGAAGTAGCAGCCCTTGAAAGTGCTGAAAATCAAATCTCTGAGCCAAAACAGGCCTGAAGCAAATAATTGAATAAATGTTTAAAATTTAAGATAATCAAATGTGCCGACTGGACTTAAAAAACACGACCTGTACTTATTACAAATACTACTAGCTGGTTGTAGAAAAGTAGTTACCAGGAAATGGCTGAACTTCTGACGGTCACAGAGTGGAAGAAAATAATTCAGGACATTTATAAACTGGAACAACTGACACTCTCTCTGCGGGATGCTACCAGAAAAGGGGAGAAATACTGGTAAACCTGGAAATTATTCTGTAACCTGAAGTGAAGTTTGTTCTGGAATAACAGACTTTTGAGCTCAAGGGACATTATTTGACTTGTTAAAGGAGAGAAAGGAAATACTCACTTACACACCTTATTGTAACTTCTGGGCTGAAAAAAAACATTCTGTCCGTTATGTGATGACCCTGTTTGTTTATTGTTCTATGTGTGTGTTAAAAAACAAAAATATAAAAACAAAGTATTAAAAAAAATAAGATAATCACCACTTAAAATCTTATTTCTTATTTAATTTGCAAAAGCTGCCCTGTATTTGCTGGATAACCAAAACAATGGGCCACAGTAAGCCAATAAAAGCCTCTCTAAAATCCTTAATTTAATTTATTGACGTCTTATGTTATAACATATTATCGACGACAATCTGACGGAGAAACGCTTGAAAACAAGAGAAAGGATGGAAGGTGACGAAATCCAAATTCAAGGAAATTAAGCTTCAAGATTACAAAATACAGAAAACCACTTGTCTTGGAGAAACAGTGATTATGAGGTGAGGTATACACCTCATAATATTGAAAGTCTTCAGGTTGGAGCACTGATGGCCAACATTTGTTTACTCTATATGCAGAAGCTGTTCGAACCCCATTGTGGCTCCTTTCATTCATGTCATTCCCAGCTCTCTCAGATATCCTCTCTGTCCTCTGGCCTATAATCAAGGCTCAAAAAGCCCAAACTGAGTCTTCAGTCTGGCTTTAAAAAGTGAGCAGAAGCCCAGATCCTGTTCTGAAATCAGTGAGACGGAGCTGAGACCTCCTCCTCACCTCCATGGTCATGATGAAGCTGGTCAGGTTGTGGGCGGCGTCCCTGGTGTAGGTCACGGCGGTGAAGTAGTTGAGGTTGGCGGCTCCTTTGTTCCAGTCCACCACGATGATGTTCATGTCCTCCTGCTCGGCCAGCAGGTGGACGATGTGGTCGATCCAGATGGGGGGCGCCCCGGTGGGCCTGTACCCGTGGATGACGAAGACAGTGGGGAGGTGGAGCCTGAAGAGCGGCTGGGAGGAGGGGTGGTGGTGGTGGAGCTCCCGCCCGCAGTCCAGGTTGGAGCGGGTGTAGAGCAGCAGGCGGACGTACAGGCTGGTCCCCATGAAGCAGTGAGAGAGGTTCAAGTCCGTGAAGTTATCGCAGGACTCGTTGGTCTCCCCCTCCTCCTGACCTGATGGCAGAACATGGGAGACATTTTAACAGAGAGACCAGAAAAAGCTCAGTCACCTCCACCAAGGAGGTTCTGGTTTTACCAGCGTGTGTGTGTTTGTTTGCAAGATTACGCAAAAGATACAGGACAGATTAAGCTGAAATTTCAGGAGATGTTGGCAATGACCCAACTTAGAAATTATTAGATTTTGGTGGTGAAACAAATATTTGTCTGGATGCAAAAAAAAATCACAAAAATTTAAAAAATCCCATAAGACAACATTGGGTGGAATTTTAAAAAATCTTATCTCTGCCATTTCTAAACAGATTCACTTCCAATTTCACAGGATAATTTGGGGTCCATGTGTCTATCATCAAGGTAAATTTCAGCTGGATCTGATCCAGATTGACGTCACAAAAAAAACATTGAACTTTGGAATGGGAAATCCCATTGACAACATTCAATAATTCATATAAAATCAAAATATCAAGTGATGTTTCCAAAACTTGTTGTGTTCATACAGGATAACATCCTCCATGTATGTGCTGAGTTTGGTCTGGATCCTGGCTCTATTCTGGACCTGGTGATCCAGGATTGTATCTTTGACAGTGGTTGTGAAAAAGCCACTGCCTTTTCTAGTTTACTTTACATTGTGTTAATCTAGACTTGCAGCTAGGGCTGGGTATTTCCAGCAACCTCACAAAATGATAAGTATCCTGACACTGAGGCCACGATACAATATGCATCCTGATACACGTAAATTATGAACATTGACTACGCTTTTAACAGAATTCACAACAAGTTTTGTTTTTTATTACAAGAAGAAAAAGAACAAGGATGAGTTTTAATGATTCTACAACTGAAGAAACTTAAATTCAGGTCCTCAAAGATGGTCGACCTAAGTCCAAAACTGGAGCATGTGCTTCCTCATGTAGCTTTGCTTCTACTTTGAACTGTGCCATTGTTAACATTACCCAAAGTGTTCTGACAACAACTGTCAAAACACTGAGGCCCTATCGATTCTGTAGAATCTGTATCCATACACGTATCCCCAAGGAGTGCATGACGATATTTTGCTGTATCGATATTTTGAGCACAGGCCTACTTGCAGCTGGATCCTCCTGTGTGGAGAGTGTATACTAAACAGTCTATCTTCATGTCAGGTTAAAGGTTATTTCCCATCATGACAGATCTCCGTTATCCAAACCCTAATGGCAAAGACAGAGGCCAAACAGAAACCCAATAACACCCATGTGACTGCAGGACTGCAGCTGCCCTTAAACCTGCTGCATTTATCAGACTCAGTGTCGCCATCAGGCAGGTGTAGCTCATGGATCTGAAACAGTCCATCTGACACGGCATGACGTGTGTACCCTCAGGATAATTCAGGAGCAGCCAGGAGGGCGGCTTTGAAACCAGAATCTGGCTCGTCATCATCGTTGTCAACCTTGGCTTGAAAACCTCTGAGGTTTTACGTGGCATCTGCTCGACCTTTCTCTGGTGTTTGGGTTTTCTGTTGGGGATTGTACCAAGTACCTGGCACCGTTTTTCGCGTCACCTTCCAAGCGCATTGATCCAAGACTAAACGTGACTTGGAGACACTGCTGACCTCTGAATGGCCCCCGCAAGTCAGGGTATTGACACAGAACTGAAACGCCACCTGTTGTTGACTCTAGGATGCTGTATGACTTCCAAAACTCTCCTCTACTTAAACAGCATTTTTGTTTTGCTGCCTGCAACCATTTTTGGAACAAAATTAATCTCCTTACTGTGACAAAACGCCGCATCGACCGTCCTGCCTACTTTAAAGAGGAACTGATAGTCTATGTTGTAATGGAAAATGGAGATGGTATACAAACCGTCCAGCCCTGAACCAATCGCCAACCAACCGCAGGGCCACATAGAGAGACAAACGACCATTCACACTCATACTTAAGGGCAATTTGGAGTCACCAGAGCATAATATTGTTAAATGTGATTTCAACCATATTTCAGCTTTACTAGTACTCAAATTTGAAGTACATGTACTCAAATTTGGTCAACTAGTGTGCGAGTAGACTTTAGTAGTGAAGCAAAAAGTGTCACTAGTACTTTCAGTAGACTTAAAAAATTTCACTTTTAATCCTAGTAAGTCTTATACGTGAATAAAGGGGCAAGGAAAAGCTAATTCAGGCTTCCCACTGGCTTTCGAAACTATTACAACCAATCAGGGTGCTGGATTTGGTTATACTCCCTCCTACTTCATTTGTCTTAGGTCTACTAGTACTACTAGTGAATCTTTTGGATTAGATTTAAGCTTAGACTTAAAAAATGTTAAAAGTAAAACTAAATTTTCATCTACTATTACTACAAGTAAACTCAAAATATGCCACTAGTATTACTAGTAGACTGCTTTTAGTCTACTAGTGGTACTAGTAAAGCCAAAAGATTCACTAGTAGTACTAGTAGACCTATTGCAAATGAAGTAGGAGGGATTATAACCAAATCCGGACCTTAAATGGTTGTAATATTTTTGAAAGCCAATGGGTAGTCTAACTTTGCTTTTCCCCGCCCCCTAATTAGCATATAAGGCTTACTAGTAATAATAGTGAACACTTTTCCATCTACAAGTAGTACTATTGACACTTTTTACTTCACTAGTAAAGTCTACTTGTGCAGTAGTTGACCAGAACTGAGTACTTCTTCTCTAAATTTGAGTACTAGTAGAGCTAAACTACAGTTGATATCACCGATATCAAATTTAAGCTCATGCAGCTTTCCATAGTGCGAGGAATGCATGCACGCACGGGGAGAACGTGCAAACTTCATCGAACCGGAGACCCTCTTGCTGTGAGGCACTACCTGCTGCACCACCGTGCCGCCCCAAAGTAAATATTATGAACATTTAAAGTTCTTTAAATCGTTTTTTATTCCTCATGAGCTCCACAGATTCAGCATCCAAAACTCCAACGTCAAAAAGTGCACTTTGGCTCCTACACTTGACAACACCTATCTCTTTAAACTCACCTTTGACCCCGTTTTTATCTACATAACTCTCCACTCCTCAGTCTGTTAAACAGGTCACAGATCCAGACTTGGAGATTTTGTCTCAGTCTGTCGTGGCTGTGATCAATCCTGAGTCTCTGGTAAATGACGCTGAGTAAGACGTCTTTAGCTCCATGATGGGAGGATTTAGATGCCACTCGAGGTAACGCGGAGTCTCTTTATCCTGTTTAAAGTGTCTTCAGCTGCTGCAGGCGGGGGTCTCAGCATGAAGGATGGGCTCCTGGTGGGTTATGAAACATCATATCTCTTTAACAGTCTGATATTTGTCTTTCCTTTTAGTCGATGTAAGCTCACCTGAGGTGTGTGGCCTGTATTTTCATGTGTAGTTTAATTGACTTATCATAAATTCAGTGTATGAGAGCAGGGTTAGTTGGGACTTTCTGGTCAATCTAGTTAGTGAATGTTATCCTTTTAGTGTTCACAGGCGAACAGGCCGACTCATGTGAGCACGAGTCTCATCTTTAGAGGTTTCAGATGTCCACAATCTGCCTCCAGACAAAAACGTATTAACATTTAACAGAGAATTTGAGCCTTGTATTCTCGCAAAGTGTAAGACTGTTGTGTGGTCTCAGCTCAGTGTTCTCAGTATAAACATTGCAGCAGAGACTCGTGCATTAGAAATAACTCAAACTTAATGAGCTGAAACTACAGTGTGGTGGTTTTCTGCCTCTGTGAGGTGTTTAATTACAGATGATGGAAGCAGGGGCGGTCCAGAAGAAGGGCAGAGGTGTTCTTATGGTTGTTTGATTCGTTAACATCGTACATGCAAAGGATGAACAGAAGACACAAATACCCTGACCTTTGACATCCAAAATCTGAGGATCTCTGAGTCAGAGTGGACATTTGTGCAAAGTTTGAAGCATTTAGAGAAAAAAACACCAATAGGAAGGACAGAAGTGTGTGTAGACAGAGCCCAAAACATAATACCCTCTTTCAGGGAGGGGCCCACAAATAGTAAGCAAAGAAATGATCTGTCCTAAATTCAATGAGAAGTTTAATTTAAATCTAAACACTCAGCATTGGACATTATGGGATGTGCCAAAAATGTTTTCTTTTCATGTCTTTCGTGTCACTCCCGAGTCCATGACAAGCAGATAGACTCCATTCTTTAGACTGTGCGTGCAGTAACGAGGAAGAGACGAGCAGAGCTCAACCACCGCTAATTAGCTTAGCTCAAACACTGGGAGTCAATGGGAAGTGTTAGCCTGCCTCTTCAGCAACTCTATACAGTCCTGTGTGCTTATTGTGACTTCTTTTTTTTTTTTTTTACTGCGTTATGTTATTTTAAATTTTATTTTAAATTAGCACTTCATGTTATTTTTAAAAGAAATGCATACAAAACTGAACCGCAGGGCACATGTGCAAACCACTTCAGACGTGCTTTGTTTTGTTGACCTACATACAAGTATGTCTGCAGTGGTTTGCACATGCGCCCTGCAGTTTATTTTTTTATTTTTGAGCTAAGCTAATTAGCGGTGGGTGAGCTCTGCCTGTCTCTTACTTGTTACTACACGCACAGTCGAAAGAATGGAGTCTATCTGCTTGTCATGGATTCGGGAGTGAGGCAAGACACGAAGAGAAAAAAAATTGTCGGCGTATCCCTTTCAGAAAACATTGGGCAAGAATTTTGATTTAATGAATGCGTTGCATACTATTGATTTCTATGTTTGGACAAACATGTTGAGAAGAGAAATTGGTATTTACATGCTGCTTCGATGCTTTTTTACAAACTTTGCCCTTTTAGTATTTTCTCGGTTGGTGGTGGTGGGCACAGAGAACCAGAATCAGACAATTTATTTATGCTATAGGGCCAGCACTCTATCAAACAATGTTAGAGTAATTAAGAAATAATGAACAGGCCAGTCAGAGACAATCAATAAACGATTAATCTGTCAATGATGTACCGGCACTCCTGTGTGTTCCTCTGAAGTAATAAAAACAACAAAAATGGGGTTGGATACATCCTGTTATTAATGTTTTACTAAAAGACCCTCCCTGGGCCCCTAGGCACGGGTAAATGTAATCTAAATGTTTTAATTCTGTTGGTACTTGGAGGTGTGGGACATGTATGGAAAATGACTTCTGCCCTCCCCTCTCTGTGTGAATCCCTGATTATGCTTCCTTCACCTGTGTGATTGTCTCACCTGTGCCTGATTAACCCTGAGTGTATGAAGTCTCTGTGAGTCTGCTCTTCTGGGTCAGTTTGCTCTGCATGTGCCCCGTGACTCCTCCTGTTCTCCAGTTTCTTTTGTAAGTTTTCTATATGTTTTTACTTTTGTGGATTTTTTGTGAAGGATATGTTTTTGTTTTTTGAGCCTGTTTTTTTGTTAATATCTGCATTTTCGGTGGCGTATGTTTGTTAGCAAGATTAAACAAAAACTACTGGATGGATTTTATTGAAATTTTCAGGAGATGTTGGTAATGGCTCAACTTAGAAATGATTACATTTTGGCCAGATAACCGCTGTTAGCAAACAGTCATTTTTGCTCAGTAACTGTCTAACTAATAATGATATCAACACGATTCTGAGAGCTTGGTGTGGGTTTTCAGGGTCATGAATCATATCATGATGGTAACTTTATCATGGAGCTATTGCTAATACATGTAACATCAATATGTGAACTACCTTGGCAGAGGTCTGTGCTTAGTTCAGTTTTCTGCCCCGAGATACTTCTGCTGATTTAACACTACAAAGAAATGTTCAGAGACATCAGGGTTTAACTGAAGTTTTTGTCTGGTCTCAGAGAAAAGAGACCCTCCTCTCAGGACTGTGAGGACATGGTAGAGTTCGACTGACTGACACTCCACAGCTAAACGTGTAGAGCCTGTGCATTCAAAGGACCTGTTGACCTGTTTTTATTTCTATTGGTCCCTAAACGTTATGACATCAGAGTCTCTCACCTGAGCCACACCTGTTTTAAACCTCTACCAGGTCTAAACCAGAGTGATTTTAAACATGGGTGACCACGACCTTTAAGACAGAGAGCAGGGCTGCATGTTAGAAACACCTTCTAGTCCTTAAATCCTAAGTACCCTCTCTCTCTGTCCAGCTCCCTCCCTCACGTGGGTCCAGTCCACTCTGATTAATTGGCACGTCAACCTTGTGGTGATTGGTGAGTTCAGCACTGCTCTGTGCCATGTTGTCAACAGCTCTGCATTCATTTGATCACCTCTGTTAGGATGTAACACTGGTTGGTGTTTTCAGGGGGCTGGGGGAAGAAGGGGAAGAAGGCCTGATGCTGCAGACTAGTCTTGTTCATCTAAGTCATGCAGAGAAGACGTAAAACACTGATATAAAACTCAGTTAAGTATAGTATGAGCTCTTAGATGTCATTGTGATTATAAATATAAATGCACAGGGGCTTATACAAAGTCCTCTTCTGTCTGAAACGAACTTTGATGATGAATCAGAGATTAGGGGGTAAAAACAGGAAATCCAATGAAAAAACACAACACATTTCAAGAATAGAAGTTAAAATTCATGAAATATAAATAATAAGAAAATGTTGAAATAGGAGAGTCAACGGAAGTAGCAGATCACAACAAAAACAACATGATTGGACATTTTTTAAGCTCAACTTTAAAGAGGAAGAGTCAGACCTTATTGACAAAGGCAGGTTTTCCAAAGTTTAGGAGCTGTGAAGGTGATGCAGTGTTGGTGTTTGGATTTACAACAAAAAGGGAGATGGAGATCATTTCTTCTTCTAGTTGGCGAATTGTGAATATCATAAGAAAGGGTAAAAAGATTGTTCATGATGTTACTCCAGGTGTGACAGTCAGAAGTTGACCAAAGATCAGACCTCAGGCTCCTGCCATATATCGGAGTAAGACTCCAGAGACAGCTCCTACATCTGAATCCTTCAATCTTGTTTTTATGTTTTTACTTTCTTACAAATATTTAACTCCAGCTCACTCTGTTATGTACACCTAGCTATTACCTTCTTCTTCATGGCAGATCTCCTGTTGCACCACACCCCAAAGATGCTCTATTGGATTGAGATCTGGTGACTGTGGAGGCCACTGGAGTACAGTGAACTCATCGTCATGTTGAAGAAAGTTTGAGGTCAGCTTTTTGACTAAGGGGTCTAAATTCCCCCCCCCAACTCCATCACACCACCAGCAGCAGCCTGAACTGTTGAAACAAGGCAGGGTGAATCCATGCTTTCATGAAGTTCACACCTAAACCTGGATTTCCCATCTGAACATGGATCAGAAATCCAGACTTTTACAATCTTCTATTGTCGATTTTTGGTGAGCCTGTGTGAGTTGTAGCCTCAGTTAGCTGATAAGGTCGGCACCAGGTGTGGTCTTGTACTGCTGCAGCCCAAATCAACAGAATGACATCATTTAACATAGATTCATACTTTTAGACCAGTTAAACCATTTTAACGGCAGTTCAGCATGATGCTGCTATATTAATCAACATCATTCCTCTCCAGATTATAATCATTATAGACATTAATGTTAACATAAGATTGATCCCTCTATCCATGGTTGTATTGATTATTCATCCATAGTAATTATCTTTACAAACATTTAGACATGAGGATCCTCTTGAAACGAGATGCCACATCTCAAGGGGCTTACCTTTAATAAATTTAGATTCAACAAATATGGTGCTATATAAATAAAGACTGATTGAATCTATATTCAGAAAAGACAAATGTGATGAGGACAGATTTATGATCTGGACGTCCATGAGTTTGTCTCTATCATAAATTCTCATTTTTAGTCCCTTTGTCTCTGCCTGGATGAATACATCTCTGGATGTTTGTATGTGTATATACAAATATATTTATTTATATATTTATATATATACATATCTATTAAATGAGGAGTTTGTCTTCAGCCTGCTCCTGTTGTAAAGTGCCTTGAGATAACACTTGTTATGAACTGGAGCTATACAAATAAAGACTGATTGATTGATTGATTGATCTCTTTCAAGATTTGTTATGTTGTGCATTCAGAAATGGTTGTAATAAGAGCTTATGTTTGTTTTTGTTTCTTTTCTATCATCCTGAACCACCCTGATCTCTGGTTTCAACAAGGCATTTTCCCCCGAAGAACTGCTGCTTACTTGGTATTTTCTCTTTTGTAGACCATTCTTTGTAAACCTGAGAGATGGCTGTGTGTGAAAATCAGTCCACCTGGCACCAACAACAACCACAAGCCACTCTCAGTCTCTTAAATCACCTTCTTTTCCATTTCGATGCTTGGTTTGAGCCTCAGCAGGTCGCCTTGAGCATGGCTATGTGCTTAAATGCATGGAGTTGCTGCCATGTGATTGGCTGATTAGCTTTTTGTGTTGTTAAACAGCTGAAAGGGTGCATATGGTGGCACCAACTCATAAAAAGTTCATATTTACAAGGACCAAACAAGTACATTGAGCCAAGCCCAGAAGAGCCTCCCTTAACTCATGTTGAGCAGCTGATGACAGAGAACGAGGGATGAAGCGAGGAACAGATCAGGGCGACAATAACTCCACATACTGCTGACTTGCTGCTGATATTTTGGTGCAGTTATGACAGAGGGTTTACTGTCAAAGCCACTGGTGGTTTCCAGTATGTGCTGGAGGCTCCTGTTCTTCAATTAGCTCACAGTGAGTCCGACACTGCCCTCAATAGGATCAGGCTGCTATAAAAAACACCTCATCCTTCACCACCCGCCCTGCTGGGAAAACAAGAGGCTGAAATGGCCTCAATCCAGACCCAAACACACACATTTGTAACCCTGCTGATGACCGGCTTGGAGACAGTGAGGTCTCTACTTAGTGTGGGTTTATTTTTACGCCAGCAGGAACAGAAACAAGCTTTTTTTATTTCAAACTTGATGTAGAACAACTTAAAATAATCTTCTCCCACACTTTGTCCAGCTCTTCTAGTCCTCACACTGTCCGTCTGCGAGTGAACCAAAGATATTTCTATCTCACTTTCCTGCAGGATCAATCCCTCCTCCAAGATAAGAATTAAACTCTCCTTCGCCGTCTGGTTTTTCCTGATAAATGAGCTGAGTTGTTGTTTTCTTACCTTTGCAGAGCACCAGGAGCCCCAGCAGAGCCAGGAGCCTGCGGGGCAGCATCCTTCCTCCAGCCTGAGAGACGACGAGGGAATGATCGAGGTGAGGAGTCGGAGAGAGGGAGAAAAGAGGGAGAGAGAGAGGGAGAAAAGAGAGAGAGAGGAGTGAAGGAGGGACCGACTGAACGAGGGAGGGATTGCAGTGAAGAGGAGGAGTGCAGATTATTCTTCAGCTTCAAGAAGAGAACATGAAGTACGCATGAATGAACTGAGATCCTACAGAGAAAGGGTTCAAATGAGCTCTAAGTGTTAAATTTGGTTGTGTTAGGGAGTTTGTAAGGATGTAAAATTGAAATACTGGAAAGAAAAACAAAATCCTATGTCAGTAAGTCTGGTAATTTTATTACTCCTCTGCTTCGGTGGCAGCCAGAGCCAAAACAAAGGTCATTTTCACACTGATGTGGGCAATCCATGTTCAGAAGGGTTCATTTAGATATTTATTAACGCAGCAATCAATCCCTGGTTCACTATGAACCACCGAGCTAGCCTGAAAGAGGTGGTCTCGGCTTGCTTCCATTGGAGCGATTCTTCTGAAGTGAGGACACAATCGACCCTGTATACAGCAACCCATCACACTTCTGTATAACAAATAAGACTGAGAAACAATATCCAGGAAATGGTTTAACATGGAATCTCCAATCATCAGACTGGAAGCACATAATCCAAGAAATTAAGTCTTTGGACCAGTCGACTTTTCTCTGAACATTCTGCCAAAGAAAGGTGAAAACACTGGAAAAATTGATCTAATGTTAACCAGAGGTGATATTTTATACTGTTTCCTCACTCCATGGAGAACTCTGAACCTTATTGATTTAAACTAAGATCAGCACTCCAATATAATAGATTTCACAGGATGTCAAACATCTTATCCGCCATGATGAACCGGTCTGTTCTTTCTTTTACATCTTGTTCGTTGTTATTGTTAAAATGAAAATTAAAGAAGTCAGATCCATCTAATGAACACACAAAGGCTCTAACACTGCAAAACAGCAATTTTTATATCACTATTTTATTGATAATTTCCACATCCACACACATACAAGACATACATGAACATCCCACAATCCAAACAATACAAAATAAGAATAATATTTTTTAGTGAGTTACATTTCTTACACTTCATCCTCATCGCTGTTTTTGGGTTTGAATAATGTCCATTTCTCACTTTTCTTCCTGCTGTGTTTGTTGTAGTCTCAGGCGACGTGACAGTTTTTCCATTGTGTAGATGTAGATTTCTTTACTATCTGAATCCACTGGTCCTGACAAGGAGGATCCACTCACCTCATCTCCTCGTACTAGCTTTCTTACTGGCTGTTAACAGTATTTTGATCAAATACCCATCCCTGACTCTTATTGTCTCTCTAATAGAATTAAAATCACAGACGTTACCAGGACGTGGACCCAACTTGTGACAGTTGTCTCCAGGCAGCCATGTCCATGTGTTTTGGTCCTGTCCCGCTTTATAATCTTACTGGAGAGAAATATTTAAAACTTTATCAAGGTTAAAATAAAAGAACCCAATGCAATGAATGAATTGTTTGGTGTATGTCACCCACAATAAGACTCTCCTTAGAAGCCGCTCTAGTAGCTTTTGTTACTTTATTAGATGCATAATTTTGCTGAAATTGAAGTCACCAATTCCTCCTTCACACACATGATGGATAAAAGTGTGTATTTGAGTAGGGCTGGGCTGTTAAGAACCTCACGATTCGATTTCGATTCTTTTGGTGGCGATTCGATTCAGTAAGAAGTAGTAATAAACAAATAATCAGAGTACCTGTTGACAAATTTTGAATTTTTATTTTGATGCCAATGTGAACATATGTGGTATGTCACTTCATATTTTTGAGCAAACATCTGAAAATAAAAAATTGCACAGTAATAACTTATTTGTGCATATGGAGCACAAAAGTAAAAACATGACAGTTAACACGATAATTATAAATGTCCACCTGGTCTTTTTTGTCAATAAATGTGTCATAAATTGTCCTTTGAATACATTTTTCACCCTTTTTTCATGAGAAAAAAAAGTGAACAATTCTTGCAAGTATTTGTCATTATTATGTTATAAATGCTTAAAACAGTGTGTAATTACAAGAAAAGAATAAAAACAGATTTGAATTTTCAACAGGATTCTCTTCATAAACAATTGTAAATGAACATGTAGAAATTTTCTGAGATGACCAAAAAGAAACTTCACCTATTTTACATAAACTCAAACATTTTTGTTTGCCTACAGCATTTAGTGTCCATGTTACAGCCTGTTATATTAGACCATGTCCAGGTGTTATTTTTACTGATGGTAGTCCCTGAAGCAGTTCCTGTCAAGCTGAAGACAGAGATCTCGACATTTCCTCCTCCAATATTTCTAAAATTACTATTTATTGAATCCATAAAAAACGAACTATTAGGAAAAAGACGATCAATGACAAAAAAGGATGGAAAACACGGAGAAATATGTCAGAAATACGGCAAAACACAGAGAAAATATGGCAAAAGAACGAAAAGAAAACACTCCAGAATGATACTAATGCTGTTGTGTTTAATATTTTACATTATTTACACAGAAAAAACTGATAAACCGCCATTAAATCACTCTCATGATCGGCTCTCAGTCCTATCGCTCTGCAAGCATGTCTTCTTCTGCGACCGGCGGCAGCTGGATAAACACTGAGAAAGTGCACAACGCCCCCCACTGGCCAGGAGGTGAGTCGATTCAGAAGATTTGCTGAATCGATATTGAATTGGGAGAAGAAATATTGTAATGCATGATGAATCGATATTTCTGCCCACCCCTGTATTTAAGGGTGTAATAACTTAAATTTTGACAATAATTTCATCCAACTTAGACAGTGTGTAGGATTTGTCCCAAGACTCTGATCATTGAAAACTTAATACTGAAAAATATAATGTGACTAGGGCTCAAACATTTTTAGCTATTATATCAAACCAGCAGTTTTTTTTTTGGGGACCCCTTTTTTTGGTGTATAACCTTGAGCTGAGCCTCCCAGTTCTTCCCACAAGGTATCTCAGTGATACCAATTCTGGCTCGACAGGTCCCAGACTGACCAGCAGTAATTCATTTTTTATTATTATATTTATTTTTTATTACTTTCTGTTTTCTTCTATGTTTGGTCTCTGTCTTGGGTTTGGTTCCTTTGATTGTAATATCCGTCCTGTCCTTTCTCTTTTTATTTGGTCTTGTAATATCTTCATCTTGTTACTATAATGTTCATCTGCTCTATCTGAGTATATTAATAAACACATTGTGGGAAAAAAAAAATACAGAGGTAAAGTACTATGTAGCTCACAGGAGTATCATACCTAGAATCTTTTGTATATTTCCGTGTACAGTTCTCCAAAAACATTTCTTCCACCAAAAACATCATTTTTTAAATATAAAAACTCTTCACTGGCTTATATTTCAGCTTTGATTATTGTAATAATGTGACGAGTGAAACATGATTGTGTGTAATCTTTGTTGCCAAAGTTAAGGCTCCCCTGCAGATGGTTATTAATAGCTCTTCGTTCTGACCACAGTGTACCCAGCCCATCCTGCCCTGTACTCACTGAATTCAACATACACATGTAATTTAACATCCAGTGAGCCAGCGCCGACGGCAGGCTTTAAAAACACTTCAGAGGCCATGAAACTGTGCCGAAGATCACTGTAATGGAGGAGTTCAGTCAATGAATCACAGATGGAAAAGCTCGGCTGTGTGATTTAAATACACCCTGGGTTCAGTTTGTGCGTTTATCAGAGGGAGTAAAGAAAAATCACGTGTTACAGTGAGCTCTAAATAGGACTTAACATTTCTACTGTTTTGGTTTGTGGCTGATTACAGCTCATCTGTCATCTTTCATCCTCCTAAAACCACAAAAGTAAAAGAAAACAGTCACCAGTTTACTCTGAATACAACAGAACTTCGTCATTCACCTTGGAAGTACTCATCGTTTTCTGTTCACTTACTCTGTTCAAGCTGTGACTTTAACATCCTACAGGAACAACAACAGCACTATTCAGGTCTCTGTAGTTAAATCTTTACCCTTAAATAAATGAAAAGTCAGCAGTTTTTGTCTGGACAGGAGGGAGAACTCACACAAATCAGATAATTAATACATAAATGTCTATATTGTCATCATTAATGGTGATTTTTGTGTTCCAGGGAGTGTGCAGAGCAGAACTGAGCTGTGATTGGCTGGTGTGCAGCCAGGTTAAAGGTCACAGTGGGGTCACAATGTTCTGGCCAGATAAAGAGCTTACCTCTGAGGTCACGCCCTCTTATCGGTCACATGACCATGTGAGAAGACACCGGAGTGGAGCGGCTCCAGGAGATCACGGCTGGAGAAAACTGGACTTAAGCAAGAATACGGTGACTTTACTAATCCACCCGTGTGTGAGAGGAGGGGTTGATCTGTGGGTGTCCAAGAAGTAAAGAGAAAGAACAAACGCTGAGTTATTAATGTTGGTTTGGTGATGTGGCAAACAACCAGGCACAGCACATATACATGCTTCTGCCGGCCTGGGCTCAAATCCAGCCTGTGGCTCGTTAGCAGAGTGTCCTCCCTTTGACAAGCCTGTCCACTGTCTCTCTCCCACCTATCAATAAAGGCACAAAGTGCCCAAAAATAATCCTTAAAAAATAATAAAAAAAACAAACACTGGAACATTTAGACCAAAGCTGTGGACAGAGTGAGGGAAACACAGCATGTGGCTCAGTAATCTTGGTTATCTTGTTCCTATGAGAGCAGAAGGCCATTTTTAAGTTGGTATTGTCATCTTGTAGGACAGAATATAGGTCCAGACTGTGGGGATAAGGGATTACCTCAGGCTGCAGAATCTCCAAATCAAAAACACTTCGATTGGATTCCTAAAAAAAAGAAACAACTGCAGCACAGGAGGCACTTTAGATATTTGATTCAGGTGCAAAGGGCTAACGTTTTGGTGCGCCATGTCTTCATCAGAATCAAAAATGAAGAAATTAGAGCACAGACCTTCGCACTGCCACACTGCCTCCAGCTCCTAGGTGCTGACAGGGTGAGGAACAGTCTTCTTGGTGTGTCATCTTCTTTGCAGCGTCACCCCGTTTTCTAGAACATGTCCTTCAGTTGGAGATGGTGGCTCACTCCAGATGATGCTGCAGAGTTTGCAGAGCACCATCTTGAAGCTGCCTGGTGAAATGCTGGTGGAGCAGACACCAACTGACCATCAGGGGCCTGACTAGGACACCAGAAGCTCAAAGCAAAAGCAAACTAGAAAGCACTCGAAGAGCTCACATATTGCTGTTACATCTCAATCAATCAGTCTTTATTTGTATAGCGCCAATTAGATAACAAGTGTTATCTCAAGACACTTTACAATAGAGCATAAAACTCTTCATTTTATGGATACACATATATGCATAGATACATACATACATATATACATATATAAAATACATATATATACATCCAACACCCAACATGAATCCATATAGCCAATCATGAATCCCTCCATCATGGCAGCAAGAAAAAACCTTCTGTTAAGCAGCAGGAAATCTTGAATGTGGATCCCAGTCTCATGATGAACAACAAATAATCTGTAAGCAAAGTTACCATTATATGATTCATGACCCTGAAAACCCACACCTAGCACTCAAAATCATGTTGATATCATTATTAGTTAAACAGTTACCGAGCAAGATGGCAGTTATCAGAATCACCACCAAAATAGAATCATTTTTAAATTGGGACATCATCAACATATCCTGAAAATTTCAGCAAAATCCATCCTGAAGTTTTTGCGTAATCTTGCTAACAAACAAACAAACAAACATAGCCTCCTTGGCAGAGGTAAAAAGCTGTTTAACACTAGCAGAGAAGACTTGTGTTACAGCTCTCTCACGATTGATGACTTCTCAGTTTCCCCTTCCCCTCAAATCAAGAAGCTTTGTTACAACAAAGAAATGATCCAACAAACTCTGATTTCCTTTCTTTTGTGCTCAGCTCATAAAAAAAGAAAGTATATTTTCTGGTCCTTAATCTTACATGACAGTACATCTTGTAAGCTGGACAGGCCTCGGCGATGTCTTATTAAAGAAAAGCGTTTTAAAATAGATTGAAAATGACATGTCAGTGAAAGTAAGACTGACTTATAAAGGGATTGGAGGTTGATAAAGGGAAACCGGGTAATCCCTCACCAGGGTGGAGAACTATATGGGCATCGGTGCTGTGACGGGCTAAATACAAATCAGATCAAGTCCCTTAAAGGGTTTAATGGGCCTGGAGGCCTGCAGGCAGGAGGTGGTGACATTTCAGTCTGGTTTCTGGAGGCCAGGAGGAGGATGGTGTGGGCAGCAAACAGACAAAAATAAACAAGAACAACTCTTTATTTTAGGGACAGAATTATGTCCATTAACCAGTTGATTATAAGTGTGCTAATTAGTAGCACAGCAGCTGCTTATTAGATATTCTCAAGAGGTCACCTCATTCTACATGACAGCTAACGGGCCACTTCATTTAAAACTTTATTTCCGCTAATTAACAGTAACTTAGAAGTTGTTGTTCATTAATTAACTTGACTAACTTTGCTTAGTGCAGCTCTTACAAAGCAGAGGTGCTACATGAATAGTTAAGAGCTAATTAAGATGATGATTAATGTACAACTCCTAACTAAAAAGAAGTAAGTGGTAATTAGGAAGAAATTAAGAAATAAACAGATTGATTCATTGATATATAGATTGATTGATAAATAGAATAATTGATAAATTGATTGATACACAGATAAATACATAGATTGACTGACTGATAGATAGGTTGATTAATAGATTTAAAGATGGATAGATCAATAGGTGGACTGATTCATAGATTGATTAATAGTTTGACTGATTAATTAATAGATTGTTAGATGGATAGATTGACTGATTTATAGATGGACAGATTGATAGATAGAAATGTAGACACCAATGTAACACAAAAAGTAGTGTAAACTATTTTTTTATTGTTTATTTATTTTATCTTTACCATTAAGTCCAGTTGAAAGTACTTTTTTAACAAATGTGGCAGCCAAAAGAAGCGCTTTTAAAAATCTTGTTTGTGGGTTATTTTCATTCATTTTTCTTACTTTTTAATTTTTTTTTACAAAATGTTTCAGTTATTTTCTTTGCAGAAAATCATTTTTATAAACTATATCTCTTTATTTCTTGAAAAGAATAATACAGAACCAATACTATTAACGACTATGCTAGAAATATTGTCCATTTTTTGTGCTGTGTTGGTGTTGAAGAAGCGACCTGGACTAAAATACTTCCTGGCAGATATTTTTAATCCTAATAATTGGATTTGGAAATCTGAAATTTAATGATGGGCTGCATTGAGTGAGGAGGAGGGCCACATGTGGCCTCCGTGCCACCAGTTGCCACCCATGCTGTGTAATGTGTGGCTCTTATTTTAAAATAATTATCGATCAATTGACCGTAAATCTTTGTTTTCTTTATCAGTTCATCCTTCATGCCCAACAACCATCAGATGAGGTCAGAGGACATGAATAACTTTATTTTAACATAATTCAAACATCGTCCCACCCCAAGTCTTGTATGGTTTATCAACACGTTAAAGCTTGACTTATTTCCAATCCCTGGCTCAGATGAAGAACATATTCTTTCTCTCTCGATCAGATGCTCCCGGGTTAAAAAGGTCAGGAGGTCGGCCCGGTCTGTATGTTCTATTATAAGAATCTTCAGCTAAAGCTGCCGAGATAATCGCAGTTAAACCGGAGAACCTGACCATATTCATGTGTCTGTGCTATTAGGTAATGATAATTGGATGACCCAACGTTTCCGTTTCTGACAGGAGAAGTATTATCGCTTATGACCGACCGTTATGAGTCTGTGAGCCGAGACGGTCACATGACAGTGAAATAGTGTCACATCCGATCCTCCAGAGAACTGGAATGATGGACGAACCAAAGACGCCAAATCAGAAAAAATAATAATTAAAAACTCATTTAGATTTAGAGAAACAACTTTACAAAACAGAATGTAAACCAATGATCCAAGATTATAATGAAATATTCTAATTATGTCCTGATTTGTTCTTGTATTGGCCCAATCTGCTGATTTTTAAAACAACTTAGGCAAGCTCAGTGAAGAAAGTCATCATAACAGACAGCTGACCAGCTCAAGGCCATTAGGCTGGCTCATTAAAATAAATGAAAATTTCTTAATCTCTCCTTTTTACCTCCAAAGGCTGTGAACCAATCAGAGAGCAAAGACAGAGTCATTTGTGGTCCCTTTATTGAACTAATAACCTTTTATACTGTTACAGTGTTTGGCAATATTTGGAGTATTTCAGTGACTCTCGTCAAGTGCTTAGTGTTCTGACAATACAACTCCAAATTAACTTTTTGTTCGGACATTTTGCAAAATAATATAAATATTAATGTTGGACTTGTACAAGCTAACTGCGTCAACAAATACATTAAGGCTTTACAGCCTGTTTATGCTGATAACTGATTATAGGAAACAGTAAAAAAAATAACCCAAACATGAACTGAACTTTGAATATGAGTGACAGGAACCTAAAGACAAACCTGAACTGCAAATACAAAAATATAATCTCATTTATCTGCAAAATAACCAACACAAAATGTTGGTATATGTTCAAAATAATCACAGATTTACAATCATTTAAAACTAATTAAAATGCTTTCTAGCATCACAAATATCTGACCTCAGATTCTTTCACTAAGTTAATAAACCTCAGTATTTTAATTTAAGTTTGTTTTTTGGCTTAACTGACCTTTTGTCTCCCTACAGAGATGTTCAGCTCCTTTAACTTTAATGAGCTGAGGCTGAAGCTAAACGAATGTGTTCAGGAGCTCTACAGGGAGGGAGAAGACCACGATGGACGTGCTGCTTGGGACAGTGGACAGCGCCTGCAGGTATCTGAGCTGGAAGGCCACAGGTGAGAGTCCTGACGCCGCCTCCTTCAAGGCCCAGGACGCCGACACCTCTCCTTTAGCCGCGATCATCTGAAGAGGACGGAGAGGGACGAGATCAGGTTTGATTCCAACTTTGTGTCTTTTTAACTCTGCTGCCCTCTGATTTATGTGTATTTTTTTTCTGCTTTTTACAGCATGAATCTCTCAAAATACTTCAACTCTGCTCAAAACATCTGAATATTCAGTTATTTTCAGGAGTTTGACCCTTTAAATAGCACTTTGATTACATGTTGCCACTTTTATATACATATATACATATAAACATATATATACTGTATATATATATATATATATATATATATATATATGTATATATATATATAAAATCTGTGTATATATATATAAAATCTGTGTATATAGGTCTGAATGATTTTAGGAAAAGATCTAATTGTGATTTTTCTGGCAGATATTACGATTTCAATTTGATTCACGATTTTCTTCAAATCAAGTTTCAGTGCAATATTCACTATGTTTACAGTGTAGACAACAGTGAGGAAATCTATGATCAAAAGCACATAACACATTATTCATCATCTAATATTGATGATTAATAATCCGTTTTCATTATTTAAGGGATACTCCAACTTCTACTCCTAAACAGAGGCTTTGAATTGTTGACCTGCTTACAGCACCTCTGTAAATGCAAATTGCTGCAAATTTGTAAAACAGTTGACACAACAGCTCCTGGGTCAGTCAGGAGCACTGCAAAAAATTTCAGCTTTGGCGATCGCATGATTGTGATGTCTGAAATTGTGGTTTCGATCCGAACACGAAAAATCTTTCAGCCCTATGTGTGTGTGTGTGTACATATATATATAAATATATATATATATATATATATATATATATATATATATATATATATATATATATATATATATATATATATGTACAGTGCACAGCAGAAATGAGTACACCCCTATTAAAAGTAATGTATTAATCAATGTCTAACTGAACAAAAGAACAATTTCCAGAGTTTTGACAAAGCTGAGTTTAACATAACATTTTTTACCATAAGATGAAAATAAGGGTAATATGATAACTAAAGTTTAGTTTTGCTCCCACCCCTTTGATTGGGGTGTACTCATTTTTGCATCCTGATCTTAAATTGAGAAAAATACTTTTTTGTGTGCAACTTAAAATATGACCCACATTTGGGGGAATATTTTGTGGTATAGGATGCCATAGAAAATGTTGATTTTGAAAGGAAACTAAAGGTTTTCTGACAGATCTGAAGGGGTGTAATCATTTATGCTGAGTATTGTGTATATACATATCTATATATATAGATATATATATATAGTTTGTATGTCTGTGTTCAGTTACCTTTGCCCTCGCCCTCCTGGCAGCCTCGGCCTCTGCAGCCATGCAGCGCCACAGAGAGACGGGCAGGATCAAGTCCTTCAGCTCCACTCTCTCTATCTGAACGCCCCACTGCCTGGAAGCAGCATACAGCGCCTCCTGCAGGACAAGGTAGGAAAAATAACTTCGACCCATTACAATCTTATGAGTGCCCTTCACAGGTGCTTTGGTGCTTCTCTGTGGTGCAAAAGGTTACAAAGATTTGCACTTCAGTCCAGCATGCAGGGACAGAACCTCCTCAGCACAGTTAGGGTTGTCATACATGACATCCTACAAAACAATAATGGAGAAAATGGAGGGGAAAGTGAAGGCGAGGCAACAAAAGAGGGGACTTCTGTGAGCTGGTTGAGGAAAGATGTGACACAGTGTGTGATGTTTGATGAGGTGACCTGGGAAATAAGAGATGAGGCGAGGGAACCACAAACACGATGTCTACCAGGCGAGAATTCTGCCTGAGTCTTTTTTGTGTTATACCTAATGATTTATATTACTGTATTAGTTGAGATTTTGTTTTTTGTTTCTTTTCCATATATTATAAATTAGCGGAGGGTAGCTTAATCAGGACAGGCATAAATATAAGCATTATAGATTAGATTAGATTAGATTAGATTAGATGCGACTTTATGAATCCCTTAGAAAGACTCCTTCAGGGAAATTATGATTCCAGTAGCATTGAGGAGTTTCTCAATCTGTTGGTCCTGAACTTGAAGCAGCAGTCTTGGGCTGAACAGGCTCCTCTGGGTGCTGAAGACGGTGTGCAGAGGGTGACTATCATCGTCCAACATGTCCAGCAGTTTGTCTGGACCTGTCTCACCTCTTCGTGAGTGTCCCTGCCTGTGGCTCCTTTCCCATCATCCCTCCCCACTCTTGTCTCTCCCTTTCTGACTCTATCATCTCTCCATATCTCTCAGTAAGTACAGAAGGCTGAAAGCATCACTTTAAAAGCACATTCCTCCACTTCATTGACTGTAAACCTTTTTTCTCACCTCCATTCTCTTCAAGATGCCCGTCCTGTGAGCCAGGATGTCCGTCAGACTGTACGTCCCCAGTGTGGCCCTGATGGTGGTCTGGGCCAGCGAGTGGGTCACCATGTGGCCATGTTTAATTCGTGTCACCCAGAGGGAGGGGTCCACCACCCGATAAAACACAACAGCATCCACCTTTAATGGGACCGCGTCTGCAGTCAGGACCTGAGTGAGGACATACAAACAGAAAACATCATCAATCAGTCAAACTTTATTTGTGTAGAACTTTTCATTCAAAATCTTGTAGCGCAAAGTGCTTTACATAAAAAGAAAAGAAATAAAAAAGGAAAAAAAGTAGAAAATTGAATACAATGAAAATATAAGACCCTATCCACCCTCACAATCCACATACAGCACACACACAAAGACACTGAGGAGATTCTAACAGAAAACTGAATTAAAGGACTGAGGCAACAGCATCTTAAATTAAAAATGAGGAAACACAGGAGCTAAAACCAAAATGACAAAAACAAATCATGATAAAAAAAAAATAGTTAAAAATATTATAGGGAAAAATAAATAAAATACAGTTTATTATTATGGTAAAATGAGAATCAAATGTGTAATAAAATTTGCTAAAGTAGGATAATGAAAAGAAAATCGATTAACAGAGAATAAAATTCCAAACAACAAATCTGAACTGAAATGGAGAAACAAAACAGGTTAAGAGGATTAAAATAAGTAAATAAATAAGATGAAATAATAATAATAATGAATATAATCAGCTAAAAGCCTAACTTAAAGGTTAGGTCTTGAGTCTGCTTTTAAAAATCTGAATAGTATAAATAAGATAAATCAGATAAATAAGAAGGAGCAAGACCATTAAGAGAATTATAAACTAATAAAAGAACCTTAAAATCAATTCTAAAAGATACTAGAGGCAATGCAGGGACTTGCAACATGAACTAAGATTCTTGTTATTAACTTTGAGAAGATAAATTCATTATAAATGTGACATGCAGCCATGGCGGCCTGATAAGAGAGCCTTTGCTGACCTCCTGTGGTTGGATGTTGAAGCAAACAGTCCGCAGGTCGACCTTCTGAACGTCGTCCAGCCAGGGGATGAACCAGAGCAAACCTGCAGACATGCAACATTTCAGAGGGACCCGTTTTTTTAGATTTCTGAAGGACTCAATTTTCCATATCTAGAAATTATTATTATGAAGGCTTCAGAAAGCCCCCAGAAAAGAAACAGAGCTGTATTTCCAAACTCTGTCTCACTCTCATAACAGAAAAGCTGCCAAACATTACACTTGTGCTTTAAATGTAACATTTTTTAGTTTTAAGTATATTATTTTTAACATGTATTTATTAATTGTACATGTATTTTTCTTGCCTCTGTTTTCAGCTGTGTGTTTTGACCCTCCACCACCTCTCCACCATGTCAGAGAGTTACCCAGGCGGACTATCCAGATATTATCCTCATATAATAGTAATATAATTAATATAATTAATAATATCAGGGTTGCATGTGTGAAAAGGGGCATCAGAAACAGATGTAGAACAAGAAAAAAATCATTTAATGATCTCAGTAGAAGTACTCAGAGAGCACAAACCTCCGCCGAGGTATTTCTGACACTCTGGCTAGTTATGACACAAAATGCTGAAAACGTCCCTTTTGCACAACGTTAATAATCCTGTGTGGTAAGGGGCTGTGTGGCAGAGTGGATCACACATCTTAAAACTCACTTTTTTAGACTTGTTTTTACGTGATGCTTTTTTATTGCTTACACACTTGTTTATCAACCATGTTAGTTATTTATTATCTACATACTTATTTTACAGTTATTAAACTATTTTTATTCTCTGCTGTTCTTTCTCTCCTCACCGGTTTCTCATTGTTTTAGTCCTGTTTTTACCATTGTTTCATGTTTAAAAACACTCCCTTTTTTATTATTATTATTTTATTTTATGTATTTTTTTGTATTTATCCGTCCTCTATCTTCCCTCTTCTTTTCCATCTTCCTGATGTGATGTCGTCAACTATCAATTGTCATCTATTTATCTAAGTATCTATAAATCTATTATTATAATTATTATAATTATTATTATTTATCAGGGATCAAGACCTATTTTCTTTCAAACACAGACAGACAAATAAACAGCGTGGAGGTAATAAAACCCACCAGGTCCTTTAGCTCCTCCTTGAACAACACGACCCAGTCTGAGGATCACAGCCCTCTCATACTCCTGGACCACCTGCAACACATGTAGTTTTCATCCACTTTATTTCATTTTTTATAGGTTTGTACAGAAAAATATTCACCAACTGTTTAAATTACATTTTTGTAAACTGTTTGCCCTTAATCAGAATAATACAACACAGGGAAGCTAACACCAAAAAGCTGGATAAACTTAGTAAACTTTACTGATTATTTAAGATATATAAATATTCTATTTATATGAAATGTTCTCTGATATTCCTATGATTCATCAGTCAGTTTGAGTTTGAGAATTAGAATCAGAAACACTTTATGAATCCCCAAGGGGAAATTCAGTTGTATCAGTTCCTCTTATACACAATACACCCTGCTGTGAAAAAGTATTTGCCTATATTTTTTTTTGCATATTTGTCACAATTAAATGTTTCAGATCATCACACAAATTTGAATATTAGACAAAGATAACCTGAGTAAATACAAAATGCAGTTTTTAAATGATGATTTTATTTATTAAGGGATGAAAGCTCTCCAAACCTACATGACCCTATGTGAAAAAGTAATTGCGCCCTGAACCTAACAACTGGTTGTGCCACCCTTGGCAGCAATAGCTGCAATCAAGCGTTTGTGATAACTGGTGAAGAGTCTTTCAGATCGCTGTGGAGGAATTTTGGCCCACCCTTCTGCATATAATTGTTTTAACTCAAACACATTGGAGGGTTTTCGAGCATGAACTGCCCATTTAAGGTCACATCACAGCATCTCAATGGGATTTAAGTCCAGACTTTGACTCGGCCACTCCAAAACCAAAATTTTATTTTTTTTAAGCCATTCAGAGGTGGACTTACTAGTGTGCTTTGGGTCGTTGTCCTGTTGCATAATCCAAGTGAGCTTGAGCTTGAGTTCATGACCTGATGGCCGAATGTTCTCCTTCAGGATTTTCTGGTAGACAACAGAATTCATGGTTCCATCAATTACAGCAAGTCGTCCAGGTCCTGAAGCAGCAAAGCAGCCCCAGACCATCACACACTACCACCACCATGTTTGACTGTTGCTGTGATGTTCTTTTTATCAAATGTTGTGTTGTTTTTATGCCAGATGTAATGGGACACACTATCCAAAAAGTTCAACTTTTGTCTTGTAAGTCCACAGAATATTTTTTCAAAAGTCTTGGGGGTCATCAATATCATCTCTCCCATGATGCCATGGATGAGTCCTCGTTGAGCTCTTGGTGTAATTTTGGTAGGCCGTCCACTCCTGGGAAGGTTCACCACTGTTCCCAGTTTTCCCCATTTGTGGATAATGGCTCTGACCGTGGTTCACTGGAGTCCTAAAGCCTGAGAAATGGCTTTGTAACCCTTTCCAGACTGATAGATTTCAATCACTTTGTTTCTCATTTGTTGTTGAATTTCTTTGGATCGTGGCATGATGTGTTTCTTTTGGAGATCTTGCAGCCTACTTCACTGTCAGACAGGTTCTGTTTAAGTGATTTCTTAATTCAACAGGTCTGCAGTAATCAGGTCTGCGTGTGGTCAGTAAAATTGAACTCAGCTTTCAAAAAATGTGGTTAATCACAGTTAACTCATGATTTAACAAGGGGGGGGCAATTAATTTTTCACATAGGGTCATGTAGGTTTGGGGAGCTTTTTTCCCTTAAAAAATATAAATTGTATTTACTCAGGTTATCTTTGTCTAATATTAAAATGTGTGTGATGATCTGAAACATTTCAGTGTGACAAATATGCAAAAAAATAAGAAATCAGGAAGGGGGCAAATACTTTTTCACAGCACTGTGGCAGTGGGAATATCAAACAGAGACATTAAAATAGATAAAAATAAGTATAAAATAAGTACAGTGAGACTATGTACATTATTTACATTAACAATATTTACACTGTATATTATTTTTGCTTATTATCAAATATTTACAAATATCAGAAGTGACAACAGTAAAATAAAGTTTATTCTCCAGGACCTGTTGGAGCAGTGATATTATAGGAAGTTTCTCTGCCATATTAAGGTGGAAGTTCTGAATGCTCAGTTTGTTGTTTGTGAATCTTTTACCTTGACACACTTCCAGACTGTGAGGGGGAAGGTGAAGACGATGAAGACCACAGACAGAAGTGTCAACATGACCTCAAAGACCCTGCTGCTTCTACTCCAACCATCTACCAACAACAGAACTAGATTAATCAAAAAACAACAAACAAATAAATAAAACTTATAATAATTATATAATAATACATTTATTTATATAGCACCTTTAAAAACAGATGTTTACGAAGTGCTTTAACAGAAAAACAAAGGCAGAAAAGGAAGAATTTTGGAGACAATAAATCAACAATCGGGTCAAATAGAGACCAAAAGAGTGAAAGGAAAAGGCACAGAGGTTAAAATAAAACAACAAAAGGAAAGAAAATAGTAAACTGGAGACGACTGAAGTACTATAGGAATATACTAAATTAGTACAGCCTAATATGTCAACATGTACATATGAAAACATTAGTAAAGAATATATTTTGTTTTATATATGATGATAAGGAGACAATAAGACAATAATTAAAAGATAGATTTATAGATACATAGATAAATAGATGACAGTTGATAGTTGACAACATCACACCAGGAAGATGGAAAAGAAGAGGGCAGATAGAGGACGGATAAATAAAAAAATAGTAATAATAATAAAAAAGGGAGTATATTAAAATATGAGAATATGGATAAAAACAAGACTAAAACGATGAGAAACTGGTGAGGAGAGTAAGAACAGCAGAGATTAAAAACAATTTAATAAATAATTGTAGAATAAGTATGTAGATAAATAGAATAAAATAAATATCTGACAACACTGATAAACAAGTATGTAAGCAGTAAAAAAGCATCATGTAAAAGCCTGTCTATAAAAGTGATTTTTAAGATGTGGTTTAAAAGATGTCACTGATTCAGCTCGCTTTAACTTCAATACTAATCGTGCAAGTGATGCAACAGTCTCAGAAACATTGTTAATGTTCAGCTGATGTTTCGTTTTTAAAAATAGATCGTGCTAATAGCTGAATTCTACGCTGAACCCTGAGGGTCCCACGTGGTTTTCCAAAAAGCCAAACACAGATGGGTGCATGAGAGCTCGCCCTCTGAAAGTTTGTGAGATAAAATCATTATGAGCTGTAAGTCAAACACACAACAGGAATTACTTTAAGTGATTAAGACCTTTTTTAAAGATGATGCACACTGTTTACATTTGCATAAATAAGCCTGCAATGTTAGGTCAAGTAGATGAAACCAATGGCTGCATAATTTTTGCTTTATATTAATGTCAGCAGTAGGGTTGTAAGAAAATATTATTGCACCGATATATAGCAATATTCTGTGGAGCAGTAATCAATATTTTAGTGCAGTGACTTATTATTCACTCTTATATGGACATTTGGAACATCCTGGATGATGGTTACTTTTATCAAGGATGGCCTGCACCCTGCTGCACGCCATCCTTGTAAAATAATAAAATAATAAAATGTAAATAATAAAATTAAATTAAATAAAACCAATTAAAAATAAATAATTTAAAATATATTATATGTAAATATAAAAAATAAAATGTACATTTTATTCGTACAGAATAAAATGTCAACATGCACATATCATTTAAATTAATAAAGTTTTTATTTTTTTAAATAAAAAAAGACAATAAGAAAGTAAATAGATGATACATAGATGGTAAATAATGATTGGATGACATCACATCAGGAAGATTACTGTAAAGAGGGGTCACATTAAAGGGAGTAGATTGAAACCTTGAATAAATAAATCAAAAAATAAAATATGATTTAAAAACAGTGGAGGGAATACGAGCGGAACACGGTCACTTTTTACCGTTACACCTAGCTTGTTGCACTGACCCGTTTGTTTGATGTTTTCTTCTTGAACAAATCCATCCTCTGAGAGAACTCCAACCTTATTATGAAAGCCCGGCATCACGCCCGAACACTGTGGAAAACTAACTTTTAATTATCTATGCGGTTATCGTTGACATTAACGGAGGTATTTACCTACATCTCTGACTCATATCGGACACCTCTGACTGACCATTAGCGATGTGTCGTCTGCTCCGTGGCTACGTCACGTTGCCGGGCAACAAGAACACGCCCCGTACAGGAAGTTAACACATAATTACTTCGTCCATAGTTTCACGGACAGACACCTGAGATATAATGTGTATTTCTACACCGATGAGACCAAAAATATAAGAATGAGATATTGCAATACATGTTAAAGGAGCTATTTGGCAGGTAATTAAGGCAGTAATGAAGACAAAATAGGGAACAGCCTCTTAAACCTGCTTTAAATCCCCCACCTTTAGTCATACTTTTATATGTACTAGGGATGCACGATACTGTTTTTTTGTCGATATCCGATAAGCCGATATTTTTTAAGTCTTTATCACCGATACCCATATTTCTGGTCAAGAGACAAGCTGTGTACTTAACAAAAATGGGCTTGTTTCTTTCAGTGTTGCAGTATATTTTTACGAGGAGCAGATGTAAAACAATTTGTATACATATATATATATACACATATATACATATATATTTACGAGGAGCAGATGTAAAATATATGTATGTATATATATATATATATATATATATATATATATATATATATATATATATATATATATATATATATATATATATATATATATGTATATTTATATATATCAGGCCTGCACATTATGAGAAAAACATGGGATATGCAACAAGATAGTTCTTATATATTTGAATATAGTTTACATGTTTATAAGTAAAGATTATGTATATAGTTCATATATAAATTTATTTATGTATTTTTTATTGATTGATTTATTTATTGTAACAGAATTCATATGTTGTGAGTTTGCTTTGGCATTATGTTTGACACAAATGGTCGTACCAATAAAGCTCATTTAAAGTGAATTAAATTGAATACTTCAATATTGCAAAAACCATATGAATTGCAATATATTAACAAAAAAGAGTTCATACTTTATAATTTAGTGCTCTTGCCTTTGCTTTTCTCCCTGTTTTATGCAACACTTGCAGATGAATCATAATCTCTCTGAACCTGAAAGGAATCCAAACTGTCAAAAATAAAAACTATTAAGTCTATCTTAGAGTCAGTTTTGGATTGATCTGTCTGTATCAAAACAAAGGTTAAAAAACAAAACCATTAAACCATAAACTCTGCTTGACCCCTTTAAAAATTTTGTTAATTTTCTGTGATAAATTCAGACTGTGTTTATCATGTTGAGATAATTTATTTAAATTTTATATGTGTGTAACTTACACACATATTAAAGAAGAAGTTCTTTAACTGAAGTTTTATTTTAATGCTAAAGATATAATTATTATTGTTATTCATGAATTAACATATTTACTGTTTTAAAAAAAATCTAGAAAAATGTCAATGCACATTATTATTACTTGATTAAGATGTTAAATTATAGTTATTTACATGCAGCCCTGAACAGCAAAATTATTTTTAGTTTTTGAATGTTCTGCTTTATTATTTTTAGACTTCTCAGAAATGCCCAAATGCTAAAGTTAGGGTATGACAAGGCCATGACAGTTTGAACTTCCTGTTCAAAATATCTAATAAAGGGTCTGGTAAACTTTGCATTTATATCATCTAATCTGATCCACTGAGACCTGATGTCATATGCACTCACTGTACCCCCTGTGAACAAACAGCCGAGTCCATGACACTAAAATATTAGTTTAATTTCCCACAGTCACTGTTTTTTTTTCAATCTTTCTCCTACGTGTGAGCGTATGCACACTTCCTGTGAAACTGTCATCAGGTCTCAGCCCGTGGTTTGCCTCTGTTTTTATGTTCAGTCGATCTGCTGAGCGCTTCATGTTAATCTTTCTGACCTCCCTGTTCCTTTTTCCTATTTGTTAGATGTCAGACTTCAGATAAACAAAGGAGAGGATGTGGCTATGATGACATTCTTAGAGATGAAGCAGTTGTGAGAAACAGAGGAGGTTCGGAGCAGTTGGATGTCTCTCTTCACCATGGCAGCATCTCTGCCTGAGTGCTACCACGGACCCATCAGCAAGAAGGAGTGCGAGGATCTGCTGGGGAAGAAGAACAAGGATGGATCTTACCTGATCAGAGACAGCGAGACCATCCAGGGAGCCATGTGCCTCTGTGTTTTGTGAGTACTCTGCTCAAACTTATTAAAAGTCTTTGATTTAGTCTCAGGACCCATTATCAACACCTAGATTAGAAATTCTAACTTGAATTTCCTCAAAAAATTCTACAGTTTGGACCTGATGGAGCAAATTGAATGCATGACAAATAAACATATAAAAAAGCACATTTCAGAGGGTCCATGGGCATGCATACCTCTTCTTTCACTTGTTTCCATCATTACATAGAAATGTTGGTAGTTTTCTTGAGATTTAAAGAAATAATCAAATTATTATGGGCAGAAAAATGTGTTGCAAGCTTAAGATAACAAAATATAAGTTGAGATTTTGATAAAACAACAAAAAAGTTTTTGCTTTGACGGTAAAATTGAGTGAAATAAATTAAAAGATGTCGGTTTTCCAGACTTTTTGCCAAATTTTTACCCCTTGGCACAGTTTTATGACCGACTTCAAACAGCTCAGCGACCCAGTTTGGGGTTTCAGTCCACTGTTTGAGGCCTGCTGGACCAAAGCATTTTACGTCTTCGCTCAGTTTTTGTTGCACCTGCAGAATTATCAACCAAAGTATGTGGTGTATTTCACTTTAAGCATTCATATCACTACTGTGATTAGAGCTGGGCAGTTCATATTCAGTTTTTATGATATATTAATATATTTTCAAAGGACAAAAGAAAGCATCTTATATCATAGTTTAGACAAGACTTAGTAAAAAGAGATTCCACTTCTCATGTTTAGTAAAAGAGTTTGCAGCGAGAACCACTGACAGAAACATCCTCACAGACCACAAAGTTATCTTTGTGAAACAGTTGAGGAAGAAGCACTTTAAATGAGAAGCTGATTTAAAGCGGTGTCCTTTTGTCCCAGTTCTGTTTTGTTTGCGTGGGAAAGAGGGTCGAAGAGAACAAGGAATGTGTGTTTGTTTTTGTTGTTTTGGTTATTTATTTGTTAGGACTGGGGTTGGTGATGGATAAGCTGTGTTTTATGTTGCTGGCTAGTCAAGTCAAGTCAAGTCAAGTCAACTTTATTTATAGAGCACTTTAAATACAAACAGAGTTTGAGCCAAAGTGCTGTACAGCAGGAGAAACCCGATAAGAGCCAAGAACATATCGAGCACACCAAAGGATGAGTTAAAAATGTTGCGGAAAAAATGAAGACAGATCAACAAAGTAGAACACAATTGTGTCTGGACAGCACAAGCACATTACACACAGACTTCCACAGCCATTGTTGGATGGAGTCACGGCTGGGAACCCAAACGACCAAAGACAGCAGCATGGCAGCAGCTGAAACAGCCAACAACATACACTCATAGACAGACAGACACAGATGCATACATACACACAAGTTCTTCCACAAACGACACGTTAGCAAAAAACAAAGAAGAAAAGGTGACAACTTCATTCAGGTAAGAAATCACCTCATGAGAAAGCAAGAGAATAAAAGTGAGTTTTTGGGTGTTTTTTAAAACAGTCCAGAGAGTCTGCAGATCTAATATAAAAGAGTTTTTCTGTGCTACCTTGGTACAGTAAGGAGTCCTTGATGTGATGATCTGAGGGGCCTTGCAGTGTTGTTTGGTGATATTAGTTCAGTGATGTAGCTGGGAGCAGTGTTGTGATAAGCCTTAAATAAGAACAGAAGAATTTTTTAGGGTATTCTAAACTGAACAGGAAGCCAATGCAGAGATGCTAGTATGGGTGTAATATGATCCCTTTTTTTACGCCTGCAAAGCAATCGTGCTGCGGCATTTTGAACAAGCTGTAATCGCTGTATTGATGCCTGGTTGATTCCAAAATACAAGGAATTACAGTAGTCGAGTCTGGAGGATATCAGGGCATGGATGACTTTCTCCAAATCTTTATGTGACAGAAATGGTCTGATTTTTGATATGACCCTGAGCTGAAAGAAACTAGATTTGATCACAGAGCTAATTTGTGTGTCGAAAGTAGTAGTTCTCTTGTCTGTTGGTTTGAAATAAATTACTTGAAACGGAAACTGGTTTATTTTATTTTATTTAAGGTGAATTGAAAGGAAATCAGTGACATGGGCATCTGTTTTATACCCCCGCAACATAAATAGAAGTCACAGACAAACTTTATTGGGTAATTTGTTGTATTTAAAAATTTAAAAAATGCAGACATGTCCATCAGAATACGTATACCAACTTCATCTCTGTGTTTGAACATTATGTAAGCTGCTTTGGTTCATTTGTTATTAATTCAAAAAGAGAGGGGGAAACAATGCGGAAAGTGACTGCATTTTTATATGCAATATTTTCCTAATATAAAGATAATGGAAAAAAGAAAAGAAAGAGAGAAGTGGGGACATTATAGGTGACAAACAACTCATTTGCACTTGACCTTCTTGATACTTTGACAAATACTCTGAGAGCATCATTGTATGCCACTTGGTTTAGCTCCGAACTGGACAGAGCTGTGCGGAACCAAACCAGATCACTTGGTGGGAACAAGGCTTTTAAATCGGTATGAGCCTCTAAATTTGTAATATTCACATTGTTGTTGGACTTACGGCAGTCAGCTTTAAAGATAATATTATTAAACTTCTTGCTTCTCAATAGCTTATTTTTCTTGTAATCGCCACAACTGATTGGAGCCAGGTTGAGGAAACTACTACTACAGGTCCAGAATGTGTGCACTGACATTATCAGATTACACTGGAGGACAATGTGAGGAAGTTTTAATGCACTTTTTTTTTTTTTTAAACAAAATTGGTTGCCTGGGACTTTGTAGAGTTGTGGCATCAAATGAGGAGTCCATGTCGTCAGATTTATACTTTGCAAGGCAAAAAAAGTTTATTAATGGAGCAACATTCACATCTGCACCAGATTAAAGTCCTTTACAGTCAAAAGCAAGAAGGGATTCAAAGGAGTTTATTTGACATTCTGGTCTGCACTTACATGAGAAAAGAATCAAATTAGTTACTGAGGTCTCAATATCAGCCATATAGAAATATAAAAGCAATACATAAGGCACTAAGAAGCACAGTATAAAATAATAATAATAATAATAATTATAAATACAAAGTTGGGATATTTACAATATTACCATAATCTAAGGCTAATAAGATTTAAATAAAACCTAAATAAAAATAAGGATAACTCTTTACAGCATTAACATAAAAATAAAATCCAAATAATAACAAGGATAATATTTACAATATAAGCATAATCTAAGGCACAGTATACACTGGAGTACAGAGCAGAAGAGTAAGTGGTGAGCAAAAACAGATCAACAAATAAAGTGCCTCAACAGACCTGTACATTAAGGTGCATTGAGGTCAAACTTTTTCTGTTTAGTGAGAACATGATGAGATAAAACGAGGTAAAGAAAAAGTACAATCCTCATATTGAATCAAAGTTTTAAATCCTGGAGTCATGACAGTCCAACAGAAACACTAGAGAGTGTGCATTTATTCTTTATTTTACTCTCTATTTAATCAGACATTTTTTTTTCTCTTTCTCTCAGTCCTCGCAATCAAACTTTCATAAATGCACATGAGGAAATTCAACCAAGTAATCTTTCTAAAGGTTTAAACATAAGGAGATAGTTAATTTTTCCGTCCAAGTCGAGGCAAATGCTGATCCTTCCCGTAAAGTCTGATTAAAAAGCATATGACTCAGATAGAGACATTTGTCCTTACGTAACTCAAGATCTCCTGTGGTGTGGTCAGCTCTGTCTGTGGGTTTTCTCTGCCTCTGCAGAGCTGTTTTCTTTTCCTGTGTGCTTTATTAACGCCTGAGACCAAAAATAAAGCAGCCCTGATATAACAGTGTCTTATGTTTTGAAATAGTTGAAATAGTTTTTAATAAGATAAAAACGTCCTCACTTCACTTTCTCAGTGTCACGTTTGAAGTAAGCAACAACTTCCTGCCAGTCCTAAAATAAATACATGAATACTGCAGATTGTATTATTTTATTAAAATGTATGTTTTGTGTGTTTGCAGTAAACAGAGGGTGGTGTACACATACAGACTGCTGAGGACACACAGTGGACACTTCACACTCATGGTAAAGACACACAAACATCAATGTTCATGTTAATATCATCAAAAACACAAAAAGGTCCACACACAACAAGTCTTCTTAGTTCACTTAATGTTAAAAATGACCACAGATGTGACGTTTTGGGGCTTCAAACCTGAAACTACTCATCTAAAGTGACCTTGGAGGAACATGTGATGCAGACCTGTTTTCCTTGGTCCTGTTTCTGTCTAGCATCCAGCACTTCTGTTTTTTGGATGCTGTTTTCTTCTCATGATTATCATTAATCATTCAGCTCTGCCTGTGCAGTCCATGATAGTTTATTTGATAAATGGACTTTATGACTAGAAAGCACTCAGAGAGTGCTACCCCCGCCAAGGTAGCTCACATTTTGCTGTTACATCTATAAGCAATAGTTCTATAATAAAGTTACCATCATATTATGATTCTTCGACCCTGAAAACCCACACCTAGCGTTTAGGATCATGTTGATATCATTATTAATTAGACAGTTATTTAGCAAAAACGATTATTCGCTAATGATGGTTATCTGGATCACCATCAAAATATAATCTTTTCTAAGTTGGGCCATTACCAACATGTCCCGAAAATTTCAGCAAAATCCTTCCAGTAGTTTTTGCGTAATTTTGCTAATAAACAAACAAACAAACATATGCCGGCAAAAACATCAGCTCCTTGGCGGAGGTAATGAACAAACACTGAAATAAAATGAAAACCTACCTAAAAGAACAATATTTAAGACTAATTGAAAATATCTAAAAATTTTTAAGAGTTAAAAAGGGAAATCTTTTATCATGATAAACACAAATAAGTGGTTAAAAACATAAACTAAACATCAAATAAAATGTAAACTGTAAATGGTACAAAGTCAGAAGTTTTTCTAAAGCATAACCATAAAACTTTAAAGCAGGATATAAAGGCCAATCTTAATAAGTGAGTTTTTATTTGGGGTTTAAAGATCTTTTCGCACTCAGCTCCTCTGGAGGTTTGTTCTATTCTTAAGATGAATAAATAAAAAGTAAGATTTTACAAGTTTGGAGGAACTTGTCCATCACTGCTCACAATCTAGCACCTCTGCAGTCCTAAAAACAAGTCGTATGTATCTGTTATTTTGACTTTTTAAAACACTGGAAAATTAACAAGTCTGACACTTCAGATATTATCAGATTTGTTGATCATTAAAGGAACAGTTTATCTCTAAAAAATGGAAACTCAGCAGTTATCAGGTCTCCCTCTTGTCACAGGAAACTCCTCTGACGTGTGCGTGGACACAAAAACACTCACAGTTGATCCCACGCTGATCAACCAAATTACTATTTATAGAGTAATATTTTTATTCCACGCAAAAACATCCAGCCAACCAGTGTAAAGAACAAATGCAAAAAAGTTGACTCATTTTCCACCCCTCACAGTGATCTTAGTCATCAAGTAAAAACAACAAAAGGTCAAATGAGAGTGAACTGGATTTTTTTATTTACCCTGCGGTTGTACATGTTTTGCTCTAGTTTATATTGTTCCAAACTTTATGAATAGTTTATTTTTTACACTCATCCCCACTTTTATCAAAATACCTGCTTATGTCTCATCAGGTGGATGCTGTCCTCCTCCGCGTTTCTATGTTTCCACCTCGTCAGCACTTCCTCTTACAATGTTTGTTCTACAATGTTCTACAATGTTTTCAACATTTGTCTGCTTCTTAGTTATTCTGTAAAGGGATCACAATAAAGACCGGTCTGATTTATGAAGTATTGGGTCAAAAAGTGTGTCAAAAAATTAAGCATTAAATGTCAAGGCAAGTAATAGTATTTCTTCAATTTGCTGTTTATCAGTTACTTAAGCTCACAAAGGAAACACACAGGTGACCAACAATCAAATCTACAAAGTGCATTAATTTAAAGTCTCAGTGCAAAGAAAATACATGTATAGTTATTCCTCTCTTTAACTTTGCTGTTGTTTTTTAATAGTATGATATTTATTCCATAAATACAAAGCAATCCAAGTAAAACAACTTCATAAAGCATGAAGGACTCATTTGCTCTGGCTTATATTTATTCTTGAACTGAAGAAATTCAGTTCTTGTTGATTTAAGGTGTTTCTCATTCGTTCTTCTGTGCATGTGTGTAGGTTTGTTCACATCTGATTGGTCTTCGCAGTCACATGACACAGACAGCTGTAAAATCATTGGACAAAGTCAGCCGAACTTTAGCTCCATTAATAGCCAGACAGAAAGGCGGGACTTAAGGCCGTCTGACCAATAGCGACACTGCATTTCCAAAACTGTACATCCTCAATAATCCTCCATAAGAGAAAAACAGGAGCAATATATTAAAAAAAAATCAGTCCTCACAGTGAGAGCACAAAAACTATAATAGTTTTGGGCTGAAGTCAGTTTTTGAACCAAGTTGTAATGATGTGAATGAAGGAGCTAAGGTCAGAGGTCAAAGACCAATGTCACAGCGCCTCATGTTTACCCACTGCTTGTGAGAGCAATTTGCAAACACAATATCACAGGAATACCGTCTGTCAAACTTTGCACCAACATCCTCTCTGATCTGGTTAAATTTTGGAGGTACTGTTACTCTCTCGTCATGTGCATTAACTGTCACACGGTAGATCTTGTTAAAAAAAATTACTGTTTTGGTGGAACCAACTGAGTAAAGCAGGGTACACACATAAAGATTATCAGGCTGTTTTTGTCCCGACTTTCCCCCTTACTGACCAAGGACAGCAAACTCCAGATTATCTTCTAATTTATAAGATTATTCTATCAGATTATCCTGTGGTCTGAGGTGCGTTAAGAGTACATTTTTCTTGATAACTGGCTCCGAAATGAGTTGGGCTGACAGTCGTAAATATTAAACTTGTTCAATATTTATAACCAAAAATCTTCATGTGGGTGGGGAAAGCCGACGACTCCCGAGTCATAACTCCGTGAATTGTGACGTGAATGTAGCCAATCAAGAAGCGAGCTGACTGAGGAACAAGGATGCAGGTGTAAATAAAATCGAGCATGGCTGACCTGAAAAACATAAAGATCGGTGGAGCTCAGAAATGGAGGACCAGCTCACGTGTTCACGCTGTCTCCAGGATTTTTTCCACAGTCTTTTTCTTGTTTTTAGTTCTGGATTTTTCAGTCAAAAATAGTCCCAAGACCACCATCATTCCCTCTTCTCGTATGTCCTTTTCCATGTTGTGCTTCCCGGTTGTTGATATGTTTCTTCTTCGTTTTTGTTAGATCAGGTTTGATCAGATTTCTGTCTTGGAGGACTAGATTCTAGATCTGTGGTGGGACAGAATGACAGAGACAAAGACGAGGACGCGTTAGGCATCACGGTGACTTGACATTTACAGGCTTATATTTTTTAGGCAAAGATGCAAAACCTAAAAAAAAAATTATATAATCCAGTCATATTTTGGTTTAGGAACAGCATTTTGGCTGTTTAGTCATTACTTTGCATATTTTGCTGTGTTTGGCTACCACAAAAAGTAAAAAAAAAAATGACAGTAGGCATTGCGGTTTATATATAACTTACATAAAAGCTGATAAATGTCTCTCTTTTTTTGTGAGTCTGTTTTTGTTGCTTTAAGAAAATATGTGGCACTTTTTGTCTTTTGTTAATTGTAACACTTTGTTTCTTTTACAGGCTTCTGTGAGCCATTTTTGTGCTATTTCTAATTTTTCTTTCTTTTGTTTTTTTTTAGCTAATTTATTTAAAAATTTATAAAAAAAAAAACAAAAAAAACAGCCACACAGCTTTCTGCTGCTGATTTGTCCCGGGTCTGCTGGCAGTGGGAAAGGAGTCACTTGCTGATTGTTAGGGGGTTAACCCATGCTGAAAAACCTGCGTTGACCCATATTTTAGTGTGAAAGTGGTATCAGATGGAGTTACCTTTTAAAACCTACTCACTATGGTTTAGGATTTTATTTTAAAGGTTTCTACGTGGTAACCCGGTCACACGCACCTTTAAATTCCTAACTGAGTTTCCCCGAAACTCTCTTTTCTCACGTCCTCTGCTATCAGAGACAAGATATTCTCGTTTCCAGTTTCTAGTTCCAGCATGAAGGCTTTTCACACAAACATATGAGAGGATCATAAAACATGTTCAATCATAATGGTAATACTTGTATATATTTTCTTTACACTATGTTTCTTCTTCCTCGTTTTTATTAGATCAGGTTTGATCAGATTTCTGTCTTGGAGGACTAGATTCTAGATCGGTGGTGGGACAAAATGGTTATGTGTGTGGTGTGCTGTGTTGAGATTATCAGAGCACACCACACACAATACAATCTAAACTATTCATGCCTGATTTCTTATCTTCATAAGTGGGGTCTCTAACAGATAAAATGTCTCCTCAGATTTAGAAAATCCTGATGTGTGGACCCCACTTAATTGACAGGAAAAAAAATTCTGAGATTGACATTAATGTTCTCGACTTAATACCTTTCCAGAATTTTTATGCACTGAAAAACTGTTTAAAAAAAGGTAATTAAAAATTAGAATAACTGTGATGTTGTTCCCTCAGGCTGCAGGAGGCATAGAGGAGATATTCTTCAAGACTCTGGAAGATCTGCTCCATCACTATAAGAAGAAAAACCAGGGCCTCGCTACACACCTGCGACACGCGATTAAGAGGAAGACAGATATGTTAATCCAACCTGAGCACGCACCTCAGCCACCTTCACCGCAGGGACAGCATAGACAGGAGAAACAGGAGGGACAGAAGGGACAGCCTATACAGCCGAGACAGCAAGGACCACAGGTAGAGCCGAGACACCAAGGACTGCAGGTACATCCAAGACAACAAAGACAACAGAGACCGCAGGAACAGCAGAGACAACAAGGACCGCAGGTAGAGCCGAGACAACAAGGACAGCAGGTAGAGCTGAGACAACAAGGACAGCAGGTACATCCGAGACTGTCCATACAGCACGGACAGCATGGACAGCAGGGACAGCATGGACTGCAGGGACAGCATGGACTGCAGGGACAGCCGAGACAACAAGAACAGCAGAGACCGCAGGAACAGCAGAGACAACAAGGACAGCAGGTAGAGCCGAGACTGTCCATACAGCCCGGACAGCATGGACAGCATAGACAGCAGGGACAGCATGGACTGCAGGGACAGCATGGACTGCAGGGACAGCCGAGACAACAAGAACAGCAGAGACCACAGGGACAGCAGAGACAACAAGGACAACAGAGACCGCAGGGACAGCTTAGACAGCAGGGACAGTTTAGACAGCAGGGACAGCAGAGACATCAGGGGCAGCAGGATCTGCAAAGACAGCAAAGCCTTGGACTTGAAGATGATGATGATGATGATGATGATGATGATGATGATGATGATGATGACCACGACTATGAGAGTGAGTCAGATATTTGTTTTTATTCACGTTTTAAGACCCTTTTTTACATTTTGCATTAATGTATGACCGAACACTTATTTGACTGCAGGTTTTAGTGACGACCTGCAATCAGAGCTCACTCACCTGTCTCACCTGAAAGCACCTATACACAACAACGTGGCCAAATTATCCATTAGCTAGGAAGCTAGCTGTGCCTTTTTAACAGCTTTTCTACCTCATTTCAACATAAATCTGCTTTTAAAGGGAATTGTGATAAAACTTTTGAGTAAATAAACCATGCTGGAGTAAATTGACAGCTCAGAGTGCTACAAGTTCTCAGATTATAATGGTCACACCTATCATCACGCATTACCACCTGGTATCCAAATCAGCGTTGTGCCTGAATATGGAAAAGTAATGCATTCATTGAACATGCTCATAATTTTGAAGAACCACTGCGCTCGAGTAAGTTCATATCACTGATGTTTAAAAAAAAACCTTCTAGTTTTCACATACCGAGCACCCCTGATCCAGCTGTATTCTCTCTCTGTCTGGGGCGCTCTGTTGGATCTCTTACCCCTTAAAGGCTCCCCTCCTCACATGGACCCTGGTCAGCTCTGTGGTAATTGTTCACTTCAATGCTATTGTTATCCAAAACTCTGCATTCAGTCAAACATCTCTGTCCATAAAAGAAAAACTGGATGGGACTTAAAAAAAAAAAAAAAATCACCACCCACACATTGAGAGCACAGAGTATATTATAGTTTTGGGCTGAAGCCAGTTTTTGAACCAGGTTGTAAAGATGTGTATGAATGAGCTAATAAGACGTTATAGGTCAGAGGTCAAAAGCCAGTGTCACAGAGCCTCATGTTTACCCACTGCTTGTGAAACCAATTCACAAACACATTCAATCTGGTTAAATTTGGGAGGTATTCAATCAGAACCCAACAGGCGAACAGAACAATGGTAGGGAGTCACACTGGTAGTTCTGTTCTAGGGGGCTGGGGGAACGAGCCTTTTCAAGCAGCTACTGGTGCTGTAAAAGGGGGGAGGAGGAGGAGAAACCCTGATCCTGCAGACTTTCTTCCCTTGTGCACAGAAGTGCTCTTTCACAGAGTATTTAAAACTCAAATAAGCATAACATGGGCTCTCTAGGATTATGAATCATGAAACTCTGGGATGTGTGAGCGAAACTCCTCTTAAGAGTGAACTGGCACAACATGGATCCAAATCCCTCGTCCACATGTTAATGCAGGATGTAACAGGGTCTAAGAATCTGTTTTAATTTTTCCCATACTGACCTTTTCTTTATTTTCTCCCCAGATGCTCCAGACTATGTTGAAGTTTTGCCTCCATGAAGAGCTCCAACCGTAAATTGAGCTCATCTTGAAAGTGTCATCAGGACTGAACTCTGGGTGGGACATGTTTACAGATCACAGTTGGACCAATAAAGGACAAATGGACATAAGGATGAGATTCCTCATCTGCTGTTGGTCTAAACAGTGTATTGTATGTTGATTAACATACATACTTGTGTGTTGGTTCTCTGTCCTTCAAACTGGAATGGCTCATCCAACTTTAGACTTATTGCTGGCACTGGAGAGATTTTAAGGATCTACTTTCTTTTCTCATATTAAAATGCTTTATTCCTTTTCTTGTGGCAATATAGTAATATAAAATAGACGAGCCAACTAGATTGTCTTAGGATATTTTTAACAGTTCAAATGTTCAAGTGTACAGAGATAAAATCCTAAATTGATCGCTGACCAGGATGTTTTCTGAAGAAGAGACAGTCTGAACAATGAATGAGAAGGTGTAATCAGAGAAGTTATAAATGACCTGCATTTAGAAACGCAGCTCCACACACAGGCACGTGTATGTGTATCTTATTTCTCTGATACTACCTTTAGAGATCGAGTAAACTGGAAGTCAGCTGGTTCCCCCACTGCAACTTTGTGATGTTCAGAGTGATGGCGGGAAATCACAGGGGCGTAAATATTATTTCTTGAAACGGCAGCATGAATGAGGCTCACACTGCAAAAACTCAGATCAAGGTAAATGTGTTTGTCTATTTTCAAGTCAAAAATATTCAAAACACTTACTCTAATCCACATTCACTTAACCAGTCCAGATAAATATCTTACTTTAAGGAATGAAAGACAAAAATAAGACATCGAATTGCTTGTAATGAAGAGAAAATATGCCAATGAAACAAGGAAAGTTTGACTCAGTGAGGGTTTTAAATTAAGGTTTAATATCTGCTCAAGTTAAATTTGTTTTGTCTTATTGGCAGATTATTTTACTTATCATTAGAAGCAACCCAGGCCTTATTTTTTGTTTTTATATCTTATACTAAGATCTTAATCAAGATATTTAAGGAAACTGTGGATTAGAATAAGTCTAGTGAGATTTTTTGTCTTGAAATTGGACAAATACTCTCACTTTGATCCGAGTTTTTCAGTGCAAGAGAACACAAGAGAATCCTCCAGTGCAGCAAAACAAATGAAAGTGATAGTTAAAACAAAATACATCATGGCCACAGTTGTAACACCGGTATAACACCTCTGGCACTTCCGCCGGAGGCCAAACAACTATATGGTCACTTACCCAGCCTATTCAATGTCACAGGGGCATGACTACCAACGATAGAAAAGGAACTGTGAAAAGGAGCCCCTGCTGTGAGGTGTTGCAAACAAAGCTGGAGTTTGTTAAGTGTTGATGCTGTTGCAGCTAAGGTTCATTATGTAACTCACTGATTGCACATGGGAGCATAAATGGGATCAGAGGACACCTCCCTGCACACTTTTACTTTGGTCTCCTTCAGCTCTTCTTTCCTATAAACTTTAACTCCATCCAAACGTGGCATAAATGGTCAAACTGAAACCATCTTGGTGTTAATGTGTGATCATTTTGTATATGCATGCAGCAAAAAACCCTTAAAAGGCCTCTCTGTGTCTGTTTATGAAACTACCACATCCTGTCTGCTTCACATGCTGCTGAGAAAGCTGCTGGTTTTTCTTTATTTTATTTTTAAAGCATTTTTACAAACCCAACTTCTTTTAAGGGCCATTACTTTGTTTAATTTGGGATCATTTTTACAAACAGGACTTCTTTTTAGCACAATTAGTTTGTTTGCTTTTGGGATTTGGAGATAAATGTTGCACATTCATTCTCCTGCCTTGTTTTATTTCTGCTTCCAAAAAAACAAAGATGAAATAATAAAAAGAGAAAAAGGTGAGAAAAGTAAGCAGTTGGTTTTGAGACGATACATTTGGTCTAACCAGAATTTCCGCACAGACACAACTGCAGCTTTAAACACCTACAACATGCAACGTGACCTGGAGACCACAGTCCTTTACTCTTTTGTCTGCTTTAGCTTTTTTATAGAGAGAGTGGAGTTAGTTGACAAACCTTTTCATTCATTAGTTACAAAACCTCACTGGTAGGGGTGGATATTTACACAAGTTTGCTAATACCAATGCCATGATCAATTCTGCTGATCAATCTGATTCTTCAACGTTTCCCTCATCGATCCCTGTTGATCCCAGGTTTCCAGTGGCAACAATGTCAAACTCATGACAGTCCTGATATTGCTTCTGCAAGTTGATGGTGTTTCCACTACAAATGTACAAGAAGCCTTTCTGTCAAAAATCAAGCCACAGGCTTGACCACTCATGCCCCCTGTCTGCCATGATTACATTTTTGACTTCTTTATTATCATTTCTGCTTCTTGTCTCTGATGAGAGCGTGATGTCCTTGATTTACAAAGCATGCAGCACAAAGCTGATAAAGACGTTGATCAGCAAAAAGACAAATACCAATTGAGTGAGTTGTTTTCAATTTCCAATAGGAATTGGTTTTTGATTCCCATCCCAACACACCAATGATTTAATTTTCACGGTTTAATAAAGCATGTTTTACACCCCTACTCAAGAGCATTCCTGGTTTTCAATCCATCCATTATCTACAACCGAGGATGGGCAACCGAAAGCCTCGACTCAGTGGAACGCCCTGCCTGATAACTCGAAGACCTGCAATTCAATCCGCAGTTTTAAAAACCAAGTGAAACATTTTCTGAAAGATGATCACATTTTATGTTTTAAGGTGTAGTGGTTTTTGTGATATTTTTATCTTGCTTGCTGAGGGACTGCAGATGTACAATAGCTTCAAGCTAACTCTGGTACATTGCATCAAATGAAAACATTTATATATTAATACTGTACATGATCCCTTTACAAATTAAACAAATTAATAATAATATCAACTTTGGTTACTTAGAGGGCTACTGTTATTTAGTCTGAATTGCCAGATGGACAAATTGTTGTAAAATGAACTTAACAATAACAGTAACTTATCATTAAGATAGGAATAAAAATAAATGTTTAGACAGAAGTCATGTCAATGCTAACTTATGTGAAGGTCCTGCTAAATCAGTTTTCAAGTAAAGCTTGTGAGTTTGCTTTTTTCCCTTTGTGAATGTATGGATAGCAAAATCTTATAGACAAAAACATAAATTTACACACACACCTGTCCATATATATAAAATTTGATGTACTTTATAATTGTGTTTGAAAAAGAAGAGAACGTATCAACTTTACTTTTAGTTTTTCTACATTATGATACATCAATGCAATTTACAGAACAAGAATGGAAATATAGTTTATATATAGTAAACAGAATTGTTATCAGGGCCGTTGTGGATTGACGAACCAGGTACAGTTGTGAAAATAACTGAAATAAATAAAATGAAACATTGACTATAACATAACTGATTCAACAATATATGGGAAAAAGAGACATAATACCGCACATTAAAAAGAGCACTAAAGAACAAGGCCAAACATATTTAAAAGAGCATGACTATAAACTACAAGAGCAAAGTTTTCTGGCTTTTTGTTCATTTTTTTAACACACTGAAGTGATTTATAATATTTGGCAACCTCACATTTAAACAAGGAAACAAGGGCTTGATGTATTACCATGTACAAGTAGGCTATGAACATCATATCTATCTGAAATAATAAGATTTGCCACATCTTCTAAGTCCCCATTCAAAGAGCCCAAACAATGGGTAATATTATTGAATGTTAAAGACATTGCATCAGTCTCGATAAAATCAGCTCTGTTTCGTTATATGTTCTTTAAATCCAGAAAACCGTCATTTTCCCCGTTAGCTTATATTAGCTTACAGTGCGCTTTTGACCCATCCAATATGGCGCTGACATTGACGTGCTACTCGACATGTCAATGGTGCGTCTATCTTTTACGTATGATAGCAATCAGCTTATATTTTCATACTAATGAAGTTAATTTATTGCTTTCTAAGCTGATATCACTTTTTGTCGATTAATTTTCTTTTTCTCAAATTTATTTTATTTTACATATTCGGGAAATCCCTTATTGAAAGCGACGGCTGTTTTTCGTTCCACCATCTCTACTCGCGGAAATTCTCGCGAGGCTTAAAACGGGACAGTAGAACTAGAGTGGGGGCGTCGTCAGAATAGTTCAACTAACTTTATAGATAAACCAATTCATTTGACTAGTGGGAGTTTTTGAACGAAGAAAAATAAAACTAATTAGTAGGAAAAAAACTTAACGAAAGAGAGAGAAGCAAATATAAAGAATGATTATTTCATCTATGTGTCCCCCGTTTATGAACATGGTACGTTCCGACATTCGAAGCTCGGAGCGGGAGGACGGAGCTGTGGTGTTGTCGGTTGTTGTTGATTTTCTTGAAGAAGAGGAATCACTTCAGGTAGACTGTCAAACAAAAGCAGGTATTAAAATAATGTTTGAAATACACAAACAGATGTTTAAAGTGTTTGCGCATTTTCGTTTGGTTTATAGATCTTAATGTCGATGCTGAGAATCTATCTGTCTCAGCTACCGTTGCCATCATGGAGGCTCAAACCGTTCTTCACTGTTCTGCGAGCTTATGCGTTCATAATAATAATAACGTTTAACATATTGTTTAACAGGATGGACATGACCACGAGTCTGAAGTCTTTGCTTCTGGCTATTCAGCAGTATAGAGACAATAGGACAGCCCAGAATACGTCCCAGCTTCAGAAACAAGTGGAGGTGAGCTCTGCTGCTTTAATTCAGCTCTTTTTTTTGTCACTTGGGCTTTTATGGATTTTTCACATTTATAAGTTCACAGGTGAACATATAGACATAAAAAAATTACAACAAAAAAAACCAAGATAACAAAGTACTGTTTGGGAGTTTAGTCAGGTTGACGTCACTTCATTTGCACCCGTGGGTAAACCTGTTTTGCAGCCAGAGAGATATAGGCATCCATCCATCAGCCATCTATACTGCTCATCCCTGATGGGGTCTATCCCACCTGACATAGGTGAGAGGCAGGGTACACCCTGAACTGGTTGCCAGCCAATCGCAGGGCCACATGGAAAGAAGGACAACCATTCACACTCACACCCACACCTAAGGGCAGTTTGGAGTCACCAGTAAACCTAATCAGAATGTTTTGGGTCTGTGGGAGGAAGCCGGAGTGCCAGGAGAGAACCCACGCATGCACAGGGAGAGCATGAGCTTATGTATAGATAGTAGATGGATTGATGGATATCAGCCATACATGGCAGCTGTAAATATACACAATAACAACAATATGAGCCAATACTGATATTTACATTTTTAGGCCAAAATCTGCATCCTGAGCAGAAACTGACAATAAAATTGACTTGACTTGTTTGCTGCAAATTAGCAGCTGTAGGCTAACCTAGCAGAGCATGGACCTGCCTGATTCATTGTATGAAATTCAACAATATTTCTGTAGTGGATTTTTGAAGCTGTAGGCTGCACTAAAGAACTGGTTTCAGTCCAAGATTTTCGTTCCATTTTACACACTAGGCAGCAAGAATCCTATGAGCAATGCTTGGTTTTTAAATTGTTGCTGTCCTTAAAACTGCTGCACTTTCACTGTGAATTAGTTGAATCCTTTGCCATATTGTTTGTTATTTATGGCCTTGAACTTTTTTTCTTGGAATTGTAGTTTTTATGACGTGTGCTGTTGACCTCTTGGCCAGGTCACCCTTGTAAATGAGATCCTGATCTCAAAGGGAAATTACCTGATTAAATAAAGGTTAATTAAAAAAAATAAAAACAAATGTGGGAAATGTCTATAAATTATTTAATAAGATATCACATTATTGCACTAAAATATTGTTACAATATGCACCACAAAATATATTGTATTAGTGTTTTGATACTTTTATATATTCTTACACTCCTACTACAAACACTTTCAGCTGTCATATTTTCAACTAAAGCTGTCATGATCACAGGAACAAAATTGCAATGTTTGGTGCTGGAATGCTGCCAACATTTCAGTGCACAGTGTGAAGGACATTAAAAAAAGAATTTTTCCAACACTGGGTGTTCTAGAAAATCTGTCTTTGTCACATTTGTATTGAAACATGTATTGAATATTTTTTATCAGTATGATATTGGCGTTTAACTTCTGCCACCCCTTGAAGACCTGCAGCCTTTCTTTATTTTGCAGGAGGTTTCCAGGCTTAAATGTGAACAGCTGCTGTCGTCAGGTCAGGTCCTTCCAGGTGACTGTGTGAGCGGTCTGGTGGAGTTGGCTGGAAATCCAAACACGAGTCCCACACTGACGAGCTCCATCATCTCTCTGCTGGCACAACTGGGTACATTACGCCAGTGTTTACACAAAATAATCTATAACCTAATTAACTCTGTACTTTGACAGACTTTTCTCACATTTACATTGCAAAATTGAAACGGTATTTCTTTGTGGACTGGATTAGGGATGGGGGATATATTGAGCTTTTGAAAATGTCCGTATATTTCCAAGACACAAAGATAAAACAGGCCCTACAGCTGCAGAGCTACAAGGTATTAATCTTAGCTTCTGAGGACCAATAAATCCTTGTAGGCAAAGTGAAAAAAGATGCTCTATAATTCATTGTCCAGATCTCAGATAAGCAGCAGGACAATGTTTTTCCTGAGAATCCAAATTATCTGAGTTACAGCCCCAAACCTCAAGCTTTTGCAGCCCTCTGCACCGAAGCAATCCCACTTTAAGCTTCATGAACCCGAATATCATGATAAAACACTTATTGCATAATTTATTCAAGTCCCTTCTTTTTTGTAAAACCAGTGCTGGCCTTATCATGATTTTAGCAATGTAAACAATAAACTACATCAGCTCATTCAAAGAACAGAATCAGTACATCTCTAATATGATATATTATTTACTTTTTCATCTGGTAATTATCAATTTATCCAGTGTTTACACATGTGTCCTGTACAACACACTGTAAGACAATCAGAAAAGTGTTCAAAAGCATTTTGATCATCATTTAATCTTGGTCTTTTCCCCTCCTCCACCCCCTCAGCCTGTGATGATGCTGGTTGGGAGATTCTTCACAGCAGCTACAACCTCACCAGCACACTTGCCTCTGTCATCCACTGTCACAGCGCCACCCCACGAGAGCCCTTGGTACTGCAGGTAAGTCAATTTACCCAGAGAGAAGGAAAATATCATTTAAGGGGATTGTTTTATTTTAAGAATGTAAAAGTGAGAACTACCAGGAAAAGCTTTAGTGTATCTGTGTATGGTGTAAAACTTTGGAACGGTCTGAGTGATGAATTGAAACAATGTCCAAACACAGAGCAGTTTAAGAAAAAGTATAAAAACATGATTTTTAAAAGGTACAGGGATAAGACTGTGTAAAGATCACAGAAGGCTGATGTAGTTTCTCTTGTTCCTTTTCTTTCTTTCTTCCTTTTCTCTGGTTAATATTTGCGTCATTATGTTATTACCATTTGGTTATTTTGTTTATGTGCGATTATTTTTTATCATTATAACTATTATAATTATTATTATTATTATTATTTGGAAGTGGGTTATTTATTGGCTGCTTGTGTAAGGTGAAGAGGTGGGACCAGATAAGTTTCGACTTCCTCCTCCTTTTTGAACATGCAAATGACAAATTCATTTTGCGCTTTGGTTGCTTATTTGTTCTGTACAAAAAAAAAGAGAAAGACAGAAAGAAGACTTTCTATGGGGCTTTCCTGTAGTATAATGGTTTTCCATTATTAGCCGGTACGGTTTTTCACCTCCAGCGAGTCACTTAATGTGACCTTGAGACACCGCCGACTCCTGAATGGTCAGAGTAGTGCCTCTAGTCAGGGGTATCAGACATGGATTCACAGAAATGAAACACCCTCCGTCATTGGATCTCTGATTAGGGCTGAGAGATTTATCGTTTTCGGATCGAAATCACACTTTCAGACAACGCAATCATGTGATTGCCAAAGCTGCAGTTTTTTGCAGCGCTCCTGACTGACCCAGGATCTGTTGTGTCAACTATTTTACACATACTATTTAACAGATTTGCAGGGAATTTGCATTTACAGAAGTACTAGTAAGCAGGTCAACAACACAAAGCCTCTGTTTAGGAGTAGAAGTTGGAGTATCCCTAAAATAATGAAAAACAGATTATTTATCAGTGTTAGATGATGAATAATGTGTTATGTGCTTTTGGTCACTGTTGTCCTTACTGTTGTCTATACTGTACATAGCATAACAGTTAATATTGCACTGAAGCCTGATTTGAAAAAAAAATCATGAAATGAATTGAAATCGCAATATCTGTCAGAAAAATCACAATTAGATCTTTTTCCAAAGTTGTTCAGCCCTTTCTCTGATGATGTGTGACTTCCCAAACTTTCCTCTGATTGAAACAGTTTGTCATTTAGCTGCTTGCAGCCATCTTTGGAAGAAAATTCATCTCCTTACGGTTAATAAAAGTCACACAAGGACCAGCAGCTCTATCACTTCTGTTTCCTCCTTTGTTTTGTGATATGCTCTGTGGTTTTGTGCAGCCATGCTATGAAGACCTCAACCTCCCTCAAAGATGTACCGTACTGCAGTGAAAAACAGAGCGGTTAGAAAAGAAACTGTGGCCAAATACCACAAATGAAAAAGCAGCATTAAAGTTTCCATTGTATGGCAGAACCTGCCTGCCTGCTTTACTAAGGGGGGCTGTCACGAGGACAGAATTTTAACCTTCATATGACTCTTGTAAAATCAACAAAACAAACACTTGTTTGAATACTGTAGCAACAAAAAGTCCTACGCACCCATTGTTGGGCACTTTCTTGTGTTCAGATATCAAAAAATGCAAGATAACTTGTGTCATCTCGTAGATGTCTATGAAGCAAGGATTTGATTTAAGTTGAATTAAAAAAAGGAATCAGATGCAGCCCTTTTCCCTTCCTCTGTGGTAACACTGGGCTCCCGCGGACGGTGAAAATGAGCTTTGTGCTGATTGACTGCCCAAATGATGCCTGATGGGAGGAGGGAGGTGGGTTACAGGGTGCAGAGTGGACTCTCAAAACAGTCATGGTGTCTGCCTGATGAGCGGAGAACACGTGGTGGCATGTTTCGATTCTATCTGTCATGCAGTAGCAGCTAAAAATATCTTGGTATCAGCTCCTTTGTGTAGGAGTTAAACATAATTTTTTTTATCCTTTTTTATCCTAATAAGCTATCCAGGTTTTGATTTAGAAAAACTACCTTAACAGTCTTAACAAGAAAATTCTTGTTAATTTAAGTGTCATTTTCTCTATGCAACTCCATAAGAAACCTTAAAAGTGAAAGCAAACAAGATTTCCTAAATTATTGTTACCAAACCGAAGGACAGGAAGATACTAATTGTGAAGTTGCTTAATGCAAAAGCAGATGTGTTTCTGTAAAAATGTTTGTTTGAATTCTTTTCTTTCCCAAAGAACAGATGATTGATTTCTTTATTATACTTAAAAAATATAACTGCACAAACTCAAAAGGTTAAGTTAAAATGACATTTTCCTTAACATGTCCAAAAATATTATTTATCTGTGGACAGATTGCTTTGCTTTGCTCAGATCAAGTTCCCTAGTTTCAGTTGATCGCTCTCAGTGAGTACAATCCATCCATGAGTCTCATGCCACGTGACAGTGTGGTGGTCAGTGCAGCCAGTATACAGCCACTCCTTACAGATGGCACAATAAAAGGCCACCCCAAATGTGGACTTTTGTCACTTGTCATTATGCCACAGATGACGCAAAGCATGAGGGAGTGGCAAGACAAGTGCTGGAATGTCAGTTACAGCACATTTTCATTGTATGCATTCATTCACAGTTTCATGCATTTATATTTTTGTTGAGTGTAGTATGTTTTTGTTAATATTTGATTGTGTGGTTATTTTAAGGGAGCCGCTCTAGAGCAAAGTGACCAGATGATGGGTGAAAAATGTTGAAATTAATTTAACCTTTCAGAAAAATCAAATAATATAGAGCTTGTCATGTTTGAGGATTAAATTTTCATGTAATGCTTGACTCCTGCATGATAAATATAATAATAATGAAGTTTAACTTTCTTTTTTGCCCGTCGCTCAGTGTTTGCAGGTGCTGCAGAAACTGACGTACAGCACTCAAGTCTTTCAGTCGACAAACTACATCCACGAGCTTGTTGCATTTCTGGTCACCAACATGTAAGAACCACTTCTCACAAACTTCCAGAGTTTCTGTTTTAGGAATGATTAATCAAAGCCTTTCCTCTTGTGCTCTGCAGCCAGTCTCACAATGAAGACATCATCATGCCATGCCTCGGCCTCATGGCTAACCTCTGCCGTGGCAACCACTCTGTGCAGAGCCACATCAAGTCTCTGGTGAGTTTGCACAAGATGTAGAGGAACAGGAGGAGGCATGTGAGAGTGAGGTCGACAAACTAGGGCTGTATGACTGGATAAAAATAATATGCAATATTTTCTTCTGCAGTATACACTATATTTGCAGTAGTATTCACTCACCCATCCACATCTTTGATATCAGGTGTTCCAGTCACTCTAAATAAATAAAATCAAGCACCTCGGCATGCAGACTGCTGGTCCAAACTTGAATACAGTATATGTAGTGTTTTTTTTTCAGATAAACAGAATGTGCTGCAGTGTCCTAATAAATGCTGCTTTGTGAAAATGCTCTGGCTGTCCCATGATGATGTGTTTTTGGGCAAAACACTTCAACTAAAGTGGCTTTCACTGCTGCGTCAATGGAATGTAAAAGGGCATGAAAAGGCGTGAATGTGTTAGCTGGTGCTGATGGTGAACTGATAGAGAATTTCCAGCTGTTAGTGGGTAAATGTGAGAGTGAATGGGTGTGAATGTGTAGATGTGGCCTGAGGTGTGACGCAGTTTTAAAAAGACCAGGGGCCTCATTTATAAAACATTAAGTAGGATCCAGACTAAAAGTGAACGTGCCCCCAATAGCTGAAAATGACGTGCGCCAAAAAAAAAACTGATTTATAAAACCATGCGTGCGCCCACTTGCAAGCACTTTTCCCTTTATCACAGTCCACTTGAAAGTTGCGCAGGTGGATTTATGTCACATCCTGCCCTCTACACACCCACATGTGACCATGAATGGTCAATGCAAAGTACCTCATGAATGTTTTTGCATCGCCAGCCTGCAGTCTGTTCCAGACACTGCTGTGCGTCAGAGGGGGCAGCGATACGCCTTGGATGCGTAAAGTCTGCCGAAACCAAAGAAGATGAAGACGCTGTGCGTCAGGATGAATGAGTCATGTGTTGACCCAGGCCACCGTGCCACTAAATTTGTCAAAACCATGTTTGAGGAACAAATAATTTCTACACTGATTGTAGGCACATTTTTTAATGTTCACTCGGGGCTCTTATAGCAACGTGAGTGCAGACTGTCATTGGCGTGATCACATTTGGGAAACCGGACATCGCTGCAGAGCCTTTTAATGTTGCCTGTTCACCCACAGTGTAAGGAGCCCTGATGATCGACTGGTCATGTTTATAATGCCATCCAAAACGGCTGAGGGATGGCTGCGATATCCCAGACCTCAAAATGGGCTTTAGACAGAAAATGTAACATTATATATTGTTCATCATATCAAACATATACCTGTCGGCTCATTCCCGCTGGAAGGAGCAGGTTGCCAGAAACCCCAGAGTTTGTCAGCACCTATACGCATGGGGATGGCACGGCTCCGGCGGGTGGTTTTGTTTAACACTGGGACCGGTTCAGCGCATAGATCCAAGAGCACTGCTCTGGGGAATCTAAATCAGCTTATTAGCTAGTCAATATTATGGGCCAGGGAATCTTCGTGGTCCCTAAAAACTCTCTCCATCCTGATCCACAGTCTGTGTGATCTTCCAGCAGTGCCAACGCATCCATTGTGCAGCATTACGCACGAATGTCACTGCACTATTTATAAACTTACTCAACAATTTGTTACACACCTTGTCACAGCTCATACTAATCAATCAGTGCTATCCACCACTCTATATCCTGTGAAGAAGAAGTATGATATATGAACATTGCATACAGCAGTAAGTGAACACGTCTATAACACTGCAGACTCGGGTGTTTATGATGACACGGGTCTATAATCTGACATTAAATGTATGAGATGACTCTGGCTTCACTTCACCCCCTCACCATCCATACCGACAGTTTCCCACATCTCCAAAATGTTCGTACGCCAGCATCAAAGTTGACGTACCGGTGCGCACATTCTCCTGCCAAGTTTATTTTTATAAATCACAACCTTTGCGTGGGAAGTGACTTACGCCACTTTCAAGCCCTATTTTGTGCGTAAGCAAGCTTTATAAATGAGGCCCCAGGAAAGTGCTTTACAAGCTCAAGTCCCCAACCCCGTCAACTGTCAGTCGAACTGTAATTGTGCACAAACTGTGTAGTCTGACCCTAGCTTTAGTTTGTTCTTCAATCAGTTCAACAGAAAATTGAGCAATTTTTCCATGAAACTACTACGTATCTTACAGCCTTCTCACCGCCAAGAAACTCATACTTCTATTTTGGAAGAAGAAATTAGAAAAATGTAACAAGATCTGGCACCCATTAATCTCCTCGCAGCAAAAATAAAAGTATTTAATATTTCCTGGTCTTTAGTTTCAGGTGGCACTCCTTTGGGGAGTGGGGTTGACTGATCCTGTTTTCTTACTGGTGTTGTGAATAAGTTTTTGTTTTTCTTTTCTTAAAGGAATTTGCCCTGTTCCTAAAGGCATTCTGTTTTCACATTAGGCCTTTGAATTTAGTTGATTGTCAATAAGAAAAAAAATGAATTGTGTATCAAAGCTATGTGACCATCCTGTCCCTTAATAATCATATTTGAACGAGGAAACTTGAGTATGTTGTGGACAAAAAAAGAAAGTAAATGCCTTTACTTTGCATAAGTTTCATGATTGCACAGGATTCCTGCAGCTCCTTGAATTTGAGCGATTTAAAGAGCTGCTTTGGAAAACACTGAGAAACTAACGGCAGCGGCAACATAATGCTTATAAAGTATCAGAAAGTAATATTTCCAAATGCATCCTCATGCTCTCATGTGTCTCTGTGCCTTGTTATCCAATTATATTGTTCCTTTTTTTAAATTTTCTTTTTATTGAACATTTTAAAATACATTTTGCATACAATTTGTACACATTAACTATTTTCCCTCTACTGTGGCATCTTTGAATCAAACATGACACTCTTCCTCAGTCCTTCACCTTGAATCAATATAAAGAATAATCTTACCTACTCGTATACACAAGTAAAATTATGTCCCTGGCATTGAGGCTTTTTACTGTCTCCTGTATATTATGACCAGTTAAACTAACAGAGTTTTACCATGTTACCAGTGTAGCAAAAATAGTGAAATAAAAGAAAAGAAAAGAAACAGAACATTACAACTACAATAAATATTGTTCCATTAGTATTCAGTACCCTAACCTCAATTAAAATAAAAATCAGTATTTGCTCGTGTCATAGAAATAAAAAAAAGAGATCTATCACTCCGGGGATTGATGATCGTCTAGCAGTGAAATGAAATGTTCTGATATTCTGGAAGTTTAGGTCTTGAAAGTTGATTTTAGGAACTATGTCGGGATCCCAGATCTTTTGCTGTGAGCTGTGACGGTTTGTGTGTGTTTTTATAGGAGAACGTGAAGCCTTTCTATCGAACTCTGATTAACTTCCTGGCTCACAACAGTCTGACTGTGGTGGTCTTCACGTTGTCTATCCTGGCCAGCCTCACACTGAACGAGAAGGTCGGGGAGAAGGTCAGTGAAGATGCTCTCTGCTCTGCTTTTGGACATTTGGCTTTTCTCTCTCTCACTCTTTTTCATGCACAATTTTCATGATTTCTTTTAAAGCTAAAATTAAGTTTGGTCTCATTTTCACTGCATGACCTATGTATATACTCAAACTATTCCAAGTCTAAGACATTAAGTTTGTAAACTGTTTTTGTCCCTTCAGCTTTTTGATGCGAAGAACATCTACCAGACCTTCCAGCTCGTCTTCAACATCATCGTGAATGGGGACGGGACTCTGACCAGAAAATACTCTGTTGATCTTTTGGTGGACCTGCTGAAGAACCCAAAGATTGCAGATTATCTCACAAGGTACTCCAACATTTTCTGCACAGTAACACGTTTATTAGTCCACCTGTCATAAAAACGAGGAAACCAAAATATTTTGGAAATATTACAAAAAAATCTTTAAAACTGAAATGTTCTTGTTATTGAACATACATTCTGAACAGGAATGAGGAGTCTCAAACTGAATTCAGTTTTATAAACAAATCTGAGCCTCGCTGGACTTTTCTGAGAAATCTAAAATTAATAAAGCAGAAGATTCAACCACTAAAACAGATTTTTCTGTTCAGGAATATGGGTAAATAACTATAATCTGGCATCCTAAGCAAGAAATGATAATGTGCTTCAACATTTTTCTGTATTTTTGTAAAACAGTACATTTGAATGTTCATGGAAAACAATGATAATTATGTTTTAGCATTAAAGCATCATTTCAGTTAAAGAGCTTCTTCATACTGGTGTATTAGCCATTACAGAAACATAATTATTTTATTTTGTTTTATTTTTTTTATCACCAGTGCTGTTAATTTAAGGCTGCAGTGGCATTAACCTTCACATGGGTGGTGGTCTGATAAATTTGTTAAGCACTGTTTGTTGGTAAAATGTAGTTTTATCCACTTAGATATTTATTAGTTCCATCTTGTATTATTTCATTTAGCCATTTTTTTAGGGATTTCACAGCTTTAACCTACAATAAAATTCAAAAAGCACAAACAGAAATATTGCTGAATATTTGTACATATGTTTGCAGAAGCTGGATGTTGTTTTAGTTGTATATTTATCAGTGATTTCCCAGATTGTGTAGATCTCCTTGATCAATAAATATAAATGTGTCTCTCAAAGACTGGTACATTTAACCACTAAAACTGATTTTTCTACATAAAAAAAAGTTACATTGAAAAGTTCATGGAAAACTATAATAACTCTATTTTAGCATTAAAAACATTTATTTAAGTTAAAGGTCTTCTTTATCCTGGCGTATTAACCATTACAGAAATATGAAAAATGTTTTTTTTAAGTCACCAGAGCTGTTAATTTAGGACCGCGGTGACATAAACCTTACGTTAGGTGGTGTTTAAATAAATATGTCAAGCATTATAAATCACCCTCACTTTAATTTAATTTTTGAGTATGAATGATTCCTCTGTTTGCAGGTACGAGCACTTCTCAGCGTGTGTGTCTCAGGTGTTAGGCCTACTGCAGTCCAAAGACCCAGACTCTGCTGCTAAGGTGAGAAAGAGGGAATATTTTATTAAAATACACAGAGCTGAGTCCCGTCACTGTCCCGCCTTCACCCGTGTTGTGTTTCAGGTGTTGGAGCTCCTCCTGGCCATGTGCAGCGTCTCAGGTCTGCGCTCGCTGCTCTGCGAGGTGGTTTTTAAACCAGCAGGACCCAAACTCAGAGCAGGCGGACGCAGGCAGGGGGCCACGCCAGATGGGGGGATCGCTCTGGTGCAGTGGCTCAGCTCGCCTGTGGAGGGCGCCGAGTCGTGCTCTCTGCAGACTCTGCAGCTTCTGGATGAGCTGCTGGAGGTATCAGACACTCCTCGCAGCTGTTTTAGTTTAGAGCTACGACTGCAAGCACAAGGTGCCAACTACAGAAGTGATTCACGATAGCTCTGATGTGGAATAAGGCAAAGGGGAGAAGAGTGTGGAGGGGTCACATTAATGATCATTTCAGTGATCTTTTTGTTTGTGCCTCTGTGAAAAGACCCTGAATACTTACAGGGGGAGAATATTTGAGGATTGAATTTTCATTTATATTCAGTGGTCAAGGAGAGCTATACAATCTGATAAATCAACAACTAACACAACATCCAGCTTCTGCAAATATATGTACAAATTTCAGCAATATTTCTGTTGGCTCTTTTGGATTTTATTGTAGGTTAAAGCTGTGAAATCCCTGAAAAAAAATTACTAAATGGAATAAAATTTGATGTAACTAATAAACATCTAGGTAGATAAAACTTCATTTTACCAACATACAGTGCTAAACAAATATATTAGACCACCACCAAATATAGGGTTTATACCACTGCGGCCCTAAATTAACAGCATTGGTAATTAACAAAACCATTTTTTATGTTTCAGTAATGGTTAATAAACCAGTATGAAGAAGCTCTTTAACTGAAATGATGTTTTAAATGCTAAAATATAATCAATATAGTTTTCCACAAATATTTACTGTTTTACAAAAACACAAAAAAAAATAGTAAAGCACATCATTATTCCTTGATTTAGATGTCAAGTTATAGTTATTTACTTGCATTCCTGAACAGATAAATCAGTTTAAGCGGTTGAATGTTCAGCTTTATTAATTTCTAACTCTTCAGGGACGCCCAGTGAGGCTCAGTTTTGGGTCTAAAAAGGTGAATTCAGTTTGAAACCCCTCATTCCTGTTCAAAATGTTTGTCCAATAAACATAACATTTTATTTTTACAGAAGTTTTTGAAATATTTTAGAATATTTAAGTTTTCTTGTTTTCATGACAGGTGGTCTAATAAGTTTAAGTACAGTATTTCTACAAAAGTTCAGCTTTATCTCTGTTTACTCTCTTGGGTTTTCTGATGGTTAAAGCTGTAGAAGAGCACTGCCAAAGTTGAATAAAATAGAAAAAATAAATATTAAAGTAAATAAAACTTCTTTGACTGATATATGTGGTGATTAGACTCCGTGATTCAGAAGATCAGAAAGAATTTGATATTTTTTTTTCCATCACCCTTTGAGTTTCTCTCATCTTCTTCACATTTCTTCCTCTTTCTCTGTCCAGGAGGCACTGGGGGCAGAAACTTTGTCTGATTTTGTGCTCAGCTTCGTGGAAATGCTCCTTCCAGTCTTGCTGGCCCTCCTGAAGGGCCTCGATCCTGCACGAGGAGACGCTCACTTAAAGAAATACTGCCATCGGATCACACATGTCACCAGCCTGCTGCTGAATATCCTTCGATCTCTGTGCACGTCGCTGTTCTTACAGATTTGTCTCAGAGGTTTTCTGCTTTTATGACAGAGATGGGGCAGAGGGAGGACTCGAACCCTGGCTCTCTGCTGTGGGGTCCAGTTCGCTCACATGTTCACTTTGTTAAGGAGCCTTAACTCCTTCACTCCTCTGTGCCGACGACTCCAGCAGATCGTTAGTTTCCCGCCAGGTCAGCGCTCAGTTCTGCCTCTCTCAGGTGGAGACCCTCCTCTCCTGTTGTCATAGCAACAGCCCGCTCACCTGCCTCCCCCCCGGCTCTGATAACGACCTCAGGTGAGTGGATGATGGTTTTCACACCTACAGCTCGGCTGTTTTGTTCAGTTGAAAAAAAAAAGCTTCTGCTTCAATCTACAAAATATTTAATATTTCCACCTTTACCCTTTAGGAGGTAAGATATAGGTTATACATCAAAATCTGTAGTGAAATATAGTCCCACAAAATAAATAGATACATACAACGACTGAATAAATGAGTATGTAAATGGAAAATCAAAGATTAAATGGTCAGATAAAAAGAAGAAAATGACAAGAGATTACAAACAATAAGTGATAGAGAAAAAATTAAAAGAGAGGAAATAAAATAAATATAAACTGATGCTCAGATTTGTTTTGAATGCAGAGTATTACCAGGTAATGAATGACACACCATGTCTCAGAATTTCCCATAACGGAAGTTTTTTTTTAACTATTTATTGTTATTTTTAACATATACAAAACATGCTAATAAAATGAAGGTCATGACATATAAGTTCTCCATCCCCATCCCCCACATTCTCCCTTGAGGAGACAAATAACAGAATAGACTTTAGAAACTAAAGTAAAATATAGTCCACCAAATTAAATTTATATATACAGTGATTTAATAATGAGTATTTGAATTGAAAATCAAAGGTTAAATATTCAGATAAAAAGAAGAAAATAGCAACAAATTACGAACAATAAATGATAGAGAAAAATTAAAAGGAACAAATAAATAAAATAAAAATTAGCTGATGCTTAGATTTTTATAGTCTGCACAGTATTACCAAATAATGAATGACACACCCTGTCTCAACCTTTCCCATAAGTGACCGAGTAATAGAGGTTTTACTGCTTTAATGTCGTGCTTTATATTTCTGTGGTGGAGCTGTTTGATTAGATTAGATAGTACTTTATTAATCCCTTTTGGAAAAACTTCCCCGGGGACATTGGGAATTGTTGTACCTAAGAGGTTAAAAACCTCTCTTAACCTGCCTCATGAATAACTAAAGCAGTGTTCATGTTTCAGCTCGGTGTGTGCAGAAGCTCTGCTGAAGACTCTGGAGCTGATGAGTAAACTGAGGCAGCAGGTGAAGGACATGGAGACCAGCTTCTACAGGACATTACAGGTATGAACACACCTCCAGAAGGTCTTTTATAAACTCGACCTGGTCTTCCTTCACTGATTCACTCCCTCTCTCTCCATCCGTCTGTCAGGACCAGAGGATCGTGACCCCCCTCTCCCTCGCTCTGACGTCCTGCCACAGAGAGCGCGTGCAGACCGGACTCTGTCTGCTGTTTGAAGCCACTCCACTTCCTGACTTCCCCTCACTCATGTGCGTATCTCACCTGCCTCACGTTAATAGAAACCAGCAGTTTTTATTTATTTAGAGATGGATATGAAACATATACATGGATTTTTTAGTTAACTTAAAGTTTAAGACTCTAATCTTTACAGTAACTGTTTGTAATATATGTTTGACTTAAAAATGTAGAAGATTTATCTTTGGGACAGGTAAGAAATGTTTTAAGAGGTTGTTTTCAAAGTCAATAATGTTATATGTGAATATTCAAACATTACTGACCTTAAAAAAAATTTAAGAAAAACATTTACAGTGACTTCCTACAAAGACTATAACTGAGAATATATTTTGATGCGCCAACATTAAACTAAAATCAAAGTGTTTTAACGCCAAACAAAACAAAATGTCTGGATCTAGGCCTCTACCTGTTTGTTTGTCTTTAGCTAAAGAACAATCTCAGTTTTAATCCAGCACAAAATTGTATTTTCTTTACGAAAGAAGAAGGTTAAGTAAATCCAAATCTCCTGTAGAAGATAATATTTTGTACTTTTAATAATCTATCGACTGAATCTTTCTCTAAAGTTTGGGAGAAAGTATTGCTGCCAACAACGCCTATCGTCAGCGGGAGTCCGAGCTGTCCGTCAAACGTGTGGCTGTGCAGGAAGTCCCGCCCTCTGCCATAACAGGCTCCTCCAGTGGTTTGAGCCGGAGCGTGCAGGGTCTGGCTGAGAGGATACAGAACGGATTAGAGGTACAGAGCTGCCTTTGTCCACACGTGGGCGGGTGTTTTAAAAACTGTTTTTTTTCTGTATGTTTCAAAAATAATCCCATCCACAAGAAAATGCATAAATTACACTATTCAGTGCTGTTTGTTACATTGAAACCTCTATGATATATAGCCTTTATTTTGGACTTTTTGTGCTGAATGAGTTAACTTGTGACTTTTTTTTCTTTTCATTTTTATTGGATTTTACAAGTAAACAAAAACAAGGACAAAAAGAAACTTGAACCAAAGTTGCAGTGATCCTTACATAGTAAGAAAAGAATGAAAGAAGAGATTGAAGTTATGTCGCACGAGTTCAGGGTTACAGCTCATAGATTCACAGCCCATTTCTTCCCGAGTTTTGTGAAGATCTAAGTTTGTTTTCTTTGGGTAAGTGACCGTTACGCCATGTGCTTATATGATTTAAATTGTGCTCCCCAAAAGCAGTCTAAGTGTTTTTATAATTTTGATTTGTCTCAAAGTTCGACATTCTGGTATCACAACAAACTTAACATGTTTGTGTAAGCTACAGTTCCTTTGCTCTTATCTTTCATAGTCAGTCACTGGTTTAGTTTGTATTTTTGAATTATATTTATTAAACTCTAAGTCACATCTCTTCATCTGTGCCACCCTCTGTGATTCTTGCATTTCTAGCTGCAGGACCCCACAAAGAACTCACACGTATCTGAGATCATCGACATTTATGAACAGAAGCTGTCGGTGTTTGCGGTGAGTGTGTTCTGTCTGATGAAGGCGATTTTTCTGCAAAACAAAACATGAATGTCAGATTAAAAAAATGTTCAGTGGACCTTGCTTATTTAAAATGTGGCTGCTGAATGAAGTTGGGATGTTGTGTAAAACCTAAATAAAAACAATAAATTAATTTGCAAATCATCTCCCACCTATATTAACTTAATTACACTTAAAAAACAATATGTTTAATGTTCAAACTGATAAACCTCACCCCAACCATGATACTCAAATGTTTCCAATTGACCTGTTCACCTGCTTTAAATTCTCAAGGAGTGAGTAGATAAATGAAAAGAATAACATTTATTAGTTTGACTATTAAATATCTGTTGAATTGGGGTTTTTTGAATTTTGAATTGAATTGAATTTATTTTATTTCGAACATGTATGCAAAGAAATAGAAATAGAGAAATGCCATTCACGTACAAAGAAAACAAACAGAAACGACGTAATTATACACAAAAAGAAGTAGGAGTTCCTACCCCTTCTTACTGTTCCTCATTGGTCTTATAAAAATAAGTTCTGCTATCGATGCAAATATATTGTACATATGTACATTACAAAACATACATATACACACATACATATATCCATACATATACACATACTGTATGTATCTAGCATATAAGTATCAATATAGACATAATATTCATATACTACATAAACATCTTTGGAAATATAATTCACACCTATGCACACACACACATACATACCTACATGTATATACTTAATAAGTAACTGTCCATATAAATATTATATCTATATCCAGTATCCATACACTTTATAGCAAAATACTAATCAATTTCAACATAATTTTTATGTTTTTTATGGTTTATTTATTTACCCCATCGCTCACATTGATCACACACTTCCTCTTCCATATACTTGTTTAGAAACAGTTTTTTGTCCTCTTGTAGATATAGAGTTGTGAATCAATTTTGCGTTTTATATTTTATGTCTCTGTCAGTCTAAAGAGAGCGGACTGCAGGACTTGTTGGAGGCCAAGGCTCTGGCCCTCTCTCAGGCCGACCGTCTCATCGCTCAGTATCGCTTCCAACGAGCTCAAGCCGAGGCAGAGGTAACGTTCACACTCTCACTCACTCAGACCTCACACATGATAATTATTATCACCTCCTGCACAGCACTCTGGATTTTTCCATATGCCTCTTTGTTTTCTCTTGTTGTGTACTGATGCCTGTTGCAAACATGGATGATCTTAAAAAAGCTGAAAGACCTACAGCCAGCTGGCTCAAGATCCTCCTTTAGATATTCTAAACATTAGGAATCTGCATTATTTCTCATTTTGATTGACATCCAGAAGATTTGATAAAGGTCTTCCTGTTTCTTGTTGTACTTATAAAGTGTTTTACCTGAACACCACAGCAGAAGAGAACTTTAAACCACTGCATCAGTGCAGCTTCCTCATTTTCCTATACTGTGTATTTCTTTTGTAATTATAGTTGTAGAGCTTACAGCTAAGATGTCTAAAACTACATTTCCATCAAGTAGTCGGGTTCAGTTTGGTTTGTTACAGCACACGTTTACAGGTGTTTCCACTGTGGGATAAGGGAAAAAGTTACCAAATAACCAACTACTTTCTGAAAGGGACCCTACCGACCCTTAAAGGTGGAGCTGAAAGGGCTGCAGTTGGCTGATGGTCACAAAAATCGTCTGTTCTATGCGACAGCAGCAAAAATGAAAATCTACAATGAAAACACTTTTTATGATGAAATGTTCCCAGGGTGCACCAGAGAAGAAGAAACTCACCTTCAAAATAATTTATTAAAAGTAGTTATTACTATTAACTCTTAACATGGAAAAGCTCACTCATTTATTCAAATGTAAAGAAATGCCCAATTAATATTCATACAAATGATAATACCAGATAAGTAAATTGGGTAACATGTTATCTTATAAATTAAAGACAATGTACCTTAAAGCCCTTATTCGGCGAAAAGCATGCTCCCCTTGCGCGACATCTTGAAGGCTGAATACCGAGCCAGGAGAGGGCAAAGACGTCTAAAAGTCGGGGTGCTGGTTTGGTGGAGTAGCAAGCAACCAGGCACGACCCATATACATGCTTCTGCCAGTGTGATGATCACCTTGTTATTTTCATGTTTCACCACAGAGCTTGTAGTTTAAGAGAGCCTTAAATTTATATTCTTTTTTTTCCCAATCTTTTTTATTGGCATTTTTTTATAAACACAAGAGAAACAAATAGTAACAGTCAAACAGTTTCAGGCCTTAAACCCATACATGTATCAACAAATTACACAAACTCACATACCCAAACTCAACTTGCACACATTTTTAGATATAAAATAAAATATTTTTTACAATTTCTGTTCAGCTAAAGCCTATATTCCTGGCTTCTGTAATGTTCATATATGGTTGCCAGAGCTGGACAAAATCTCTCTGTTTGCTTTCAGCAATGTATGTTAGTCTCTCCAAACCAATATGCTGTAAAAGTTCCCTTATCCACATTCTTAAGGCAGGAGCGTCCATACTTTCCATCATACTGCAATAGCTCTCCTTGCTTGAAGAAGTCCAAAGTCTCTAAGTTTGGTCTTTTTGTGCGTTTGGGTAAAGTCCTCCGGAAATATTCCAAGCACACAGAGTTTGATGTTTAAAGGAATTTTTGTTTTAAAAACCTCTGACAAACATTTTATAACATCTTTCTTAAAGTTCTGAATCTTTGGACATTTCCAAATGTATATTCTTTATCTCCCTGTAGGCCTGTAAGCTTGGCTCACTCCTGAAGGAGGTGGAGCGGCGTCGAGAGGATCTACAGGTGGAGCTGAATAACCAGGTGCTGGAGGTGGAGCGCTCCAAGGCTGACATGGAGGAGCTGCTCCAGCACAACGCCAGGCTGCAGAAGGACTCAGAGGAACACCAGGCCCTTAAAGGAGCATACAACACCCTGCTCAACAGGTCGGAATATACCATGAATCAATTAATCCATTTTTCTTTAGGTTATTTCTCTCCTGAGACCTAAGAGGATACTAAATTATATCATAATGTCGCAGTTGTCTGTGATGGTATGAGGGTGTATTTGTGCCCATGGCATGGGTAACTTGCACATCTGTGAAGGCTCCATTAATGCTGAAAGGTACATACAGGTTTAGGAGCAACATGCTGGCAACCATCTTTTTCAGGGACATCCCTGCTTATTTCAGAGACGATGAAGACACATTCTGCTCGTGTTACAACAGCAAGTACAGGGACTAGACCGACCTGATGCAGTCCTGACCTGTCTCCACTGAAAATGTGAGGTGTAATGGCAAGTCGTCTATCTCTCCATGAAAATGAAATAAAAAATGAAGGATCTTGTACCGTGTACTGCCAAAATAGTTGAATAATACAGGCTTGCAGTCTGCAACATACCAAGAGGTAGGAAGACTGTGAAGATGTGCACGTTATTTTAAAACCTAGGACACAAAGGTGGGAATTGACTCTACATCACTAACAAACAAACTGAGCTATCAGCAACCTACAGTTTGTGTGAACCAAGGTCAGACATACATCTCTGGATGTATGTACGTATATACACAAAAATATATTTATTATATGTATTTATATATCTATCTATCTATAAAATGAACTGTATGGCTTTAGCCTCCTCTATTGTAAAATGATGGAGATGACACTTGTTATGAACTAATGCTGTACAAATAAAGATTGATTGATCAGTTAGTGTCTTATTGAGTGTTGTTAAAAGGAAAGGTAAATCCCCCTGTCCCAGCTCTTTAGGAACGTGTTGCAGGCATCAAATTCAAAATGAAGAGACTTTAAAAAAATAACAAAAAAGTTTATCAGTTTTAACATCAAATATCTTGTCTTTGTTGTGTAATTAATTTAATATAATTGGAAAGTGACTTGGAAATCATTTTACTGTGTTTTATTTATGTGTTACACACTGTCCCAACTTCATTGGAATTGAGGTTTCATTATGTGAGTCTTAAGCTTGTCCGTCCGCGCAGGTTTAACGACAGCGAGCGGCTGCTAAAGGAGCTCCAGACGTCCCACAACTCACTCATCAAGCAGAGCGACTCCCTGAGGAACAACCTGGAGGCACTTCAACAAAAGCACGAGAAGTAAGAAACCCTCATTTGACTTTTGGTCGTGTCGTACTTCCTATGAAGGTTGATCCATCAGACTGATTTACAGAGCGAGGAGAAAGAATCATCACCTCTGTTTCTTTCTCAGGATCCTGTCCACGTTGGAGGAGAGGGAGGAAGAGATCAAGTCCCTCAGTTCAGACCTGAAGCAGAAGAACAGTGACATCGCAGGTCAGATTTTAGGATGAGCGTTTTAAGTGATGATGTATACAAGACTGAAAGCTGGATTTTGATGAGGACTCTTTGATTCTAATGGTGAGAGAGATGATAAAGAATAAAAAATAGACTGATAGACGGACAGATAGAAAAATAGGGTGGCGGATGGATTGATAGATGGATGGATAGACAGATAGATGAAAGATGAAGTGTTAGATGAATAGAAAAATATACCAACAGACAGAAGGTGAACTTTATTTAACCAGAAAAAAAATCATTGAGACAGGCAGCAGCAAATTTACAATGTTAAAGTTAGTGTGAAGAATTAGAGAAACACTTTAATTCACATGAGAAGTGACGTGTTCTTATGATTTTTGCTCATCACCAGAAAAAGTAGATTTTTTGCTGATATGGTGAAAGAGATCCTAGAGACATTTCTTACCATTCAGTTTTTTTTTTTATTTTCAAGCCATTTTGGCTGTGTTGAATGAGTGTAGCTGAAATTTGCAAGAGGGTATTCATTTTTAAAATGTTTTAGAATTGTTGTTTCAGTTTTTTTCATCAGCCTTAAATGGCAAAACTACACAAAAACTGACTCATTTGTTCCTGATGACAAAAGATGTCCCATTGAAAACCATTGAAAATGACGTTTTTGTTTCCTCATTTATCCTAACGTAAACTAATGCATTCTTTCATGTTAAGATTTCATTTTAGACTACAAGCTTCCAATTTTTAATTTTTAGATTTGACCACTAGATGGCGCTACTTTTTCCATTAAAAGCATGTCTCAAATTTCACACCTTTTACTGTTTTTTGCAAGGATGCCCGCACAAGAAAGAATAATGCACCAAAATAATTGTTGCTGCCAGTCAGCCCTAATAATAATAATAAAATACTCATTGCATGTAGTTTATGGAAATTCTTCCTTTTTTTACTAAAAAAAAACTGCAGAATTGTGTGAACATACTGACCTTTAAAAGGTTAAAATACCCAAAATGTAATTGATAGTTGATAGAACATTAGTTTTTCAGGCTGAAGTAGTTTAAAAGACTAAATCCATTAAAGGAGAAAAAAAATTCTTTTTGTTTTTTTATTCCCAGCTGATTTTAGGGTGCTGGCAGTTTTTGTCCCCAGGACCACAAGAGGGAATTTTATTTTAAATCTGAATCTGCAAATAAAACAAAAAAAAAACCTCAATGTTGCTGCCAATTATTGACCCATCTTATATTAGCTGTATGGGATTTTTAAAAGGTTGTGTGAACATACTGGCTGTTAAAACCCCAAAATGTAATTAATATTTGTTATGTCTATTTAATGCTGAAGTAGTTCTAAAAGACTGACATGGTTAACGTGAAAATAGTGATGTGTATTATTTTTACTGCAGTTATTGGGAAGGTGACATTTTTTGTCATTCGGGACAAATGGGTGAGTTTTTTTTTTTTTTTACTTCAGGGTTAAATACAACAGTCTCAGGGTGCTGGTTTGGTGGAGTGGTAAGCAACCAGGCATCACCCATATACATGCCTCTGCTGGCCCGGGTTCGAGTCCAGCCTGTGGCCAGTTTGCAAAATGTCCTCCTCTACTCTCTCTCAACCCCCTTCACAAGCCTACCCACTGTCTCTCTGTCCTGTCAATAAAGGCACAAAAATGCCCCAAAAATAATCTTAAAAAAAAAATCCCCTTTTTTTCTTTGGTCAGGTTTGCGAGGTGAGCTGCGCTCCAAGGAGGAGAAGGTGAAGGCCAAGGATCAGGAGAGGAGAGACCTCGAGGAGACCATCGATGTTTTGAGGAAAGAACTCAACAAGACGGAGCAGGCCAGGAAGGACGCCAGCATCAAGGTAACAACAGGGAGGTGTTTTTTCAGGGGGGAGAAACACCGATGACCTCAAACCCTGACGTCTTTAAGATTTGGAGGGAATTAAACAAATCTTTACATTCAGAAAACATGTTTGACCTCCTGAGTTCTCCTGTGGTTCTTCAGTCCTCTCCAGGTTTAAATCCTCCGACACATGAACCCATAGCTGCAGGAGTTTAAATCTTTTCTTCTGGTTTTCCAGGCGTCATCTCTTGAGCTGCAGAAGAGCCAGCTGGAAACGAAGCTGAAGCAGAAGGAGGAGGAGCTGAACAAACACTCGGCCATGATCTCCATGATCCACAGCCTCAGCAGCGGCAAGATGAAGAGCGACGTCAACCTGTCGCTCTGAGGAAACCCCGAGCAGATGAGTGACCCCAGCATCAGACAGATTTTTAAAAGAATTAATGAACGAATATCTTTTTTAACTCGATGAACTTTTTTAGAATAAATAAAACACTCAATGAATTGAAATGAACTTGTATTTATACTGTAAGTGTTTAAATCTCTGTGTTTGTCTTGTGTGTTGGTTTTTATTGTTTAGTTAATAAATGATGGATCCGTATTAATGTGGATTAATCAAACAGTGTTTGTGTGTTTACTTTGGCCTGTGAAAACAACCATCATTCAATTAACAAACTTAAAAACAGATCATGTCAAAACTTATATATCGAAGGAAAATACTTAACAGAAATACAGTTATACATCCCAGCAAGGGCTGGGTGATATGGCCTAAAAATAAAATCCCAAATTTTTTTCACAACACTCAATTTACGATTGAGTCAAGTTTTGCCTTTATGTTATCAAAATATATTACAAAACTGAACAGAATTTCCATCACATAGTTAAAGTGCATGTCATAAAATGTTGATCATTTGTTGGCAGGTCGGTCTACATAAACACTGAAAGCTGAGCTATTTTCACAGTAAATTCACATGAAACTTTCTGATCAATTTAATAAACAAATACCAGCCTGAACATGTGCTTGTGCAAAACCTGACAGGGCCCACCATCGTGAAAATAGCAAATGTTCAGTATTTATATTTTCAAACATTGCAACAACGTATAATTGGAGTAAGAAAAAAATCTTGGTTTTCAATTTTTAAGTCTTCTGCAGAAAATAATTAAATATATCAATAATATATATATATTTCCCAGCCCTAATCCCAGCTGACATTTGACAAGAGGTGGGGTGTACCCAGAACCAGTCGACAGCCAATCACAGGGCCACATAGAGAGACAGACAACCATTCATGCTCACTCTAACGCCCAAGGGCAATTTAGAGTCGCCAGTGAACCTAATGAGCATGTTTTTGGTCAGTGGGAGGAAGCTGGTGTTCCCGGAGAGAACCCACACATGAACAGGGAGAACATACAAACTTCACTCAGAAATTCCCTGACCAACACGGGGATCGAACCTGCGACCTTCTTTCTGTGAGGTACGTACCTGCTGCGCCACTGTGACACCCAATTTTGTGAATAAATGAATAAAATTTGAAAAACAGTAGTTCTGTAAATCTTAGTCTGACTTTGCTCATGAGGTGGACTTAGTGTACTTTTTTCATTTAAAGTGACAAGTTTCACTCTTTGTGGAAAACTTCCTTCACAAAGATTGCAGATGTGTACCAGGTTTGTAAATCTGCAGGCACAGATTAAGCAGTTATAGGACAGAACAGAGTTTGGGCTCAATTTGAAGGAAAGTTTAACAAACTTTAAAAATTAAATTTACTCTTCACTCCTGTTTATTTATGGCAAGAATTATCGTCATTACCTGCACCAAGGAGGTTATGTTTTTGCTGGATTATGTTTTTTCTGTTTGTTTGTTAGCATGGTTACGCAAAGACTATGGACAGATTTTGTTGATATTTTCAGATGTTGGTAATGGGCCAACTTAAAAAATGATTAGATTTTGGTGGTGATGCGAATATTGATCTGGATGCAAAAAAGTCCAATAAGTCAACACTGGGTGGAATTAAAAAAAATCATATTTCTGCCATTTCTTGATGGATTTGCTTCCAATTTCACAGGATAATATGGGGACCATGTCTCTATCATCAAGGTAAATTGGATCAATCTGGATCCGAGCCAGATTGGTGTCACAAAAAAAATTGAACTTTATAATGGAAAAGTGATGTTCCCAAAACTTGTTGTGTTCATACAGAATAACAACGTCCATGAATGTGCTGAGTTTGGTCCAGATCCATCTTGGCATCCTCTGTGATTCTGCAGCTGCTGATGTCACTCCGTCCTCGGGCTCCAGGAGAAGGTCGACGGGCGAGAGGACGCTGTAGTTCCCAGCAGAAAGTCCGCCATGAAGCTCCAGCCTGCAGCTCTGGGCGCCGTGTTCCTGCTCTCCCTGCTCTCATCGGGTGAGTCCCTGCTGGAGCTTTTTAAGACTTTGTAGAGTCAAAAGTCAGATTTCTCCTGTGGGACAGTTAGAATAACTTAATCCAAACAACCTAAATGAGGACATGTAAGTGATTTGGACTCTCTGGTGCCACGTTTTAAATATTTATAACACAATATTTAATATTTAGAACATGATATAATATTTGGTGGTTTATGTTTGAGTCATGAATTAACGAGAAAACAGACACTGATTTTTTTACTTGACAAGAAGTTTTTTATTTTATTTTTATTGAACCTTTGAACGTACATTTTGCATACATCTGGTACACAATAACTGAATCTATTTTCCCTCCAATACTGCATCTTTAAATCACACAACACCCTTTCTCAGTCTTTCACCTTGACTTACAGTATTAAAATAACCTTTCCTGTTCATTTACACCAGTAAAATTGTGCCCCTGAAATAGAGGTTATTTACTGTCACTAGTACATTATGACATTCCAGTGTAGCAAAAATAGTGTAATAATAGAAATAAAATAATGATAATAAATAAATAAATAAAGGGAAAAAAAGAAACACAACATTACAGCTTCTGTAGCTATGAACCAGGGTACTTTTTCTTTCAATGATGGACATCTCAGATAAACCCAGTCTGTAAGGGTTGTCATAAGTTCAGGAGGGGCGTGTTCGAACTTGATAAATATATTAATATGTAATCTGCAAATAAGTCTTTTTTTGTATCCCTCCCCCCACATCTATACCTGTTATATTTTCATTTTGTTTTATCCAATAGCTCAAGGGTTCCAGAAAAATGGCAAAAAGAAGAAGACTCTTTGAAAGGCAAAAACTCTGAAAGACTCCCATTGATCCTGATTATTATACAGGGCCTGTATAACCGAAAGTAGAGCCCTACAAAACACATGTTATTTTTTCCCAAATTCCATTTTAGTGTTTCCCATATTCCATTTTTTTCTGTTTTCATTTTTTTGAAAATACGGTTTTTAGTGTTTCATGCAAATTTAACTCTGAGACACAGTATAAAGTAATGAAATCTAATCACTCACTCTTTAGGGAGTCCTCACATGAATCTTTACGGGTCCAGCCAACTGTATGTTGACAAAATTTGCAGAACATCTGATCTCCTGACACACAATAATCATTGGGAAACTGCTCTGGAGTTAGCCGGGAGTAAAATGTCGACCATTTCCATGATTTTCCACATTTATATTGAATTCTTCCTTTAATGTCCGATTCAGTGATTCCCTCTGCAATTCTGTGATGGTGGATTTTATAGGGCCCTACTTAATAAATGTCTAACCGCTCCAACACTCTCTATAGGAAATCCCACTTTATGAAATCAAATGCCTTTTCCACACCTAATCCCACCACAACCGTCTATCTGATTTTTGATTACATGTTGCATCACATGTAGGGTGCGCCGAATGTTGTCCTGCGTCTGTCTTTGTTTTATAAATCCCACCTGGTCTAAGTGGATAATTTCTGGCAGAAGTGCTTCTAAACAGCTGTAAACAATCTGTAATCTTGATTAAGGACACTGATAGGTGTGTAACTGGAGCATTCCTGCTCTTCCTTAACCTGATTCGACAGACGGACAGTTATCCACCATGGAAATATTTCACTAGTCCATCTGGACAGAGGGCAGAACCTTCAAAAACAACTGCTGACTGGACGATTGTTCTGCTCGTCACACTCATCACAGACCAATCATATCACGCCACAATTATACCACACAGATTTACCATTTACCACTTATATGTGACATGAACCTCGTCAACAACAATACCCAGCATGTTCTCCCGGTAAACTTCTGAGGAGAGCAGATTTCGCCAGGTATCGTTGAGTAACCACGACTCAGGGCTACCGTAGACTAACCGGCATCGTTCACGCAACATTTCCGCATCTCTTCCAGTTTCCCAGCAGTGGTCCCAGCTTCTCTGATTTGATAATCCAAAACACACACAAAAAAAAAAACACGATTCCCGTAAGAACATTCTTTGCTCGTCTTTCAAGAACAAATTGAGTCCATTTCTGATAAAACTGCAGATATCGCCACATCATCGCCACACTTCAGAAGTCGCCATTGTTTTCAAACATGCAGTCGCTTCTTGCTGTCATCACATCTTCAGTCTCCGCCTCTCTTCCCTGATTGGGCCGTTCGGCTTTCGGCCGTAAAGATACTTCGCTGATCCTGAGGAAAATTCACAACATTAATTTTGAGAAATCAGTTATAGACATTTTAAAATGATAAAGTAAACAAAAGTAACTTCACAAAATTTTAACCACACTTTATGTGTCAGATGAAGTTGTTTGCCTCGTATCAGGGCCTCAGTTGAGAGCCTGAATGAATTATATCACTATTTTTCCAATTAGTTTTGTTGATTTAACTGAGGCTTCGTTTGTGTGTCAGGTTGTTGGGGCAGGAACGAGGAGGAGCGTCTCATCAACTACCTGTTTAAAGAAAAAGGATACAACAAGGAGCTGAGGCCAGCCGAGAAACAGCAGGATGCCGTCGACGTTTACCTCGCCCTCACGCTCTCCAACCTCATCTCCCTGGTACACAGTTAATCCAGGACGAAGCCTAATGCTTTGACCTGTAAACAAAAGAGTAGTTACATTTATAGATAAATTTAACACACTTTACAGATGAAGAATATTTTGTTTGGAGAAATCCAGAATCAGTGTTTCATCTGTTTGTTCTGTAGAAAGAGGTCGATGAGACGCTGCTCTCCAGCGTATGGATCGGTCACGTGAGTAATAAACAATAATCTCTCCTGATTATTCCTCATTGATTTCTCTTCTACCTTCAACTGATGCAAATGTGTGTCTGTGTAGTTGTGGCACGACTACCGCCTGTCATGGAACGCCACAGAGTTTGACGGCATCGAGAAGCTTGTCCTCCCATCCGACATGGTGTGGCTGCCGGAGATCGTGCTGGAAAACAAGTGAGAAACATTTCACTTCTTTCTTTCCTTAAATAAAGTAGAAAATTGTCCCATATATACATATGTGCTCCTAAGTTTACACACCCTGGAAGAATTTGTGATTTTTTTTTGTCCATTTTTTAGAAAATATGAATGATAGGAGAAAAAACTTTTGTTTCACTCATGGTTAGTGGTTGGGTGAAGCCATTTATCATCAGACAACTGAGCCACCACCTTATCGCCGTGGAGGGGTTTGCATGTCCGAATGATCCCAGGAGCTATGTTGTCGTGGGCTTTATGCCCCTGGTAGGGTCAACCAAGGCAAACTGGTCCTGGGGGAGGGTCCAGACAAAATGGCTCAAAGACCACAATAAAGAGAAATATCTGTGGTTTTCAGTTTCCCTCGCCCACGGACGCGGTTCACCAAGCCAGGCCAGAGGGGTGGGGCTCGTTGGCAAGCGCCTGGTGGCCGGGCCTACGATCATGGGCCCCAGCTGGGCACAGTCCGAAAAGGCAACATGAGACCCTCCTGTGATGGGCTTACCACCCATGGGAGGGGCCGTATGCTGCGTTCCAGGCAATGACTAAGCATAAATCTTATAATGTCTGCCATGTTGGTTTATTTACAAACCAGAATTCCTTGCGCTCAAACCGAAGTTGTAATTTGCCTGGAGCGCTTTCAGGTCAGAACTCGGAGATTTCAACTGGGAAATTTCCGAGTTACGGGCTGCCTGGAACGCAGCAGTAGTGGCCCGATGCGATGTGAGCTGGGTGGCAGCCGAAGGCGGGGACCTTGGCGGTCCGATCCCCAACTGCAGAAGCTAGCTCTGGGGACACCTCTCTGGTGGGGAAGGAGCCTGAGCTGGTGCACCAGGTTGAGAGGTTCAGCCTAGACATAGTGGGACTCACCTGGACACACAGCTTGGGCTCTGGATCCAGTCCTCTCGAGAGGGGCTGGACTCTCTTCCACTCTGGAGTTGCTGATGGTGAGAGGTGCCGGGCTGGGGTGGCAGTACTGCTTGTTGATAAAAATATTCAGGTGTAGTTAACTTTTCTCATTAACAAACCAAACTAAAATAATGTAGTTAAATATGTATATGGTTAACAGGGTCGGCCCAGCAGACAAACCTTAACTGTTATTATCGTGAAACTACAATTTAAGCCCTGATCTCATCAGATGTCACTGATCATTTTTACTAAAAATCTGTGGGCTAGAGTTGATCCAGGTTACTTCTGTTAGACTTTGCCCATATTGTTTCACGGTCAATTAATTTTGTGCCTTTTTTTCCTGTTCTTTTCAGTAACGATGCCCAGTTTACGGCTGCCTACTACAGTAACGTCCTGGTGTACCCTAGTGGTTACTGCGAGTGGTTACCTCCAGCCATCTTCCGCTCCTCCTGCTCCATCAATGTCAACTTCTTCCCCTTCGACTGGCAGAACTGCACCCTCAAATTTGTGTAAGAAACCCAAACCGGAGAATGTCACACATTATCTTGTATGGTTGTACAAGAAGGTCAAATAATACTAAATCTTTTTTATTTCTTTGAGGCAAGGTCAAAAAGCAAAGCATTCAAGATAAATGAAAAAATCAGAACTTGATAAAAAATCTTAAACATAAAAAGATTCTCCTTCTGTTTTTTTGTTTTCTTAGTGAGATTACGCAAAAACTATCAGACTGATTTTGAGATGGAAAGAGATACATGAACAAATGCGATCATAAAAATATTTGGGTAAAAATGGATTGGAAGAAAATTTTTGAAAATAAATAAAAAGATAAATAAGATCTCCAGAATAAGCTAAAATATAAGGTTAAAATTGCTGGTATTGTTTTATGTCTGTTTGCTTGTTTTCTTTGTCTGTGGTGCTTTTTTGTGTCTTCGAGGAATTACCAAAGTTTTGTCAGCTTTTTGCTTTTGTTTGTTTGCTTTTTGGACCCTCTTGCATTTATTATACAGGATATTATCATGTATACATAATATGTAATGTCATCAACATTTATTTTGACATATTTTTTGTTTATTTTTTGTTTATATTTTCAAAACTATCAAATAAAAGTACAAACAATATGTTTTTAGCTGGATGGTAATATTCTTTATATACACTCCTGATCAAAATTTTAAGACCAGCTGAAAAACTGCAAGAATTTACATTTTGCACTGTTGAATCTTAAGAAGGTTCTGAGTAGAGCTACAAAATGCAGAAAGACGAAATGAGAGTGAGACAAAAAAAAAACTTGAGTGGGCAAATTATTGCAACAACCATTCACCTGTAATAGGCTGTTCATCAGCTGATCAAAAGTTTAAGACCAAAGCTCAGAAAAACAGAAAACCCTTAAAATAGAAATAAAATGTTCAAAAAGGACTCGGTAATGAGTAGCTGCGCCATTCTTGTTAATCACCTCAAAAATTCATTCCGGCATGCTTGATGCCAGCGTTTCCAGAAAGCTAGTGGGAATGTTGCTCCAAGTGGTGAAGATGGCTTCATGGAGGGTCATCCACTGTCTGGAACTGATTTCCGTAAGCTTCCCTCACCCTCCATCCCCAAATGTTCTCAGTTGGACTTAGATCAGGGGAACACGCTGGACGGTCCAAAAAAAGAGACGTTATTCCTCTGGAAAAAGTCCTCAGTCATTACCACACAGACCAGGGCCCTCTGTCATTACCAGACAGACCAGGGCCCTCAGTCATTACCACACAGACCAGGGCCCTCTGTCATTACCAGACAGACCAGGGCCCTCAGTCATGACCACACAGACCAGGGCCCTCTGTCATTACCAGACAGACCAGGGCCCTCAGTCATTACCACACAGACCAGGGCCCTCAGACATTACCACACAGACCAGGGCCCTCAGACATTACCACACAGACCATTACCACACAGACCAGGGCCCTCAGTCATTACCACACAGACCAGGGCCCTCAGTCATTACCACACAGACCAGGGCCCTCAGACATTACCACACAGACCAGGGCCCTCAGACATTACCACACAGACCAGGGCCCTCAGACATTACCACACAGACCATTACCACACAGACCAGGGCCCTCAGTCATTACCACACAGATCAGGGCCCTCAGACATTACCACACAGACCAGGGCCCTCAGTCATGAGGGATGCCCCCTGCAACATCTCCACATAGCCACCTGCTGTTTGAGGCCCCTGCACAGCCTGAAGCTCCGTTGTTCCACTGAAGGAAAAAGCAGCCCGGATCATGATGGCGTCCCCTCCACTGTGCCGTGTAGAGAACATCTCAGGTGGATCTCCTTGTCATGACAGTAACGTTGAAGCCATCAGGACCATCAAGGTTTCATTTTTTCTCCTCAGAGAATAAAACTTTCTTCACCTTTCAGTGTCCAATGTTTGCTCCAAACTCCGAACGGGCAGTTTTGTGGCGTTGAAGGAGTCGAGGCCTTTGAAGAGGTTTTTTGTTCTTAAACCTTCTCTCACAGATACCATCTGATGGTTATTGGACCGCAGTCGGCACCAGTAACAACCTTAATTTGGGCCGAGGATCGTCCCTGTCTTGACAGACAGCCAATCGGATCCTCTGGCTCAGGGCCAGTGAAATGTTTTTGGGTCTACCACTTGACTTTTTTTGTCCCATGACCCTCAGGATCTTTTAAGAAGTTTAAAATGACTGTCTTACTGTTTCCAACCTCAGCAGCAATGAGGCGCTGTGAGAGGCCTTGCTTATGCAGCTCACCGTCTGACCGCACTCAAAGAGGGAAAGCTTTCTTACCTTTGCCATCAGGAGGTCATGACAGTGTGAATACCTGACAGAAAATGACACTGAATCCACATTTTTGCAAAGAGTTTGGCTTTTAAAGGCTGTGGTCTTAACCTTTTGATCAGCTGATTAACAGCCTCTTTCAGTCCAATGGTTGTTTGCAATAAATTGTTTACTCAAAGTTTTTTTGGTCTCACACCCATTTTTTCTTTTTGCATTTTGAAGCTCTACTTAGAATCTTCTTAAGACCCAACAGTGCAAAATGTAAATTCTTGCAATTTTTCAACTGGTCTTAAAATTTTGATCAGGAGTGTATATACATAATTTTTAGGATAAATATTTTTTTCAAACACTGACAAGATGCTACAGTAAGATTGTTCACAGCGTTTCACTTCTTCTCGACTACGCCCCTGTGTTACCACCACATGTAGATAAACACACATCTGAACCAACTCCTGGTCCTCCTGTTTCTCTGCAGCTCTCTGACCTACAACGCCAAAGAGATCCGGATGCTTCTGATGGAGGATAAAGATGACGATGGAATCCAACACACAGTGGAGTGGATCATCATCGACCCTGAGGGCTTCACTAGTTAGTGCTGCTGTCACTAACACTAAAAGAAAAACTGTGTCGTTACAGTTGCACCTTCACCACGAGTGCTGCTGGGACCATTGATTAATTTAGCATAATGGCATGTAAGAGACTTGATGGAACTGACCATTGCTGAAATCCAGCCACACTTGGTGGGTTGGTGGGTAGTTTAAGGTTTTGAAGTGGGGTTGTCTCAGGGAAAAGGCATTAGCCTGAACATTAGCCACAGTGACAGAGATAAGCTGTAGCTTCAGAGCAGAAAGAGCCGGCACAGAAGCTAGAGCTCGAGATTGCTGCACATGGGAGCACCATCTCTACCTAATTTAGAGAGTTTTGGGTAAAAACAAGCCACACAATCTGCACAGTGATTACATACGATTGGAACCACGATATACTCAGATAGACCAATCAGGTTAGGTATGCAAATCAAAAAATAGACTGTTACGTAACTGTATATCCACAGACTCAACTTACCAAATACCATGAGTTTACATTCATGCAGCCTGCTAAATACAGGTTTTGCTGTCTGCTATCACATCCTGTGGACTGGGAGGAAGGCCAGATACCCAAAAATGTGTTCAAAAGCCTTTAAAAAGTGTTTTTTGCATCCCTTTAATAATCATCTCCATATATTAAACTCTGATTATTTTTCTGGCCTGAAGTAAAGTGACTGAAAAATTAGGCAAAACTTAATTGCCGACCCCTGATCTACACCTTATACTATATACCTTATACTTTTTATAACACAAACAAGGCTGGTCATATTTACATTCTTAACATTTACACTGATTGATGTATATCTCAGTTCAACAGAGGTTCAGTTATCCTTCAATATATATGACCTACTTCATCCATTATTGTTTCAGTCGAAGCTAAACATCTTAAGGATTCCTTCTTAGGTCAATCCTAGAATCACCCTGACCTGGATGTTTGAGAACCTCCACAGAAGAGATAACTTCCCAAACCTCATTTCATGTTTTGTCTTTTCTGTCGAACAGAGAACGGCGAGTGGGAGATCATCCACCGTCCAGCCAAGAGGAACACCTACAAGCACATTCCCATGGAGAGCAACAAGCACCAGGACATCACCTTCTACCTGGTCATCAAACGCAAACCTCTCTTCTACATCGTCAACATCATCATCCCCTGCGTGCTCATCTCCTTCCTGGCCTTGCTTGTCTACTACCTTCCTGCTGACAGTCAGTGCTCACAGACCTTTATAAAGATATAAGGGATAATTTTATGTTTCAGTTGCAGTGATCCACAGAAGGAACATTTTAAGATTATTTTACTACTGAAGGCTTTTTTTATACAATATTTTTATTAACTTTTCAATTTTGAACACTTCAACAAACAATACAGTACAACATACAAACTAACAAATAAACTTCAGCCACAGCAGATACATTCCTCACCTAAATCCCTGTTACATGACACTCAAATACATCTTACTCTATAAAATGTGATTTTGAATGTCCATAACAAAATATTATTTATTGTAAATCTGTGCATGTACAGGTTGCACTCCATTCAATACATCAGCAGCTGTAAGCAATGAGATGATGATAGAAGGACAGCAACTTTGGGGCAAAATAAAGACTGAGCATACATAAAAATACAAAATAGATAAACTGGATAAGTCAGATTTAAAAAAAATAAATTAACTCCAACTTTTGATATCCCTACAGAACTGTGACCCAGGACTGACATTTTGCCCACTATGGGGGTTACAAACCATCACTCCCTTTAAGACGGGGGTAAAAATCCCAAATCTAAATATAATAAATAAAATAATTTTAAAGATTAGTCTGTGCCATCCTGTAATTGTGGGTGGTGTATTATCATGGCTGAAGGCTTTTGAACATGAGGTCAACTTTTTTGGTCCAAAACTACCACACATTTATTACTAAGTAAAATGTCATGTTGATGTCACATTTGTGTACAATCTTAAACTTTTGTCTATTTTCGGAGGTTATATTTTTTAGATATGTGGTTTTTCAAAGCACTTGTTTTGGCCTTATTTAGTACCAGGTCTCTCACAGGAACAGGTCTAGAAAATGCTGCCCAGAACTCATAACTTCCTTGATTACCTCCACCAAGGAGGTTGTGTTTTCGCCGGCATATATTTGTTTGTCTGTTATTAAGATTACACAAAGACTACTGGATGGATTTACATGAAATTTTTACCAGAGGTTTTGTCCAAGGAAGAAGCCATTAATTTTAGTGGTGATCCGCATATTTGTGGGGATGCAAACAATTCCCAATTTTTCTGAAAATCCCACAACATTGGGCCATATTTAAAAAAAAAATCATATCTCTGCCATCACTTAATGGTTTCACTTCATCATGTACAGCATAATATCTATAATTTATCTCTAAAATCAAGATAAATTTCATCTGGATCCGATCCAGATTGACATCACAACAAAACATTTAAGTTAATAACGGGAAATCCCATTAATTTCTCCTTGGCTGCTGTGAGGGTTTTGCCCTCTTTACCTAATTGTGGGAATTGTAGTTTATTTGCAAACTGACTTCAATGTTTTTCAAGCCTATGTGACTTCATTTCCCAGCTTCCCTTGCAATGCCGTCCAACCGGAGCGTGTGGTGATCCAGAATTGTATCTTTTACAGGGGTTGTGGAAAAGCCACTGCTGCAACTGAGCTGCTTGATGGAGGTCTGCGCTCTCTGAGTGCTTTTCTAGTTAAAATTCCTGTTTTTGTTCATCAGTGTGGCATTTTGGCCCTCTCCCTCTGTTGACACCTGCTGCTCTTCCTGTTGAATCCTAATGCAACAGAAGTTGATTGAAAACTCGCATAAATCTGCATTTTCTTTGCCAGGTTTCTAGAGCTTTGGTTAAATTTTGCACTTTTCTTGGATAGAAACCCCTGAAGAAACCAAACGTTTAACGTCTGGTGGTCGTGGTCTGTTTGTGTTCAGGTGGTGAGAAGATGACCCTGTCCATCTCTGTGCTGCTCGCTCAGTCTGTCTTCCTGCTGCTGATCTCCCAAAGACTGCCGGAGACTTCAATGTCCGTCCCACTCATCGTCAAGTAGGTAACACCTACCATCATGTAAAGGGTTGAGGGTTTGAGCCCAGGTCCAGCTGCCACATGTTGACGTGTTCTTGGGCAAGATACTTGAACCAGTGTTAATAATGTTGACTAAATACTTTCCTCATAATTTTCGTCAACAACCTTTTTCCCCTGACAAAAACTACATGGTAACTAATAAAAACAAGTGCACATGGACAAAAACTAAAACTAAATTAACTGACATTTCTGTCAACAGATAAAAACTAGACTAAAATGTCTGACAGAGACTTAATCCAATTAGACCCAATTTTAGTCGGCTAAATTTACAGTAGATTTCGTCGACTGAAATGTTGTGTAATTTCATCAACTAAAACTAAAACAATTTAAATGACTAAATTTTGTCTAAACTAAAAGATATTTTAGGCAAAAGACTAAAACTAAATTAAAAAATGCTGCCAAAATTAAAACTGACTTGAACCGAAGCTGTTTCAAATCTGATGATTAGAAAAGGAAGGAAAGCTGAATACAATCACCAGATTTACCCTGGAAACCTGGTTTAGTGGTCTGGTCGGTAATCGGAAGGTTGCAGGTTCGAGCCCAGGTGTCAGATAGTGATGTGTCCTTGGGCAAGACACTTAACCCCAGGTTACTCCCACTGCTGCATCAGTGGCGTGTAAGTGGGTATGAAAGAGCGTGGGTGGGTTAGCTGATACTGATGGACAACAGACATAGAAACTGAACCATCAGTGAGTGAATGTGGGGGTGAATGAGTGGATGAGACCAGCAGTGTGAAGCTGTTTTGAGTTGTCAAAGAGACTCGAAAAGGGATATTCTAACTCAAGTCCATTTTACAACCCAGAAAAGGAGATACAGATTTTGATGAGTACAGCAGTTAACTCCAAATAGGGAGTTGTTGACACTTGGTTTAAGCATCAGATAAACAAAGTGAAAACAGCAATAAGCATAATTTTAGACAAAGGGGAAATCAAAAGTTTCTAAAAATTAAAGACACACTTTGAGTTGAAGACCACAGATTTCTTTAGATACCTCCATGTTAAATATTTCTATGATAAGGCTGTGGAGACGGGTCTCCCAGAGGAGCTAAATGATGATTTTGTGTCCAGCTTGTCAACGTAAGACAGGTAGAATAAAATCACTGTTGTTATTTAGTTAGTTAGTTTATTTGTCCCTGTAGGGAAATTGGAGTGTGGCAGGAATCACAGACATTTGGCAACAACAAACAATGTCAATACTGATACAGTGTTGAAGATAAATACATGAAAACACGTCAACATCACTAGAAACTCAAACAATGCACTCACACGGAGCATAAGCAAAGGAAACCTAGTGGTGATGGACAGGCAGGTGGATCTAGGCCAGCTGAACCTCTTTAACATGACTTTCTAATTGTTCCAGTGATTATTGCAAAGAAGAGCAACCTCCTCATTTATTGAAGAGAAATAACAATATCTACAGAAGAATGGCACAATATGCAATATCCAACAGACCACCTTCAACTCCAGGCTTGGGAAACCACGAAACAACAGACATATCGGAGACTTAGTCGAGCCACAAATCCTGTTATTACTTATGTTTTCTGGGAATGCTCTAAAACTGAAAAGAACTGGAGGGTGTTGAAGGATATATAGGCCTTCAGACTGTACAACTCCTCACTAGGGGGAGGAGGAGTAACGGGAAGGCAGAGGACAGGAAGGAGCAGTATCCATTAGCCATATTTATATTTTTATTTTTATCTAGAATTATTTATATTTATATTTGTTTTTTACTTTTCTGATACCTGTGTGCTTTTTTACCCCATGTGCTTGCTGCTGAAATCCTAATTTCCTGATAGAGTCTTCCCAAGGGATCAATATAGTTCTATCTAATCTAATCTAATGTAATCTAATGTTGCACTGTGACCTTTACAGTACAGTAACCAGAAGATGGACAATGTGTAATGTGAGAACCAATATATAATTAAAATACAATTGGTTTGGTGTGGGCTGCAGCCATTCTTGTACCACGTACATGAAGGTCCTTGCCTTGTAGAGGTGGTTTGGATTCAGTTTCCACCAGAAGGAGCATAAACAAGTGTGAACCTTCTCTTCATGACCAATTGCAGGGTCATCACTGCAAAACTGTTTTTGATGATATTGGGAGATTTTTTTTTTTTACTTTATGTTTTATAATTTTTAAACATATAAGGTACAAAACAGCTCTGTTAAGTGACACTGTTATATGTATAGAAAGAGAATAATAAAACAAAATTAAGCCAACCAGTAAATGAACACATAAACAGTGAACAGAAAAAAATATAGTTAATTAAGTAAATAAATGAATATCGCACATATACACACTTTTACACACGTAAATACACATCTGTGTACTCATACATATACAGTCAAAAACAGATTCTTATTCATATATACATTATGAAAATAATAATCGTAAAAATAAAAGGGTGGAACGAAAAGGAAATTAGCTACAGTTGCAAGCCACATAAGAAATACTCTGTGAGCAACTTAACAAAGTGTTTCAGATCTAGACTAGGTTACCACGTCTTTGTGTGAAATATGTTTCCAATTTTTTCCCACAGAGCCTCCTATCCGTATTGTGAGATATTAAGGCATCCTTATATCCTACACAAACTTCAAAACTGTCTGTAAGGTTAAACAGAAATTAATCAAACTGTCCGTGCACACGTTTGTTTCAGATACTTGATGTTCATCATGGTGGTGGTGACGGTGGTCGTGTTGAGCTGCGTGGTCGTCCTCAACCTGCACTTCAGGACCCCGAGCACACACGTCATGAGTGAGTGGACCAAGAAGGTACCAAACACACACCCGAACATGTGGACGAACACACCAGTGTTCATTCAATAAACCTCAAACAACTTAAAGGAACACTCCAACATTTTTTTGTTTTCGTGTCTTGCCTCACTCTAGAGTCAATGACAAGCAGATAGACACCATTCTTTCAACTGTGCTGTGACGCTAGTTAGCTTAGCTCAAACACTAGGAGTCAATGGGTAGCATTAGCCTGCCTCTGCCTACAGTCATAGAAGATAATACAATGATAGAAAATAATAATGTAACATAAAGGGTTAAGAAAACGAGTCACAACAAGCACACAGGACTGTTAGTAGTGGCTGAGGAGTTTATCTGATGACTGGAGGCAGAAGCAGGCTAACACTACCCACTGACTCCCAGTGTTTGAGCTAAGCTAGTTAGCAGTGGGTGACCTTTCACTGTCTCTTCCTTGTTACTGGACGCACAGTCAAAAGAATGGTGTCTATCTGCTTGTCATGGAGTCAGCAGTGAGGGAAGACATGAAAACAAAAAAAAATGTTGGAGTGTACCCTAAACCATACTGAATATTAGGACTCCAAACATGCAGATATTGTTTCTTTTGTGTTCAGGTCTTCCTTGAGCGACTGCCTCGTATCTTGCACATGTCCCGCCCTGAGGAGGCGGAACCATACTGGGACACAGCGTTGCCACGGCGGTCCAGCTCGGTGGGTTACATCGCCTCGGCCGAGGAGTATTACAGCGTGAAATCCCGCAGTGATCTGATGTTTGAGAGACAGTCAGTGAGACACGGACTGACGGCTCGACCCACACATGCAGCAGGTATGTAATCGTAACATTAAGTAATATTTGAACTTAATACTGTCCATATCAGTGGTCTGGAATTAATTGTTCTTTATTTGACTATTTGTTCATTTTAAGACAGATTTTGCTTGTCCATATTATCTGCCTCTTGACAATCAGGGGAGGTCCAATATTTCTCACCAGGACACATCAAAAGTGGAGCGAAAACATTCTTACTGTAAAGAAGTTTGTAGTTTTATTTGTTGTTCATTTAATAAAGTCTGGTCTGTTGTATCCTGACTAATTGATCCTCAGATCACAGTGGTTTCAGAGATACTGGATCGTCCCTCACATGGAGGGTCAGTCACTTCCTCTGGTTTGAGAGACAAAAGTAGCTAATTTAAGGGGGCATCTCTTAAAGCCATGATTGACGCTGCTTAATCTGCTTTTATTATTCCTTTAACTTGGTCAAAGTTTCTATATGATCACCAAAAGATGGATTAAAACATAGATATTTATGAGCTAAAGAGGGAGATACAGATGGTAAATGGCTGATAACTTTAATACTTTGAGAAATAAATTACATTAATTTTTTTTTTTTTTTGCACAGATGCATAAAGAAACAAGTTAACTAATTTTCCTAATTTCTCTGCATCACTGACGGTTTCTCTGCAGACACTTCTACAGGTGTTATGCTGTAATAAGTCACCGTGCTATCTGGTGTTCTCTATGGTCTGCTGGCGAGTGTTACAACCCCCTCTTCCACATGCACTGATTTTTTTTGCTTTTATACCCAAAGGCATGTCAACATTGACAAATATTTCATCTGTATGAGACATTTGACCTCTACTCTCTAGTTTGTTGTTGGAAATCTGATAATATCAAGTGTTTTTCACCTGAATCGGAACAAAGACAGCGAGCTGCCAGTGTGAAACCACCTCAGTTAACCCTCCCTGTCCCGTTTCTCCTTGTAGTTGTGAAGCCCTCAGAGGACAACGGGATGACAGATCAGCTGTATTCAGAGATCAAGCCGGCGGTGGACGGAGCAAACTACATCATCGAACACATGCGCAACAAGAACGACTACAACGAGGTAAGAGAGAAGAGAGGCAGGATGTGTACTCTTAGTGTTTTTATTCAGTAATCACACAAAATACAGCAACCGTAAACTGTGTAGGTAGACCAAACGTGGTTAAGAGTAGATACACAATAGCATCAAGATATTTGGCACAGCAATAGTTTATTTAATTTGTAATATATTAATTTCCAGCATTTAATAAAGCCTCTGGTTCTGCAGAAATAAAATCAATCACTCTTCAGTCCCCACGATGGTGCTGTTGAGCTATTTGAAATATAAAATATTGTGGAAATACAGTTAGCCTTACTCAGTACCACACAGGGACAAACCAGACAACACTTGACATGCTTAGCGAGTGAGATAAATGAAAATAGCACAATCTATTACTGACTTAATGTGCAAAGACATTAGGCCTCACCATGCTGTAGAAAGCAACTGCTTTTGCTACAAGCTAAATGGATTGGCCTCCATCTCTGCATTATTTTACAGACACAGCAGCACTGAAGCTCTACAGAGCAGTGAAGCTAAAACACTGCAGTGTCTTCAATGTCCTACACTTAGCTTGTGGACTCAGCTTGAGTCAAATGTAGAAATTGAGGCTTCTTTCCCTGCAGGAGAAAGATAACTGGAGTGGTATCGCTCGTACGGTGGACCGTCTCTGTCTCTTCCTGGTTACCCCGCTGATGACCATCGGCACCATCGTCATCTTCCTCATGGGAATCTGTAACTACCCTCCACACCTGCCCTTCAAAGGAGACCCTCACGACTACAGAAACGAGACACGACGCCTGCTGTAATGCACTTTTGGAGGTGGGCACGGTCATGAAAAAGTTCGACTCTCTTAACCCTGAACTGTCCAGACTTTATCTGATGACTGTAGGCAGGAGCAGGCTAACACTACCCATTGACTTCCAGCCATTTGAGCTAAGCTTGTTAACGGTGGGTGAGCTCTGTCCGTCTCTTACTTGTTACTGCACGCACAGTTGAAAGAATGGTGTCTATCTGCTTGTTGTGGACTCGGGAGTGAGGCAAGACACGAAAACAAAAAAAAAATGTTGGACTATCGATAAAAATCCTTTTTTTCCTGTTTGATTTAATCTTTGGGGATCTGAATCTCCAGCCTCAAGAGGAAGGTCAGGATGCTCTATGATGTATCTAAGAGCCCCTTTGGTGAAACAGCAGTGTCCTCTAACAAGAGGGCTTCATTGATTTTGCCCTCAATGCCAGGGGCCCAGTTTTTTTGTACATTTCTGTCTTTATTTTTTAAAATGCATTTCTTAATGTATGAAGGAGAGTTGTACAGTCACATGAAGGCCAGTAAGAGCTTCATTATCTTGAAAATATTCCCATTTTCAATAATGTCATTTTCTTTATGTACATTTTTGAATATTCTGTTTGACTGGCGGACCACAGTGAAGGATCCTTGGAGCTGCATGTGGTCTTCAAACTGCCAGTTTCCCACCCCTGATATTAGGCCTTACAAGTTAAGTCGACTAGTCATGACAACATCGATGATCAAAATCGTCGATGACTAAAATAATAATCGATGTTGTCTTGTTTTATTAAGCGTTGTTTTCTCTCAAAACTGTTGCTGTACCTTCCGCTGTCTTGTCTGCCTTTCTGCCCTTGACATACAGGCGCAGTAGTGGTAATTGGCGTCACCCGTGATATCACCAGAAGAGTTATCCCCAACCAGTATCACGGCTAACCGGCAACGGACCTCGAAAGTTTGGGAGCATTTTACCAAAAACAAAGTAGAAAAATGTGCAATGCAAAATGTGAACTTGCCTTCCATGGCAGTACGACAGCGATGCACAAGCATCTGAAAAGGAAGAACGTTGTGGCTGATTCAGTTTCTGACGAAGAGGGACAGTTGTCTCGGTAATGACTATTTCATTAGCCTTAGAACACATGTTATATGTTTGCTGTAACGTTACAACAGCTGCAAAGTTCATTAAAAGTCTAATGAACTACCATCTTAATTGTCTCTATTTTTAGTTAGCACATACCTTAAACACTTTAAGCTGGAAGCTAATGATGGTTACACAAGAGCAGCTGCATGCTGGTGCAGTAAGCTGCAATTCATGCATGATCCGATTAGTTGACTAATCGCAAAAACCAGTCGTTGACTAGTTGATTATTAAAATAATCGTTTGTGGCCTGATAAACTTATTCACTGTCTTCACTCTCACAGAGCTTAGGACTTACCTATCTTCATGCAGGTCAAGCAGCATGTCACAATAAAAACTCCTGAGCAGAGACCGTCCTGGTTTTAAAGAGGCCCCTAAAGAACAGGAGGCAGTATGCTCTTGTTCAGGTTGTCTGTGATCCACCTGACCACGCAAGAGCCAAATCAGACCCCTCTTTCTCAGATTAGCCAGAAGCCAGCTTTAAAAGTCTCAGTGGATATTAAATTAAGCAGCAGTTAAACTTTTCCATAACTTTTCTCTGATGAATACCCACATAAAATATTTATAATAAAATGTTGTATCTCCAATAATTAATGATTGTTGAACATGTACCTCATCAAAACTTGAATCCACAAGCGTATTTCTCATGGTTACTTAGTTTGTCCAAGAGCTGTGTTTTTTTTCTAACTTACATTTGAAGTGATAACTGTCATTATTAAAATGTTATTTGATTTATTTGTGTGGTTTGAATAAACTTTTCAACACTGGAGACATTTAATTTTTGTTCCTTTGTCTTCTGGTTTGGGTTCAGCTCAAATATGTGCCTCAGTTTTATCACCTGAAGACTCAGATGTTTCGAACAAAAACACATTTAAAGGCCTTTTTAACCTGTGAAGACTCCTTTTTTTATTATTTGTTTGTGATTTCCATCAGGTGCCATCAACATTAAAGTAATCAAAGATTCAAGCAAAAAATTCCACATGAATTTCTGCCTAAGAAATACAGAAAAGCGTAACTCATAGAAATCAGACCAGCATTTCTGAATAAGATCAAAAGCTGCAGCAGGTTCCTTCATGTGTTGGTTTCCTCATTTTTATGGATACAGTTCATGAAACAACTCAGTCAACCGGATAAAATGAAAGTTCAGTAACCAAAGCCATCACTCTCTCCTCTTTTGAATGTTGTTTGTTAATAGCTGTACTACACCTGTGAGGAATTTTTTAAGTCTATATAAAACTATATAAATAAAGCAATAATAATAAATAATAATAAAGCCTCTTTTTGACCCACTGAGTCAAACAGAAGTATGTTAAATATTTTCAGAAGTTTTCGATGTGCATGGGCACCCAGGGGATGTTCAGCCACTGTTTTACTGTTTATAAAAATAAAGCAGACCCAATGTTTCACTATTTTCATTTCACCCTCTTTGTTTTTTGTCATTATGAGTGCTGACATAATTTATAACTGTCATTTCCCAAAAGTTTCAGCAGGTTAGTGAAATGTTCATATTAGTTCTTTCTCTTCATAAGGGGCGTTCTGTCCTACAGTGTCAGACTTATTTTACTGCAGTTCTGTAATGCAACATCATGTTGAATTTGTCTAAATAAAAGTTTACCTGGGCCAACCCATAAGTGAACAATATTTGAACTAAAGCATAATCCATTAATTTTATTATATCCAGGTGTCAATCTAGGCTTTTGAAAACTGATCATTTTTCTACTCTCCACCAGATGCCATCTTTTAACCATCCAAAAAACAAGTGTTTAACACTGCATATAAAATAATGACAATCAGTGCTGCTGCTAATCACTGACATAACCCAGGTTGTAATAATTCAGAACAAAAATACTTTGCATATGGTGTATTCAATATAATTTACTTCCCAGTTTTTCTTTCAGCTAAAACACGGTGGCACCATGACAATAATCTGACATTTAAAAGATTAAAGTATTGAATACATTAGTATTTGACGTACATGATTAGGGCCGATATTTGTTTAAAAATTAAGCCTAAAAATGTTGGGAATAGCAATTTACAATATTTTTACATATCTACTTCAGGAAAAGCATATTTTTTGTGCTTCGGTACAAGGTTGAGTATTTGACCATTGGCAGAAAATGTTGACAATACGTCATGCTGTAATAATCCAAGGCAAAAAAATACACTTAGCATGTAGGATATTTTTTCTTCATCTGAAAAAAATGGTGGCATCATGACAAAAACCCAGCATTCATAGGGTTAAAATCTTTAAAAATTAATTTGTGTTTCATATCAATAAGTCCAGATATAGGTGAAAAAGCTCAATGAAACCAGAATAATGTTTCATATTTTTGCTAGCTAGCTTTTAAAAAGCATATTTTTGTGCTTATTGAGTGATATTAGACCCAGCTTTGAGGGTTGAACTGGTGGTACTGATTTGAGACTAGATTCCCTCTGGATCAGTCAGGATGTGACCAAACTCTGGTCACATTTTAGAATTCATAGCTTATTAACATTTAGTGTAAAACATTCAACATATACCATAGCAAATGGTTATTATTAATATATTTTATATCCTATTTATCTTTGTCAAACTCGGTACTTAAATTCAACATCATGAGTAACACATTATCACTTATACCTGTAATATATAATTTCATCAATATAACAAATTGCCACTCTTAGGTTATTTATTATCTTTTTTTTTTTTTTAAATATTCATTCATTTTGAATTTGATGTGACAACATGTCCCAAAAAAGCTGGGACAGGGCCATGTTTACACAACACTCAATAAGCGTTTCAGACCTGAGGTCACTAATTGTTGAAGCTTTGTAGGTGGAAATACGACATCTCCATTGTCATAACAATTAAGTTAGTCAGTTTGAACATTGTATATCTTGTCTCTGTGTTGAACTTAGGTTGAAAGGATTTACACATTTTCAGTTTTTATTCATGTTTAACACAACTTCCCAGCCTCACTGGAATTAGAGTTTGTATGAAAATACATTTCTTTCTGTAATAATACACTTAATTCTAATAACAGTCTAATATACATTTATTAGATACATTTGGCTTATTTAATGATGCCAAAAGGGGTTTGGCAAGAGTTGGATCTCATCACTGAGTTGAGCCAAAAGATCCGGATCACTTAAAAGAGTTAAAATTCCCATCAACTCGTCATTAGCTGCTTTTTAACTGAAGAAGAAGGAAACGCGCAAATGTGCTGATTGTATTTCAGTGGCACTAGTCAAGGGGTCATAATTAACCAGAGTTACATTCACCAAAGCTTATTTACACTGCACCCCAGGATGAGCTGCACAGGTGTGCTTAATGATCTGCCTCCGCCCCCGCCTGCAGGTGTGATCCATCCATTGTCGGTCACGTGCTGAAGTGGTTAAATGAATGGTCGGTACAAACATTTCCACCTTTGTGGCGAAGAGGACGCGAGAAGAGGATCAGACGTTTGGCTCAGAGGGCGGCAGAAACGCACACACTGCCGGAGACCAGGATTAGTTTAGTTAGTTAGCACCAGTCTAGGTTCAGGTGTAGAAGCCTAACCTGCAATTACACGAAGAGAAAATGGATTCATTTGCAAAAAGTCAAATGAAAAGCAGGTTCAAAGGATGGCTGAAATTCCCTCCCCGTCAGTCTGGAGTTGTCCGACACACCTGTGCCACAGGTAAGAGCTTTGTGTGCGCGTGTTCACGCTGAAAGTTTTTCGCAGCATTTGTCTCCTTAAAGTTTATTGTAGGTAAAGTCAGCTAATGTTGGGGGACTAAGGCTGCAAAATTGAATTAAATAATTGTCCTACTTTAGTGCTTTTAATACTGTATTTTAAAACGATGCGACACTAAATGTTTGGTCCAGTAGTCCTGGAAGTCTTTAAGTTTACAAACAGATTTAGATTTTTAATCCAGGACTGCAGAGCCTGTTCACACAAAAGGGAAGAATGACCTAAACCAGTGTTTTTAAAGTGTAGGGCGGCCAAACCCTGCTCTTCATGGAGCATATGTTAAATCATTACCGAACAACTATTAAAATAACTTTTGAAGAAACAGTGGTGGAGCATATAGAGAAGAAATGAGCAAACCTACAGCCGCAGTTAAAGTTGGTTTAATAAAACTCCACGAGTTGTTGGCTTTAGTGGCATTTTATTTCGTAAAAGACTAAGACATATACTTTATGTTCAGTTTTTAGATTGTCATTTTCAGGCTGTTTCATTTATTTCTTCGGTTTTAAAATATGCAGAAAAAACGTTGACAAGAACTTTCAAGCTTAAACATTGAAGACCAGATAAAGATTATGTGATTTATTTAGGGTTTTAATTAGATTTTATTTTTTTAAAGATACTGATACAAGGAAAGAGGTGAAAAAGGTTTCCAAAAATCTAAAGAAATATTTGAATAACTTTTTAAGTGATATATTTGGTCACTTTTATTGTTATTAACAGTGATGCATGATATTACCCGTGATATTGAAATCTGCAGATAATTGTTTTTAAAGCTTAATGTCAGTATTGGCAAATTTGGAAATTACTACACTTTGTGAAAACCCTGACAAATATTTTTGTTATCTTAAAGATTTTTTTTTTCGTTCACGATCATGCTCTTGTAATTGTTTAGTGTAAAAATAAAATGTTTGCAATGATCGTCCTGAGTTTACTATTTCAACATTCAGAGAAAGATGAGCTGTAGATGCTCTGGTCACACATGCAGGTGTTTTTAATGACTCTGGATGATTAGACCGGAGAGGTTGAACTCAGGTGGGGTAACAGTGACATTTTGATTGTGACCAGCTGAAATAAAACAGGTCGATTAGTCCTCCTGTAAGTCCAGGTTCAACAGATTTCACCCTGTGGAGGAGCCGTCAGTCAAACTAATCAACCACAGTCCTGAGGTCTCATCAAGAGTTTGACTCACACCTGTGTGGGTTTCCAGGACCTTTAATGAAAGAGACCTGCATTTTTTGCACTATAAATTCATTGAAAAATATGTTTATTCAAGGCCCTTTAATAATTTTTATAATTTCATTTTTTGCCTTGATATAATACAGATATCAATGCATTTTTCCTGGTATTGTATCAAGTTTAAGTGAAACTGAAATTGGGTCAGGCAGTTTTCATAGTAATATTTGGCCATGAAAGGACATTTAATCATTGATTAATGCTGTTTTGAGCACCAGTTGAAATTGAACTTTTTTTTCAAAAGTAATGGCTAGTAACTGTTATATCACAATGCACAAGCAGCAGGATTTAACACAGGGTTGGGCAACTGGCAGCTTGAGGGCCATATACGGCCCTCCTCCTCTTCGTCACCAGTAAATTTAAAATTAATAAAAGTGTATATTTATGAAAAGCTGTCAAAATCTGCCATTGCAGCATCAAAGTTGAGACAAAAGCTGCAACTAATGTTAAATTTCCTTTTCATACATTTGAAAAAACAATATGCCTTTGAAACCAGTCAATTTTAAGTTACCTTCACTGAAAGGTGACTGAAACTGGCTTAAATCCTGTACTTAGCCCATCAGATTGATTTTTGCAAGTTACATTTAAGTTTAGATACTTAACAATGTAAAGTCTTTTTTTTTTTTTATTACTTCTGTATGTTTTTATGTTCCCTTCAAATTGCATAAAATGGCCCTCTGGCAGTATAGATGTATCCCCGTCTCTGATTTTAACACTTTTGTTTGCAATAAAGGACAAAATAGACCACTGAAAGATCCAGAATATCCATTAAGATTTTTTTTTAAATGTGTCAGGTCTGTACAAATGAGTTGAAAAACACCTTTTTGGAGTTTTTATATGGTATTCAATAGTTTTCTGTTGAAAGGTTGATAACTTCTATCATATTAGAAGCCTTCTACTCTGAACCATCCCTGTTCAGCAATTTAACATTAAGAGATCCTAATGACATAAGTTTCAAACCATTTTGGCTGTACTGAATAATGGTCAAACTTGCCAGAGGATGTTCATTTTTATATTCTAGTCTTAGAATTAAATTAGCAAAAGAAAACATTTCTTCCTTGTTGAAAATGCCAATTTTTTGATTCCCACATTTATCTCAGATAAACTAATGCACATCTTTAAGGTTAATTTCTGACGACTGGCTATCAATTTTTTTAATTTTTATTTTTCTCCACCACATGGCCCTACTTCCCCATACAAGGCTGCCTCAAAATAGCTGTTCTCTGCATGGGGGCCTGCAAAATAAAACACAATGCATCAAAATCAATGTTGCTGCCAAACATTTACCCATCTCAGGGCCTAATAATAATAATAAATAATGATAAAAATCCTTGATGCATTTTATAGATGTTATAATTAAAAAAACTTGCTGTTTAAACATAATGGTCTTCTAAAGGTTAAAATCCCCAAAATACAATTAAAATTTGATACTTATATTTCAGGCTGAAGTCCATATTAAAGACTCATTTGAATTGGAGAAAAATAATTTTAGAGCTGATTTTAGGTAGCTAGGTTTTTTTGTACATAGGTCCACCAGTGAGTAAAAAATAAAATAAAACCACCCCCTCACAGTGAGAGCACATAGATTTGTTAAAGTTTAAGACTGAAGCCAGTTTTGAACCAGGCTGTAAAAATGTGTATTTAGGCTGTGAAAACTGTATTCGCCCTGCGTACGATTAGTAAGGTTTGTTTTATTTTGTTGCAGACAGTCCCAAGTGAACACTGGGGACCCACAGGTGTTGGCACTTCCTCATGGGCCTCTGCTCTCAGCCCTGGAGGTTTTGCCCTCGGCTCACAGACTCCAGCTGACTCCCCGGACTTCAGGAGGCTTGGACTCCGGCGACTCGGACTCCGGGCGACTCGGCCTAACTCCTCCTAACCGAAAGGTGAGTGAAGCTGTGTGCTCGAGGCAACAGTGATTTTGGATCACTTTAACAACCAGCAGGGGTACAAGGAGTACAACCAGACTGTGCTCAAAAAGTAAAATAACTTTGATATTTTCTTTAACTAAAGTAAAAAGTATCACTCTGTGCCTCTACTCGGATAAAAAGAAAAGCACTTCATGTAGTGATCACTCCAGCAGTTATTTTTGGTAAGAACATCAAATTATAATCAAGTTTGGCCCAACTGATTTAGTATAATTATTTAATATTTATAACTGGTATAAGTGAGAATATGTTTGTGCACTCTGTTGCTCATGATGTTGGATTTAAGCACAGTTTACAGCCTGATGTAGTGTCAACGTTTTCTGCCAAGGGTCAAACACTCAACCTTGTACTGAAGCACAAAATATGCTTTTCCTGAAGCAGATGTGTAAAATATTGTAAATTGCTATTCCCAACTGTTTTTGGCTTAATTTTTAAACAAATCAGCCCTAATCATGCACATCAATTACTAATTAATATTTTGACCCTTTAGATGTCAGGTTATTGTCATGATTCCACTGTGTTTTAGCTGAAACAAACTGGAAAAGTAAATTATGTTAAATACACTATATGCAAAGTATGTATATTTTTTTAATTATTACAACCTGGGATATGTCAGTGATCAGCTACATTGATTTTCATTATTTTATATGCAGCATTAAGTACTTGGTTTTTCAGATGGTAAAATGCTGGCATCTGGTGGAGAGTAGTGAAAATGATCAGTTTTCAAAAACCCAGATTGACACCTTGATATAATAAAATTAATTGTTTATACTTAAGGTAAAAAGTTGTTCACTTATGAGGTGGGCCCAGGTAAGCTTTTATTTAGACCAATTCAACTCACTCATCAGAATTATGTGACTCTGTTCAATTATTAATGAAAGGGTTGGAAAAACTGCCAAATGAATGCTCCATTAAACTGTTGTCCTTGTAAACCTACTTCACATGTTTAATCCAAATGGGTGACAATAAAATGTGGTGAAATAAATCATTTCTGAATTGTCATTGCTGCTTCTGTGATTTGTTCATGTTTTTTTCTTAAAAATGACTCCAGAGGGTTAGTTTGTCAGTTGTAGATTACAATGTTGAGTTTTTGTGTGTGAAGGTTGATGTACATTTGTCTGTCATACAGAATTGTTTGTAAAAGTTTCAAGTAAATTAACCCATAAATGGTTAACTTTTGTGATTGTATTCATTTTTACTCCCTACAAGTGAAATATAAAAGGGATTTTAAGGTAAACTAGTAATGGCTTAAATATCAGTGTTACTGTGATAAGTATCAGTAGTGCTAATAATGATAATAACCATAAGTCTTTTGAAAATTGACAAATGTTAACTAAACTACCATCACAGTGATGGTTTACTTTTTTTAATGTGTATTTCTGATAAATTATGAGCACAAAATTAGAAAGAGCCATAATGTAACTTTGTAAACATACAAACCTAAATGTTGTGGGACTGATTGTGCTGCAGCTCATCAAATATACTGATACAAAGATGGGATAATAAATGGGATAATTTTTCAGTATTATCTTATTTCAGAGCACAAACTAGCAATATTTTTGATAGTTTAATCAAGAGTCTGTGTTGAATATATTTTTTTCCATGGCTATTGCAATGAGCTCACGCACATTAATGTTTCAGGACTTGTGCTGTCAGTCACCTGTCCTACAGCAGGTCATGCAGCCACTTCACTGGTACTCCATAGATGCATGGATAGAATTTCAAAGTTAATTTTTCCTTTTTTAGTCTGCACAAAAATTAAATTGGATCTTCTTCCACAGAGGAAGAGGGTTGTAGCAGCATGTTCGAGTCTTGATTTAACACAGTAACTCCTTAAAGGGAAACGCCAACATTTGTTTTCATGTCTTACCTCCCTCCTGAGTCCATGACAAACAGACACTATTATTTTGACTGTGTCTAGTAACAAGGAAGAAATGGCCAAAGCTCCCCCACCATAGTTAGCTAGCTCAAACACTGGGAGTCAATGGGTAGTGACTGTAGGCAGAGGCAGGCTAACACCGCCGCCTGTCAATGCTCTGACTGAATGTACAGTCAAATAATACTAATATGCCAATGTAATGGATTATTTTTTCGCACACACACAGCATTGCCACTACCATGTGGCAATGGTGTGTGAATTATTGATTGATAAATAATCAGAAGGCACAGTCCCTGGCCATTTTTGTAGTCCTCATTAGCAGTTAGTAAGCAACTGCCTTTAAAAACACGCACACTTTAAATTTAGAAGCAACATCAGATGCTTTATTATTTTGGATTAACTGTTTACAATGTTGTATGCATGTTCATCACAGGACTTATTTCAGGTTTCTATCCATTATGCTATGCCAGTGCTAACCAGGAAGTGCTAAAAGCTAATGCTGGCACCACCCTATAACAGGACCTTTAGAGAACGATAAGGGCTCCAGCCCTGCATGCTTCCCTCTGGCTCCACAGATGAATAAGTGGATTAAAATAAACTTAAAAAGTCACTTAAAACCCTAAAATGAAAAAAATAAATTACGAAATGTTAAACTTTTATTCATGCACTTAAAAATGAAACTATTGTTTCCCTTTTAAACACAAAATAATCCAAATGTTTGCTGCATGGATATATATTACAGCATTGTTTTCCAATATCATTCAAGCCAAATAAGTATTACTAAAACAAAAGAACATATTTATTACTGTAAAGCACACAAATGAGATTTAAAGTGTAAATGTTCAGAAATCCATTATAATATTTCCACCTCAAAACTAGGTATAACTCATGGTTGTAAATTCAGTGATATTTTGCCTGGATAAAGGAAGTTGGTGTTGAAAACTGGAGATGTGTTCACCATCTAAACACAAAACTCTGATCCTTCAGAGCATAGATGAGAGATTTCAAACTTTGTGTAAATATGTCAGGATGTCTTGAGAAATGTGTTTTATTGAAAGACGAGCTGTGATGCAAACAATGAACTGTGTTCTCCTTGATTTTCAGGTTGTAAAGGAGGAATCGCAGGAGGAGTCCATTTTTTGATCATCAATGGTAGGACAGATTTTATTTCTCACCCCATCTGAAGAGTCAAGCCGTCCTCCAGGGCGGGTGAGCCTGCAGCCTCCGTGCCGCTGAATGAGCGCACCGGGGCGGCTCGCCAAGAGTGGAGGACGGCTGGTTCTCGTGGGGTGTCGCGGGTGGTGATGCTGATGCTGCTGGTTTGGCTGCTGTGACTGTAGTTAATTTGGTTGTTGTAGTGGTGGTGGGGTTGTTGTTGTTGTAGTTGTTGTAGTCCTAGTTGTTGTCGTCGTTGTTGTTGAGGGAACAGTCACAGCAGCTTTTTCAGGTGGACCTTCGCTGGAACCTTTCAGGTGGACCTTTGTTGGAATATTTCAGGTAGACCTTCGCTGGAACCTTTCAGGTGGACCTTTGCTGGAATTTCTCTTTCAGGTGGACCTTCAAATCCTGCAGCATTGGGGCAGATTATAGCTTCACTTGTTTTGGTTGAAAGGTTTAAAGTAAAACTTGGACTGGACCTGGTGTCATGTACCATAGTTGATGTTTTAGTAGCATGACTGCATTTTCTGTGGCAAAGTAGATCACTGGTGTGTTTCTGCTTGTGCTGGTTTGAAGTTGCCGTAGTTACTATTTCTAGAAGCTGTACCTATTTGGTAGACTGGACTTTACTAATAACACACTTAAAAAAGACACATTTTCAACAAAAGACCTTTTTGACAAATTCTCAACAAAATACCTTTTTGACAAATTTTCAACAAAATACCTTTTGACGAATTTTCAACAATACCATCTAACGAACTTTCAACAAAATACCTGTTTTAATGACTTACTGCACCAAAGTAAAACTACCACAAAATGGCATTTGCAAAACGCTCCAATGAAAACCCAGTAGAATACCAATGACCTTAAAAATGTAAAAGTGCTCCCTTTAAACTAATCCCGTAACAATGTAAAAGTGCTTTTAATGAAATTTACATAAAGACGATTAAAACGCATCAATATAAAGCAAAAAACTTGCGAGAACTTCATTTTTCCCTGGATTTTCTTACCTTAAATATTTTAAAGAACACCAGATTCAAACCCACTGATGGTGTGTTTCCGTACGGGGCGCATTGGCAAATTTTCAGCGGCACAAATTTATTTCATTTCAACAGCCCGGATCACTGAAGACACATTTCCAACGACGTCACAAACTTGGAACAGTCCATTCACCAAGCTGACAGAGGTATATTTGATATATTTTTCCTGTTAGGGGTTTGATGGTTAGACTGTTCTTACAGGAGAGATTGTTTTATGCTAGAAGGGTTACATGGCTACATGTCCTAATAGGATTATTTTCTGCTAGAGGGGTTAGATGGCGGAGATCAAATGTTTTCCAGCCATACTTAATTGATTTTAAATCATGTGTAAGGTTAAACAGTATATCTGTTACACCTTTTGAATTATGTGCTGATCCATAAGTAAATTAAAGAAATCCTTCATGCCTATCTCTTATAGGTCTGTCTGTCAATCTGTACTCCATCTATATATAGATTTCTGAACTGATTCAGAATGGATGTCAGTTTTAACTCTGTTTCTGCATTCAGGAGATGAATGAACTGGTCTATCTGCTGGCTGTCCTTGCGCCACTGTTTGATGCGATGGTCCTTCAGCCCGAGGAGGATCCAGGCTGTTTTTTTCTCTTTGTTTGTCTTTGTCTATGTATTGTGCAATCTGTTGGTCTGGTTGCTGCCTTCCTCGAGCACTACTGGTTACGGCAGTTGGTAAAACAGCTGAAAGGGGTTGGTGTCCCTTGCCTCCGGAGCCTCGGGGCGTAGGGTCTGCACCCTTGCGCCCTTAAACAGCACGTTAATGCCAATGAATGGCGTTGGGTTGACGTTGCTGGTGGTGCAGCAGATGAACCTTCAGGAATGATGAATTGGACATTTCTGACCCAGGATGTGCTCCCAAGTCTGACCTGACATTTATCCCCTTAACCTGCACAGAGCGTAAAGTGACGAGTGCTCAGCTTCCTTTTACCATCTCGAGCCACATACATGCTATACCCTCACGCTGCGTTAGCTTAACTGCTGCCAAGGGTCACAGCAATTAGGCACTGTGCCCACTGTAAAGTGAAAATATTGTATTGCAATTACAGAAATACCAACAATGATAAACTTCAGTCTGCAACCCTGAATGGGGAAAAAGTTGCTGCAGGCAAAAATGAGGTTATGTATGCTAGACGACAGGAGCTTGCTTGTAGAATTATGCCGCTATATTTAATTAAAATTCAGTTACTGATAAGACTTGATAAAGACGATTTCAAACTCTTCTTACTATTGCCATTAAAAAAAAAAAACTAATCTCATGCTTCAGACTTCATGCTAGATAGAAGTATCAAATCGTTGAATAATATTTGTATGAAAATTATAACAATAAAACTTGATAAACTACAGTTTAAAAAAAAAAAATCCTAAGGAGAAAGTTGCGTAAATTTTGGTGTAGTTTAATTTAAAGTGTAACTTAAAGTTTTAAGTTTAATTCAAAGTCTGAATTCATTCAACGGATTTAAATTGTTATTCTGGTCTTTATCCCTTTACACTGAATCTTTTTTTCAATGTTTGATGGAAAGCCTGCAGTCTTCAACCTATAAAACATTCTAAGGGGTTTAGAAGTCCATGAACGCCTGACAGAGGTCAGTTTGTTTTACATAAAATGTGCTATTTTGTAATCAAATATTTAGCTCATTGATAAAAAAATTATTTGTAGATAAGAAAAGTAGACTGATGACCGCTTAAGTCAAATATTGGATTCGCTGCCAGGTCTGTGTTGCACCCAGGATTTCGCATTGCATAATTTGAGAAAATATTGTTAAATTTTCATCCATCACTCCATAGTGCAGGGACGTTGTTTGGGGTTGGATAGTGAAAGGCAACTGTTCTGTTCTTAAAGGAGGGATTTTTATTTTTTTTGCAAGAGAAGTTGGATGGCCTTAAGTAAATGTTTTGTCCTCATAAAGAGGATTGTTCTGCTAGAGTGGTTGGATGGCCTTAAGTAAATGTTTTGTCCTCATAAAGAGGATTGTTCTGCTAGAGTGGTTGGATGGCTTTAAGTAAATGTTTTGTTCTTGTAAGAGGGATTGTCCTACTAGAGACGTCGGATGGTGGAAAGCAAATGCTTTGGGTGTTCTGCTAGAGTGGTTGGATGGCTTTGAATAAATGTTTTGTCCTCGTAAGGAGGATTTTTCTGCTAGAGTGGTTGGATGGTCTTAGGTAAATGTTTTGTCCTCAAGGAGGATTGTTCTGCTAGAGTGGTTGGATGACTTTAAGTGATATAAGAGGGATTGTCTTACTAGAGACGTTGGATGGTGGAAAGCAAATGCTTTGGATTGTTCTGCTAGAGTGGTTGGATGGCATTAAGTAAATGTTTTGTCCTCATAAGGAGGATTTTTCTGCTAAAGAAGTTGAATGGCATTAAGTAAATGTTTTCTTCTTGTAAGAGGGATTGTCCTACAAGAGACGTTGGATGGTGGAAAGCAAATGCTTTGGATTGTTCCGCTAGAGTGGCTGGATAGCCTTAGGTAAATGTTTTGTCCTCATAAGAAAGTTTGTTCTGCTAGGGTGGTTGGATGGCCTTAGGTAAATGTTTTGTCCTCATAAGAAAGATTGTTCTGCTAGAGTGGTTGGATGACTTTAAGTGATTTAAGAGGGATTGTCTTACTAGTGACGTTGGATGGTGGAAAGCAAATGCTTTGGATTGTTCTGCTAGAGTGGTTGGATGGCATTAAGTAAATGTTTTGCCCTCATAAGGAGGATTTTTCTGCTAAAGAAGTTGGATGGCATTAAGTAAATGTTCTGTTCTCGTAAGAGAGATTGTCCTACAAGAGACGTTGGATGGTGGAAAGCAAATGCTTTGGATTGTTCTGCTAGAGTGGTTGGATGGCTTTAAGTGATGTTATAAGAGGGACTGTCCTACTAGAGACGTTGGATGGTAGAAAGCAATTGCTTTCTGCCATCAGTGATTATGGTGCTCTACTAGAGAAGTTGGATGGCCTTAAGTAAATGTTTTGTCCTCATAAGAAAGATTGTTGTGCTAAAGAAGTTGGTTGACATTAAGTAAATGTTTTGTCCTTGTTAGGAGGATTGTTCTGCTAGAGTGGTTGGATGGTGGAAAACAAATGCTTTCTGCCATCAGTGATTATTTTCTTCTGCTAGAGGTGTTGGATGGCTTTAAGTGATATAAGAGGGATTGTTCTGCTAAAGAAGTTGGATGGCATTAAGTAAATGTTTTGTCCTCATAAGGTGGATTGTTTTGCTAGGGTGGTTGGATGGCCTTAGGTAAATGTTTTGTCCTCATAAGAAAGATTGTTCTGCTAGAGTGGTTGGATGGCTTTAAGTGATGTTATAAAAGGGATTGTCCTACTTGAGACGTTGGATGGTAGAAAGCAAATGCTTTCTGCCATCAGTGATTTTGTTGCTCTACTAGAGAAGTTGGATTGCATTAAGTAAATGTTTTGTCCTCATAGGGAGGATTGTTCTGCTAGAGTGGTTGGATGGCTTCAAGTAAATGTTTTGTTCTTGTAAGAGGGATTGTCCTACTAGAGACGTTGGATGGTGGAAAGCAAATGCTTTGGGTGTTCTGCTAGAGTGGTTGGATGGCTTTGAATAAATGTTTTGTCCTCGTAAGGAGGGTTTTTCTGCTAGAGTGGTTGGATGTCCTTAAGTAAATGTTTTGTCCTCAAGGAGGATTGTTCTGCTAGAGTGGTTGGATGGCTTTAAGTAAATGTTTTGTTCTTGTAAGAGGGATTGTCCTACTAGAGACGTTGGATGGTGGAAAGCAAATGCTTTGGGTGTTCTGCTAGAGTGGTTGGATGGCTTTGAATAAATGTTTTGTCCTCGTAAGGAGGATTTTTCTGCTAGAGTGGTTGGATGGTCTTAGGTAAATGTTTTGTCCTCAAGGAGGATTGTTCTGCTAGAGTGGTTGGATGACTTTAAGTGATATAAGAGGGATTGTCTTACTAGAGACGTTGGATGGTGGAAAGCAAATGCTTTGGATTGTTCTGCTAGAGTGGTTGGATGGCATTAAGTAAATGTTTTGCCCTCATAAGGAGGATTTTTCTGCTAAAGAAGTTGGATGGCATTAAGTAAATGTTCTGTTCTAGTAAGAGGGATTGTCCTACAAGAGACGTTGGATGGTGCAAAGCAAATGCTTTGGATTGTTCTGCTAGAGTGGTTGGATGGCTTTAAGTGATGTTATAAGAGGGACTGTCCTACTAGAGACGTTGGATGGTAGAAAGCAATTGCTTTCTGCCATCAGTGATTATGGTGCTCTACTAGAGAAGTTGGATGGCATTAAGTAAATGTTTTGTCCTCATAAGAAAGATTGTTGTGCTAAAGAAGTTGGTTGACATTAAGTAAATGTTTTGTCCTTGTTAGGAGGATTGTTCTGCTAGAGTGGTTGGATGGTGGAAAGCAAATGCTTTCTGCCATCAGTGATTATTTTCTTCTGCTAGAGGTGTTGGATGGCTTTAAGTGATATAAGAGGGATTGTTCTGCTAAAGAAGTTGGATGGCATTAAGTAAATGTTTTGTCCTCATAAGAAAGATTGTTCTGCTAGAGTGGTTGGATGGCTTTAAGTGATGTTATAAAAGGGATTGTCCTACTAGAGACGTTGGATGGTAGAAAGCAAATGCTTTCTGCCATCAGTGATTATGTTGCTCTACTAGAGAAGTTGGATTGCATTAAGTAAATGTTTTGTCCTCATAAGGAGGATTGTTCTGCTAGGGTGGTTGGATGGCTTTAAGTAAATGTTTTGTCTTCATAAGGAGGATTTTTCTGCTAGAGTGGTTGGATGGCCTTTGGTAAATGTTTTGTCCTCATTAGGATTTTTCTGCTAAAGAAGTTGGATGGCATTAAGTAAATGTTTTGTCCTCGTTAGGAGGATTGTTCTGCTAGAGTGGTTGGATGGCCTTAAGTTAATGTTTTGTGCTTGTAAGGGGGATTGTTCTACTAGAGATGTTGGATGGTGGAAAGCAAATGTTTTCTGCCATCAGTGAATTATTTTGTTCTGCTTAAGAAGTTGGATGGCATTAAGTAAATGTTTTGTGCTTGTAAGGGGGATTGTTCTACTAGAGATGTTGGATGGTGGAAAGCAAATGCTTTCTGCCATCAGTGATTATTTTGTTCTGCTAGAGTGGTTGGATGGCTATAAATGATGTTATAAGAGGGATTGTCCTACTAGAGACGTTGGATGGTGGAAAGCAAATGTTTTCTGCCATCTGGGATTTTGTTCTGCAAAAGTGGTTGGATAGCTTTAAGCACATGTGTTGTCCTCATAAGAGGGATTGTTGTTCTAGGGGAGTTGATGGTGTAAGGAAATGTTTTGTCCTAAGAGATATGGTTTTTATTTTGCTAGAATGGTTGGATTGTGTTAAGCAAGTCTTTTTTCTTAAGAGGGATTGTTGTTCTGTTAGAGGGGTTGGAAGGCGGAAAGCAAATTGTCCTGTTTTCTGTCCTAATACGAGGAGAGGGGTTTGAGCAGGAGAGGAGCCTTTTTTTTTTTTTTTTTTTTTTTTTTTTTTCTCCCCAGGAAAGCCCCTGCCATCTTGCTTAGGTGATGCTGTAAAGGTTCATGGACCCTCTGGTCTTAGAGTCCACCTAAAGCCAACAGCAGGTGAGTGAAATACAGGTAAGTCAGATCAGGTAGTTATTTTTTAATTTTGTCTGCACTATGTTTACCATGTCAATCATTTTTCAGAGCTCTTTCATCATTCTCTTTTTCTTCTGTAGGTGTTGGATGTTCAGGCGGGTGGTTCCTGTGGCCTGCAGATCCACACTAAACTGATCATGCTTATAAATGTAAGCATGAAAAGTGAGTCTAGAGTCAGGACCTGGACACTGACCTGTTGTCCTGGTGTGTGCTCAAGTTCTCACACAATAAAGCGTCTTTGCTGCCTGATGAACTGGAGTCTGTTGTGGCCCAGTTATTCAGTAGCTCAGGCACAAACAAACTGATCTTTTATATGACCATGCCTTTAAAAATAAAGGGACTTAAAGAATGCCTTGGAGTCTTTTTCCTGAGAATTTTACAACGACTTCATATTTGGTTAAAAAAAAAATAATGTGCCCAAAAAGAACAAAATTATTTCAGTCAGGAAATCACAAAAGTCTACCAGAAACAAAGTAAGAAGCAGTTCTCAACGGCTTATTTAAAAAACAAAATATATTTAAATAAAAACAGAATCAACAAAGTACTGATGGGTGCCAATAATAAACCAATAATCAATAAGAATTGTTTTCAAAACGGTAAACTGTAGAGCTTCTTGAAGCTGGTAGCAGTGGTAAAAAGACAGTCCTGTTTGGTTGAGAGCATTAATACCTCCACCCTGTGTTATAACCAACTTCACTTCAGACCTCCTAACTTCCTGAAGAAGACTAATGCTGTAATCTGTTGAAGTGTTTGTTTTTAATCATGCTCTATTTAAAGACCATGCTAATATAATTAAAAAAAAAATTTTAAAGAAAGGAGCATAAGTTTCGTTTTTGATAAAAGTTTGTATTTAACCAATTAAACAAAACCAAATTTAGTCAATCTTTATTTGTGTAGCATCAATTCATAACAGGTGTTACCTCAAGACACTTAACAAGAGAGCAGGCCGATAACAAACTCTAAATTCAATAACCTACTTCATCAAAACAGCAGATATTTTTTTTTCTAATGCTTCTCTGAAAGGACTAACCTTAAAATTCAGAAAATGCTGTTGCCTATAACACACCCAACTACAGCAAAACAACCTAAATTCCCTCCTGAATGACAAATGTCCAATGAGTTACTGAAGAGTTTAGCTGATTACTATCGGCAGAGGCAGGCTAGTGCTATTAGCTGACTCCCTGTGTTTGAGCTAAGCTAACTAGCGGCTGGCGAGCTTTTATCTCTTATACACGCAGAGTTAAAAAAATGGTGTCTGCATGTCATGGACTCAGGAGCGAGGCAAGACACAAATAGACAAAAGTTGGACGTATCCCTAAAGTTTTATCATCTTAATACAGCATTTTTGATTAACCATGTCAACAGTTCTTAAAGTGGGAGAGTAACTAAAAGTTTACACCTACCAGTAAAAACATTTAGTTGAACAAAATAGTCCTAATGAAACGATAACTAAATCCTAAGTATTTTGAACAGAAAAGCTCAAGCTTTCACTTGTCACAAACATGAGGCTTTGATAGTGTTTTTTAAAAAAACTAAATCAGTATGTATAGAACTCAACACCGAAAAATATTTCAAATGTGTTTTATTTTTTAAACAGATTTTAAATTAGTAATGGAATTTTAAAAGACCAAAGTTTTGAAAATTCAGTTAATGAAATGATGCCAACAGTGTTTTTATTTGTTTTTAAGACAACCAGTTCTTGTGTTTAATTTCAATTGTTTTCAACAATGTTCAGAGAAAGGCTTACAATAAAACAGTTTAAATACAGTAACAAATGCAGACGATGATTCTGATCCATCATCGAGGGACCCCGTTGACCAGCCTTGGCTCGTGTTCAGGTGGATGGCTCCTCCTGCCTGCAGCTTGACCTCTGTTCTGCAGTCGTCCATTGACCATGTCATTAGAGGTCAATCCTGCAGCATTTGTGCCACATACAGGTAGGTGCTTTCTTTCAGGTTCGACTGTCTTTGAGCAACTGTCAGCAACAAGGAACAGAGTTCAATAGTGGGCAGTAATCACAAAAGTGAACAATGTTGATGTCTAACACAATTCTTTAAATAACACAAAAAATTACTGTTCAAAAACTGTCTCCTGGGAAATAAAATCAAAGTTCTAGAAGTTGCCTAGAAACATACAAATAAGGTTTAAAAGTTTTTGAGATAAAATCAAGGCAGGAAAAACAAGCAAAACAAAAACAACTTAAAAACCATTTAACTGAAAAGCAACAGAATCCACAGTAATAAAAACATTTAAAAGAAATGGCAAAAGTGTGAGTTTTTTTTGCAAATGGGGCACAACAGCAATTTAGACAAACGCAAAACTTAAGATTCGCTGAACAAAATCATTCTGCGCCAACTTTTTACAGGTAATCACATCAGAAACAACTAAAACAAATTGATTTCAGCTGAACACCACATGAAAACCAATGGCATCAAGGTTAAAGTTTTTAAAGAAAGTTTAAATGGGTTTTTGCAACAATATTAAAAAAAACTCAGTTTCATAAATGCTGAGTGAAATGATATAAAAATTAACAGGATTGTTTGTGCTGTGCATTTATAGCAAGACACTCTCTGTTCCTGTTTGTTTTATGACCTTCAAATGGTAATTTTCACTTTGAAAATGGACAGGAATGTTCAGGAAAAAGGGTAAAACGGTGTGAAATGCAGACCAGAAGATTCTAATTGGCCAACTGTAGTCATCATTAGAGGGCTGGTGCCAACTGACCTGCATGCCTGTCTTTAGTAAGACTGCTCCTCCTCATTCCAGATGTGTGTATAAAGTGTACAGATGAGAAGGGAACTTTGTTTCATTGTATGTGGCAGTGTAATAAGACTAAACAGTTCAGGGAAGAGGTTAAATAAGAGATTAAAAAGATGATTTCAAAACATATTACAAAGGATCCTGTGTTATTTATTTTAAGACTGTCCCAAAAATCACACTTTTACTAAACATGATCAGATTATGATAGACGTGTGTCTTTGCATGCCAGAAGATCCGTTGCAATATTTTGGAAAACCATCAAGAGACCAAATATTTCCCACTGGATTAGACAGAGAGACGGAGAGAGTGACATATAAGGAAAGGAAAACAGGATCTGTTTAAACAAATATGGGGGCCGTTCATTGCTTTTGTGAAAAATCTAGATTTGTCAGAGGGAGGAGAAGAAGACTGAGTTCTCTGTGATCGAAACCTTGCAACATGGACACTTAAATTCAGTTCCAAAAATGATGAAATGCCTTTAACTGTATGCTTTTCTTTATTTTCAGTTATGTCTTTTCATACTATTTCATATGTGCACTAAGCTGTATGGAAGATGGCGTAGGTCTGCGAAGTGATGTGTTTATAAGTCAGTTTGTTGAGTGCTTTTGTTAATTGGCACTTGTGTATGTTAATTTTCTGTTTTGTTACTTAAATATGCAAAATTTAATAAAAATATTGTATAAAAAAAAGATGGCTCCTCCTGCCTGCAGCTTCACCTCCATCCTGCAGTAGAGATGAGACTAGGGGTGGGCAGAAATATTGATTCAGCAATGCATTGCAATCATTCTCCCAATTCAATATCGACTCAGCAAATCCTCTGAATCGACTCACCTCCTGGCCAGTGGGGGGCGCTGTGCACTTTCTCAGTGTTTATCCAGCTGCTGTCGGTCACAGAAGAAGACATGCTTACAGAGTGATAGGACTGAGAGCCGAACATGAGAGTGATTTAACGGCGGTTTATCAGTGTTTTCTGTGTAAATAATGTAAACTATTAAACACAGTAGCATTAGTATCATTCTGGAGTGTTTTCTTTTCATTCTTTTGCTGTATTTTCTCTGTGTTTTGCCGTATTTCCGACGTTTTTTCCACGTGTTTTCTAGTCTTTTTTGTCATAGTTCATGTTTTATTGATTCCGTTAATAGTAATTTCAGAAATATTGGAGGAAGAAATGTCGAGATCTCTGTCTTCAGCTCGACAGGAACTGCTTCAGGGACTACCATCAGTAAAAATAACACCTGGACATGGTCTAATATAACAGGCTGTAACATGGACACTAAATGCTGTAGGCAAACAAAAAATTTTGAGTTGATGTAAAATAAGTGAAGTTTATTTTTGGTCATCTCAGAAAATTTCTACATGTTCATTTACAATTGTTTATGAAGAAAATCCTGTTGAAAATTCAAAGCCATTTTTATTCTTTTCTTGTAATTACACACTGTTTTAAGCATTTATAACATAATAATGACAAATACTTGCAAGACTTGTTTACTTTTATGTCTCTTAAAAAAAGGACAATTCCTGACACATTTATTGACAAAAAAGACCAGGTGGACATTTATTATTATAGTGTTAACTGTCATGCTTTTTACTTTTGTACTCCATATGCACAATTAAGTTATTAATGTGCAAATTTTTATTTTCAGATGTTTGCTCAAAAATATGAGGTGACAGACCACATATGTTCACATTGGCATCAAAATAAAAAAAGTCAAAAATCGTCAACAGGTACTCTAATTATTTGTGTATTACTACTTCTTACTGAATTGATACTGAATCGAATCGCCACCTAAAGAATCAGAATCGAATCAAATCGTGAGGTTTTTAACAATGCCCAGCCCTAGATGAGACGGTCCACACGGTTAAACTTTCCACAGTCTTCCTCGTGGTGAGTGTTACTGCAGCAGCAGTCAAGACAAAGTGTTAAAGTTAAGGAGCTAGAACATGGTGGAGTTGGTTTATACAGTGATGACAGATTGGACTGTGACATTCTGCAGGTACCTGATCTGAATCTGGAGTGTTTGGTGTGCCTGTGTGTCAAATTGAACATACTATTGGCAGTGATTTATCATCCACCGTGTTGTTTGCCTCGTATCATGGCTTCAAATTCTGTATTCAAACAAAATCTGGGGAAGTTACTCGATTGGTTAAATCCATCAGTAACACAATTGTAATAAAAGATTTTGATGTAAACATTCAAAAAAGATCATCAATTTGTAAATTCATGGGCACAAAACGATTTAGGCAGTATGTTAACACAAGAAACCACAGAGAAGGGGACATTGATTGACCATGTGTATGTGAAAACAACACAGTATGATGTGGACTGTGCAGTGATGCCCTCGTACTTCAGTGATTATGGAGGAATTCTGTGTTGTTTTATTGTCAAAGATGAACAGGGCCACTTAGAAGTTGATTTTGATCACTCTATAATCTAAAAAGTTGGCCTTACTTAAAAAAAAATTGGAAACCAGTTCCTTAAAAAAGGTAATTAAATATTATTAATAGTCTTTGATTACATTTACTTTAATTCATATATTAATTAAGTTATTTTAACTAACTTTCTGTTAGTTATCAACAAGTATCAACTCACACATTGATTCTGAAATCATGCATATCCGTCTGTCCAACGACTTCACTCAGTTAGCTAGATGCTTATCGGCCCATAAAAGGATACAAGCAAAGGTAAGGAGAACTATTAAAGATACAAAGAGGGAATATTGGAGGAAATTTTGTAGCTCAGTAGGAAGGGAGACAGAAATCGGTAACATTTGGAAAATGATAAAAAGGATGAATGGGATTAAAAGAGAGTATGGATATCCAGTTTTAAAGGATGGGGAAACAACAGCAGTGAAAGATGAGGAGAAAGCAGAGATGTTAGCAAAGAACATTTGTTAAAATTCATAGTTCAGATAATATCAGTGAAGAGGGAAAAAGAGGAAGACAATCTACCATAGCAGAAAATAAACCAGTCCTACAAGAAGAAGAAGAAGAGACTTCTCCCGTGTTTCCCTATGGTCATATATACAGATGGATGAGGGAATTTTTAAAAGAAAGGATTATTCAAGTGAGGATAGGAAAGACATATTCAAGGAAATTTGGTATAGAAAATGGAAAACCTCGAGGTAGCATAGTCAGCCCTTTGATATTTTCCCTAATGATTAATGATGTGTTTGTGGAATTGGAGAGTGGGATGGGATTCTCACTCTTTGCAGATGATGGAGCAATTTGCAAGAGGGGAAGAAACCTGGAATTTATTGTCAACAAACTACAAGGAGCTATAAAGAAAATTGAGGAATGGTCATATAAATGGGGCTTTAAATTGTCAGTCGATAAGACAAAGACAAGGAAAAGAATTGGAAGTGAAGTCAAACTAGAGCTATATAAACAAAAATTGGAAAAGGTAAAACAATTTAAATTTTTAGGTCTATGGTTTGATGAAAGATTGACATGGGCTGTACATATTCAGAAAGTAATAAACAAATGTAAAAAAGTGTTAAATATTATGAGGTGTCTGGTTGGTAGTGAGTGGGGGGCAGACAGAGTGTCACTCAAGTCTATATATTGTGGATTAATACGATCAGTCATGGATTTGGAAGTGTGGTATATGGATCAGCAGCAAACACATCTCTCCAAAAATTAGACAGAATTCAATATCAGGTACTGAGACTCTGCACAGGAGCATTCAAAACAACCCCAACTGCAGCTCTGCAGGTAGAGATGGGGGAGATGCCACTCGCACTTCGAAGAATGCAGTTGTCAGTAAATTATTGGGTTATTTTACAGGGTCATGAACAAGATCATCCAACACAATATATATTAAAGCCTTGCTAGGAAAAGGAAAAGAAGAAAGTAAAAAGCTTTGGATGGACAGCAACAGAGGAAACAAAAGAATTGAAAATAGACCAACTAAAAGTGAGTCCAATAGTACCACTATCAGCAATTCCTTCATGGATATTACCAGATGCAAATGTCGATTTGACACTATTGGGGAAAAATAATAATAGAAACACACAACAATACATAGACAGTTACCACAGTTATGTACAGATTTACACAGATGCATCCAGAAGTTCAACAAGTAGAATAGGAGTAGCATTTGTCATTCCAGAATTTGATATCAAAGTAGCAAAAAGGGTAAGTGAGGGTGTTTCAGTATATACAGGGGAAATGATGGCAATATTGTTAGCATTGCAGTGGGTAGAGGACATTAAACCAATGAAAACAGTAATTTGCTCAGATTCCAGTTCATCATTATCTACTTTACAATACAGCCAGTCAGAAGGGAGAAAAGACATTCTAATAGAAATACAGCAAGTACTATTCAGAATTCTGATGATGGGCCTGTCAGTAGTATTTCTATGGGTACCAGCGCACAGTGGCATAAGAGGAAATGAATTAGCAGACAAGAAAGCAAAAGAGGCAACAAAATATAGTAACATTGATTTAGCAGTTAAACTCAGCAAAAGAGAAGTGAGGGATATTATCAAACAGAGAATAAAGGAAAGGTGGCAAAATCAGTGGGAAGAAGAGAGGAAAGGAAGATGGTATTACAGCATACAAAAGAAAGTTGGTGAAATGAGGAGAGCAGGAAGAAATCGGAGAGAAGAAATAATATCAAGAATGAGATTTGGACACACAGGGCTGAACAGCACATTGTTTCAGATAGGGAAACACGCAACAGGAAGGTGTAGCTGTGGAAACTTTGAAACAGTGGAACAGATATTATTTAACTGTGGGAATTATGATTTGGAAAGAAGGAATTTGATCAGAAAACTTAAAAAAGCCAAAAGTCAGCTTAGCTTAGAAATTTTGAGACAAAATTCAGAAAGAAAGGAATTTCAAATGCTTATTCAGTATCTGAGGGAAATATATGCTCTGAACAGGATATAATTTTTATATATATATTTTTTATTATTATTATTATTATTATTTTATATATATATATATATATATACACAAGATTGAGTAAATATCAGGATCCACACTCCACATCAGAAGGTGGCGGTAATGCACCAATATGTTGTTTGCCAACCGCCAATAAAATCCAGGAAAGAAGAAGAAGAAGCTTATCGGCCCAATCAGAGAAGAGAGGCGGGAGCAGCGGACGTGACGTCAACAGGAAGTGACTGCATGTTTGAAAACAACGGCGGCTTCTAAAGCTGTCCCAATAACTGCGTTTTTTTCTTTTTTATCAAAAATGGACTAAATGTTTTTTTCGAAAAAGAAGGAAAGAACGTCACTTTAAGCTTGTCTTTCAGGAAATCATGTCTTTGCTCTTCTGCTGATCGGGGGATCACTGCTGGGAGAGAACGCGGAAATGCTCCGCCGACATGCCGGTTAGTCTGTGGTTGTCATGGTTACTCAGTGATACTTGGTGAAATATGTTCTCCTCAGAAGTTTACCGGAAAAGCTTGGTAGGGATTGTCTTTGACGAGGTTCACGTCACATATAAGTGTTAAATGATACATCTGTGTGGTATAATTTTATGTGAAACGAAAGTCTTAAGGTAGTTTATGCTAACGGCTAATGGCCGTAGCGGCTAACTTTTGGTGGCCGTTAGCCGCTGTGGTGCAGCGTTGCTTGATATGGATTGGTCTGTGATGAGTGTAACGAGCCGAACGATCGTCCAATCACAAGCTGCTGTTGTTTTTGAAGGTTCTGCCCCTGAAACATTTACAAAGGGCTCTTTCCCAGATGGATTAGTGAAATATTTCCGATATGAAGCTGTCCATCTGGCGTGTCAGGTTAGCAACCTCCTGATTACCGACAAAGCGCACTATCCAGCTGTGCCACCGACACCTCACAGGAAGCACAACAGGATGGTAAGTACACAAGAACCAATTCTTTATTTTTTACCAAATCAAATTCAAAAAGCCATCATATGTTACAGTCAAAACATTGTTGAAAGAGTGCAGTCTATCGGCTTGTCGTGGACTCGGACTGAGGCAAGACATGGAAAGAAAAGTTGGTGTTTCACTTCCGTTGTGGCTTAATGTCACCCTGTGGCAGCTTAATGCAGATGTGTTAAATAACCTTGAGACTTATGCATCCTCCAACATCCAAATCAATCTGAAGAGTCGTCTCCCGCCCGGCTTTACTGCGCATGTGCAATCCTGAACTCAGCGTTCAATCATCGTGATAGAAAGTTTCAAGTCCAGTTTACACACAGGAATTATTATTTTCTAAAGCTAAATGGGTTCATTACTAATATTGATTGAGTTGAATCAACAGGTTATTAAGATTTAAGTAAAGTGCATAAATGTAATTTAAGTTAGAATAGTTATTACATTTTAGAGTGATGCAGATTAATTAGAGGAACTCTTATTTATAAGAGCACTTTATTTACAGTGGTCTTGAATCTGTGTATAGAGTTGGTTAAGCTGATAGTGTACTTGGTCAGAGTATTTTGCTCTAAATTTGAATCTGTCCGGTTGAAGCTGTTGCAGTGATCCCCAACCTGCCCTCGTCCTCAGAGATGCAGATGTGGATTAAGCAGCGAGAGGGATTTTGGGATTCACAGCAGCACATGTATTTACTCTGTGATCTGTCAAAGTACTGTAGTTTAGATGAAGTATTTATGTCCAGGACATTAAAATATATAAAGTCCAAGTAAAATATATAACTATCTTAATTTTAGTTTATCAGCAGGGAAAGAATCAAAGTCTGTAGATTGATGATTAGTCTTACATTAATTATTTTTGTTAATGTTTGTTATGTTGTCTTCAGACAAAGACCCCTCTAGCTCTACCTTTATGTGTCAGAGCAGGTGGCATCAGTCCAGGGCATCGCAGATCCCTGAAACTGACCCAGTGAGTGATGCTCCTGCTCGGGCAGATCTTCTCTCTGTTTATGTCCTGTACAGGAGGAGCTCAGACCAGCTGCTCTCTCGCTCTCTCTGTTTTCTATTTTCTGTCCTCTATGTTTCTGCAGCTGCCGCCTGTCACTCCGTCCTCGGGCTCCAGGAGAAGGTCGACGGGCGAGAGGACGCTGTAGTTCCCAGCAGAAAGTCCACCATGAAGCTCCAGCCTGCAGCTCTGGGCGCCGTGTTCCTGCTCTCCCTGCTCTCATCGGGTGAGTCCCTGCTGGAGCTTTTTAAGACTTTATAGACAGTTAGAATAACTTAATCCAAACAACCTAAATGAGAACATGGAAGTGTTTTGGAATACCCTCTGATAACACGTTTTAAAGTTTATGTTAATATTTGGTTTGATTAGGAGTAAAAACATGGTGCATGTTTGAGAGATAAATTATCAAGAAACCAAACACACTTTTTTTTCTTTACAAGAAGTTTTAGATCAAAACGCAGTTAGAAGTCTTTACATATGAAAAACTAAACCCTCAAGATTAAGTTCAAATAAACACATTATCAAGGCAACATTATCTTTTTTTTTTTTGAGAAAAGAAAGCTTGATATTTTTTTAAATTGAGGTGATAAATTTATCAGGAATCAGTCACACTGAATTTTTTTGTTTAAATAAAAATTCTCGACATTCTAACTGGACACAGTGTTTGGATGTATCTGCATAATTACAGAAAATGAGTCAGGTGGAAAATGAGTCAGGCAGATCCAGCTGCACTGCAAGATTTTAAAAAACCCCAATGAAAACAAGAAACTTTTTCTGATTTACCACAAACCAAAGAATTTTGAAATTAATAAGTGATAAAATTTCTCAAAAAAAGACAATTTTGAGTTTAAAAAAGTAGTTTAACAAAAATCTAATCTTGATTTTTGTTTCTTATTAAAAGTTGTAAGTTATAAATTTAGTAGAAAAAGTGTTATTTATTAAGGGTTTATAGTCATTAATTACTTAGAAACCAATCTTCGAAATGTTAAAATTATGTGGTGCAAAATCATAGAATAGTAGAAATGTATATTCATGAAAGAAAGATTTATTTTTTTAGATTTTAATGTGGAAAATACACAGGAAACCAAATTTAGAATTTTGGCATTAAAAAATTATGAACTTATGTTAAAAAAAAAAAAAAAATTTGGCAAATTAAGAATCGTAAATTTACGAGGGATTAAACTGACAAATGTGAGATTATGAACTATGAAAAATACAACCATTTTTAAAACCAAATTATCAAAGTAATTATTTTTAAACGTTCCTGGGGATAATACTCACATATATATGTATTTTTTTATATTTTAAGGTCACGTAGTTGTGTTGATGTGAAACTGAACCAAGAATTCAAGCTTAAGAGTTATAAATTTATTAGTTAAAAACATGGATTTATAGAGGGTTGTAAGTCAGAAAATGACATTAATTTATGAGGAACCAGTCATAGACATTTTAAAATGATAAAGTACACAAAAATAACACCACAGAATTTTACGCACACTTTATTTTATCTAGATCTAGAAATATGATTTTTTTTTTAATTTATAATGTGGTTCATTAAAAAGAAACCAAATTCAGAATTTTTTGAGTTTAAAAATGTATGGATTCATGGAAAAAACAATTATACTGTTTTGCAAGTTAAGAGTCATAAAATCAAGAAATTAGAACAAAAATGTGAATATTAAGTTAGAATTTTCACTTACAAGATAAAACTTGAATGTTTTGATGTAAAGTTGTACATTTACCTGAACTCAATCTAAAAACAAATGTAAAATGAATATTTTTAAAATATATGACAGGGTGTTGGGACTCAATAAAGGAGGGAAATCTTAAACTGTTGGGGTAAAAGAAATTAGAAATTTTTTTGGAGAAAAATTGATTTTTTTAATAATTATATAACATAAAATACAGCAGTGTATTGGGGACTCTTTCAAAATAAAATAAAAATAGAGATGATTCAGATTGTTTGTGCTGATTTAGTCACAAACATACAAGAAAGGAAAGAAAGGAGCTTAAAAAGTTAAAAGAAAAAAAAGAGAAACTGGAGTTCAATGTTTTTGATATAATAAAGTATAAAACTGTTTAATAAATGTAAGAAATGTCAGATGAAGTCTTTTGCCTTGCATCGTTGCTTCAGTTAAGAGCTTGATTGAATTATTTCTTCCTCTTTGACTGAGTAATAAATATTTAAATATATTTTAGCTCAGACTAAAAACGTTATCTTGAAAATCCAGACTTTGAGGCGACGTTGTTAGTTAAAAAAGTTGAAATATTACACTTTATACACTCTAAAATCTTTCTGTCATAAATATGAGACTTTAAGCTTGACAAATTTGAGTTAATTGTGTTGTTAGTTCTCCCTTATGGTCTTAAAACTGTCTTTTTTTCTTTTTGATATCACCCCATTATTGTTTATCTTTAATCACAAGATTGGCCCTAATATTCTGTCCTAAGAAGAGAACCAAAGATTAAAAAGATGACAGATCTAAATTATAAATTAAATCAAAGTCTTCAGCAAGCAAAAGTAAGAGAGTGAGATCAGGTTTTTAGTTTATTTAAATCGAGAGCTGTGGACTTGAAGGATTTATAGGTTGTTGTAAAGAAATGACTGTGGACATCAGATCTGACATTTAGTGTCATAACTGAAGTATTTTTTCAAAGACAGGACAGCTACAGACTTTTGAAAATGCAGACCCACAACATCAGATGTTTTTATCTCTAAGAATGTCAACAATCTTTATTTTTATACTTTATAATCCATGGACCAGCCCGGGCTTCAGGAGCTTTTGTATTGTTTTCATCTCAGCTTTAACATCATCGCTGCAGCCTTTGGCTTCTTAAATGCGAATTATTCGTAATAATAGAAACAAACATGAGCCGGGCAGCAGGATCTAAGTCAGGTAGACGTCTGCAGGGAGAGGACACCAGTTGTTGTTGTCTGAGCTGCAGTGGTCGTCCACAGAGCAGCTGCCATCGAAGCTGAAATCTGATCAGCATGAAGGCATTCGCACACTCACAGCCGGTGTGTGTTGTCCTGTGAGTGGAGGTCACTGAAGCCTGCTCACATTTATTTACCTCCCCGTGATAGAAACATAAAACTTGTCATAGTTTAACAGATACATTGACATTTTTATTGCAGTTGAGAATTGATTGTTAATTGTTATTTAATTGTTTTATCTTTACTCATTTTGTTCCCCCTGGGCTCCCCTAGTTTGCCCCCTCCCCCCATTTCCTCCCAACAAACACAACAATTCCCCGAGAGCTTCATTGTTTGGACGGAAATACTTTAGATGTTTTTATAATGACCGGGCCTCCAGGCTTTCTTTGATTTATTTATAATTAGTATTTTAATGAACTTGAACAGTGTCACATCCTGGTCTGAAACCAGCAAAGTCTGTTTCCATCCGTCCATCCATCTACAACGCTTGTCTCTTTCGTGGTTGCAGGACGCTGTAGCCTATCCCAGCTGTCATTGGGCAAGAGGCGGGGTACACCCTGAACTGGTAGCCAGCCAATCACAGGGCCACATAGAGAGACAGACAACCATTCACACTCACTCTCACACCTAAGGCTCATTAGAATAAACCCAAAGTTAACTCTGTACCCACAAACATGATCATTTAACGTGTGGAAACAGTGAAAAGTCATAAACCACAGTGTCCCAGGACATTGCTATTGCATCAGTGATAATCCTGTTCTACTCAGGACTCGGATGGAAGTGAAAACCAGTTCCAGTTGAAACAACTCCCTTAAGGAATCGATATCATGAGTCTTTTGGTTCCCTTATCAATTCCTTCCACTTACAGATTTGGTCAAAATTGTGGCTTAAATTTGGACAAAAAGACACTTACTGCACCAATTATAGTCAGTGGAAGCACAAGTAGCTTGCAGAGGCATTTATATATGCAGCACAGCATTGAACCAGGAGTGCCATGTTTGATATTATCATCACTGAAAACCGACAGGCCGACTTTTGCCCACACAGAAAATCAACAAGAGTCGATAAGCAGAATTATTACTGACATTGTTATTGATAAAATCTTATCAATCCTGATCCTTTTTTTAAATCAAAATCTTTTTTATTTATTTTTCAGGACAAAGTGCACAGGTATTCATCAGTTACAGACAAGTTGTATGTATACACACATCAACATCTAGCACATAAAAAAAAGAGTAATATAATGAATCGGGGGAAAAAAATCAAGGAACAAAAAGATCACAAGAAATAGTCACTGCCTGTGAGCTCATGGACATCGGTATTAGCCTGTCATCACAGTGCTACATGACCTTGGTGAGTTGGTAAGTTGTGGTAATGTTAAATGTTTACAAGGTTAGAAACATATAAGAAAAGGTCCCCACGCCTTCTGGAACTTCCCGTATGAGTGTTGAAGTGAACATCTAATTTTTTCGAGCTTCAGGCAGGACATAATATCTGTCAACCATTCTGTAAGAATGGGCTGTGGGATCCTCCACCTACGGAGGATCTATCCTGATCCTTAATTACTGTATTGTGAGTATTTGTTATTAGTTACTTTCACCTATACTGTTATCAAACAAAAAAGACACAACTGACTCATAACATAAAGGGGGCTCATATTTTTTTTGTTTTTGTTTCTGTGTGCAAAGTAAAATAATGTAAACTTTCCTGTTTCCTAAATGTACTTCTGTTCTTGTTTGACAGCCTGTGAAGACAAATAAAGTTATCTATCTGTCTATTCAAACTAAAACGAGGATGATTAGTGTATCATATCACTTGAAAAAATGACACCTGTAGCTCCCTCCAATAACAGCAAGAGTCATGAGATCTTGATTAAAAAAGGGGTACTTTACTGGGTAGAGAAAGGTGTAAACAAATAAACAATAAAAAAAGGTTGTCATCCCAAATGTAGCCTCAAAGCTATGCAACTCAAATTCAAATAAGCACATTACAAACAACATGAAATAGTGTACCAAATTCAGTTCATACTATGAATTTCATAACCCATGCATATAAAAACGGCATGGAAAACACGTATAAAACGCGACAGTAACGTTCTCATTTGCATAGCAATTTAGGCGCGCCAATGCAGAGCAGTTCATTTGTTTAAGCTAGGAAGTATGATTCAAGACACAAAGCTAAAATCGAAGATATAAACATACCTCGTAGGCTGCTTGTATTTACAGGGGGCTTAATATTGGACTAACATTGGATACTTATGTGGGCTTAAATGAACTTTAGCTTTTTACCGATCTTCTGTAGCACTATCTTCTGAGGTGTTCTGATTTTTAGATGCCGGGTGGAAACTCATTAACCAGCATGAGTTCCGCTTGAATGCAACTTCATGTAAAACAAAAAAATAGATGGACAACCAAAAACTTAAGGTAGAATAATTATGAGAGGCAGTTACAACCCCTGCTTCAGCTGTTGGGATCAGTCTGTTCTTTGTTCCCCCGGTGTCTACGTTTCTTAGTCACTGATGTTTTTCCATAAAGTTTTGTTAATTTAACTGAGGCTTCGTTTGTGTGTCAGGATGTTGGGGCAGAAACGAGGAGGAGCGTCTCATCAACTACCTGTTTAAAGAAAAAGGATACAACAAGGAGCTGAGGCCCGCCGAAAAACAGCAGGACGCCGTCAACGTTTACCTCGCCCTCACGCTCTCCAACCTCATCTCCCTGGTACAAAGTTAATCCAGGACGAAGCCTAATGCTTTGACCTGTCAACAAAAGAGTAGTTACATTTATAAATAAATTTAACACACTTTACAGATAAATAATATTTTGTTTGGAGCGATCCAGAATCAGTGTTTCTTCTGTTTGTTCTGTAGAAAGAGGTCGATGAGACGCTGCTCTCCAACGTATGGATCGATCACGTGAGTAATAAACAATAATCTCTCCTCTGATTATTCTTCATTGATTTCTCTTCTGCCTTTAACTGATGCAAATGTGTGTCTGTGTGTAGACGTGGTACGACTACCGCCTGTCATGGAACGCCACAGAGTTTGACGGCATCGAGACGCTTCGTCTCCCATCCAGCATGGTGTGGCTGCCGGAGATCGTGCTGGAAAACAAGTGAGTAAAATTTCTTATTTCGTTTTTTTTCCTTCCTTAAATAAACTATGTCCCTATGCTCATATCATCCTCCAACCGCACATGCACCTGTGCACTTTGTTTCTTGTTATTTATCTTGTACATATTGTACATATTCTTTTGCTATTCCTAACCTTAATTTTAATCTTTATTTAAAAGTTTAACTCCTGCTTTTTCTGCTTCTGTTCTGTTTGTATATGTATATACATCCTGTGTGTATGTAGTCTGTACTTAGAGAGTGAAGTTATTGGCATCGACTGCGACACCGCTCTGTCACTGTTACGACCAGCCTAGGGGATACTGGAGGAAACATAAAAATGACCACTCCTTTGTCACTCTCAAGGTGTCACCAATGCAAAAGCACAAAAAAACACACGATTTTTTTCCAGTCCAAACAATTAAATTTAATATTCTTCTTTTTTTGTCTTTTTACAAAGTAAATCAAAATTACCTCGGAGAGAGTAAGCAAAAGAATAAAACAACAAAACACTCTTATAAATCAAAAAACCTTACCTAACTTCTAAAGGAAAAGAAAGCGTACAAACCTAAAGTGACTCCCTAAAAAAAACAGGAGAAAACAAAAATCAAGCTTTACTCTCACCTACCTTACCAAATATTCTAAACTTAAATTCTTTCTTCCTTCATTTTAACAAAAATACTCAGAAGTTCACACAACCAGAGTTAACACAAGACACAATTTTTAGAAAGCTGTTTGGTGGCGTCAGTTGAGAGTGAGGAAGGAGGAGGGTCGGCGTTTCCTCTCCTGCAGTCATTTTAAAACGCCGGCCATCAGCTCACAGCCAATCAGACGGCCTCACTCGCCCGAACTCCTCCAGTCAGCGTCGGGTGCGCCTGTCTGCTGCTGTCCAATCCCGACACTCCACACCTGCAGCAAGGAACACAGAGGGAGGGAGGAGGAAAAAAAACAAAAACGCTCCTCAACACAATTAAACAAACCTACAATAAATGAATGACCCAAGGAGCTCAGTGAGTGACAGGATGCTCCGTCCTTCCTGCAGCTGTTAGACTCTTCAACAAAAACCTCTCCAGTGTGCAATCATGCTTTTAATGCTTTTGTATCTGCTGCCAAAGCCAGGAGGTTGAAAAACATTATTTGCGGTAAGGAATGTCAGACAGGATGGTTTTTGCTTTGCAAAGACAGCAGGGGGAAATGATGTCCTCCAGGGAGGGAAGGGAGTAGCCGTGATTTATTTCCTCACCACCTTGATCGACCTCTGCAGAGCTTTCTTGTCTGTGGCTGTGGAGCCAGTGCTCTACACTGTTGTGCAGTAAGCCAGCACACTTTCAATGGTGGAGCGGTAAAAGGAGGTCAGTAGTTTTTCCACAACCTGGTTTTTCCTCAGCACACTGAGGAAGTGGATTCTGCTGAGCCTTCCTAAAGAGACAGTTCAGTTTTTTTGAAGTGGGGTTGTATGAGCTCCATATGGCCACTAAGTACATTAGATGCAGTAGAAAGTTCTCTCCTCTCCCTCAGTAAACCACTTTCTACTGCATCTAATGTACTTAGTGGCCATATGGAGCTCATACAACCCCACTTCAAAAAAACTGAACTATCCCTTTAACCACTGTCGATGTATTGGTAGCCCAGGTGAGATCCTCACTGATGTGTATTCCTAGGAGTTTTAAGGAGGAGACCCTCCCCATGCTGGAGTCACCCATGAGTAGTGGTGCTGGCTCGGGTCTCAGCCTCCTGAAGTCCATCACCACTTTTTATTCTTGCTGGTGAAAATCTCAAATCAGGGACCAGCAGAGCAAGGATCATCGTCTACAGTTGGACAAGAGCTGGCAGGATCTGGAAATAAACTGAAATGGTAAAATATTCAGGTGTAATTAACTTTTCTCATTAACAAGTGAAACTAAAATAATATAGATATTTAAGTAAGCATATGGATTAACTCCACCTCACTGCTAATAACAGGTTAACAGGGTCGGCCCAGCAGTCAAACCTAAACTCAATCATAGTGAATCTAAACCTGTTCAGCCCGAGCCCCTTTTTTAAGCCTCCTGCTCGAAACCTATACCCATAAAGAAAAGAGCGTATCTCTGCAACCACAAGGTCTATTTGAATAATTTTGGTGTCATAATAAAAGCAACACTTTGAGAGATGTGTTCAGATGTGTAATTATCAGTATATGTGTTACCGGGACAGAGTAAATGAAGATAGAAGTCAGAATAATTTGAAAATCTCATCCTCGCCTAAAACAGAAACAGTTTTTTTATTGTGAATATCTCTCTTAGAAATGATGCTGGAGTGGCAGTGAAACTCTAAAAATGAATAATAAAATATGTTTTCATCATCTCTGCAAAGGATTATTGTTATAAAGTGATGCAGAGAAAAATTAAAGAGGTTTGATAACAATATGATCAGGCGAGGATTTTGAAAAACAGTGCGTATTTAGCCAAAAGTCAAAAATATATGTATTTGTCGAATAAAAGCAAACATGACTGTAGTCTTAAAGGCACAGTTCACTGCTTGTCCTGTCTTGTGGGGGAGCTTTTCCCCTGAGCCCCAGCAGACCCAATATTGGGTCCTATGGGGCCGAAGAGGTTAAACTGAAGCCCTGATCTCATCTGATTATTTCTCACATTTTTCCATCCATTAATTTGTTTAAAGACCTGCATAACTCAGCTGATTTGCAGCATAAACCTAAATAATCAAAAACACACAATAAACCAAAATTTGAATCACTGACTTTATAAAGAACTGCAAAGAATAACACCAAAAGTCTCATAATATTTTGTATTTCTAACAGCTAGAAATAAGAACTTACATTTCAATATTCCATAATGTCTTTGAATTTACTTATCTATTACTATTACTAAAAATCTGCATACAGGAGTTGATATAGCAGTTTCAGAAGGACTTTGCCTATATTTTTGCATGATCGATTTATTTTGTCCTGTTTCTTCCAGTAACGATGCTCAGTTTGAGGTTGCCTACTACAGTAACGTCCTGGTGTACCCGGATGGTCTCTGCTACTGGTTACCTCCAGCCATCTTCCGCTCCTCCTGCTCCATCAATGTCAACTTCTTCCCCTTCGACTGGCAGAACTGCACGCTCAAATTTGTGTAAGAAACCCAAACCGGAGAACGTCGCGTACTATCTTGTATGGTTGTGCGAAAAGGTCCAATAATACTAAATCTTTTTATGTCTTTGAGGCAAGGTCAAAAATCAAAACATTCGGGATAAAAAAACAGAACTTGATAAAAATCTTAAAAATAAAAAGATTCTGCTTCACATTTGTTTGTTTTTTAGCGAGATTACGCAAAAACTATCAGACTGATTTTGAGATGGAAACAGATACATGAATAAATGCGATCATAAAAATATTTGGGAAAAAATGAGGTGGAAGAAAAATTTAAAATATAAATAAAATCTTCAGAATAAGATTAAGCATAAGGTTAGACTTGCCAGTAATGTTTTATGCCTATTTGCTTTTTTTGTCTTCAAGGAATTACCAAAGTTGTGGATTTTTTCTTGTGTAAAATGAGAACAAAAGATCCCTATTTTGTCAGCTTGTTTGTTTTTTGTTTGTTTTGCTTTTTGGACCCTCTTGTATTTATTATACAGAATATTATCATGTTTATATAATATGTGATGTCATCAACATTTATTTTGACATTTTATTTTTATTTTTTTGTTTATATTCTCAAAAAAATTTTTTTTTTTTTTTTTAGCTGGATGGCGATTTTCTTTATGTATGTTTTGTTTGTGGATACATGTTTTTTCAAACACAGGTTTTTGAAGTGGGGTTGCTCTCTCCCTTCGGCACGAGTAAATAAAATCACAAATAAAGCAACAGGACAGCTCTGCTGTGGGGAGATGAATGCTAGGTGATATAGAGCAGTGAATGGTGCCACTGAGAGCCTCGTAGCTACCCCATTTTTAGGATAAAACTACACAAAAACTACATTGGCTTGACTAGATGCTACAGTAAGTCTGTTCACAGAGTTTCACTTCAAGCCTCTGTGTTATCACCACATGTAGACAAACACACATCTGGTCCTCCTGTTTCCCTGCAGCTCTCTGACCTACAACGCCAAAGAGATCCGGATGCTTCTGAAGGAGGAGGAAGGAGACGATGGAAACCAATACACAGTGGAGTGGATCATCATCGACCCCGAGGGCTTCACTGGTGAGAGCTGCTGTCGCTAACACTAAAAGAAAAACTATAAGTGTCGTTAAAGTCACACCTTCACCACGAGTGCTGTTGGGACCTTTGATTATTTCAGCGTAATGGCATGTAAGAGACTTGATGGATCCGGCCATTGCTGAAATACAATCGCATTTGGCAAGGGAAAAGGCATTAGCCTGAACATTAGCCACAGTGACAGAGATGAGCTGTAGCTTCAGTGCAGAAATAACTGGCACAGAAGCTAGAGCTAGAGATTGCTGCACATGACCATCTCTACCTAATTTAGAGAGTTTTGGGTAAAAACAAGCCACAAAAACTGCACAGTGATTGCATGCTATATTAATTAACTTACTTTTTCAATACCAAGCCACTTTGGTATTGGAAAAGATGTACCCAGAATTTTTTTAAGTCTTCTCCAGATATTCATTCATATCATACGAGGCACACGAAAAAAATGTACCTTCCATTTTGTCGGACTTTCCTCAGTCAAACCCCATTAAAATACAGAGGACCATCTCTGTGGAAAAAGCTTCTTACATCCCTACAGCTTCTTACGGCACGCAATTACTGGTGTTTCCACTGTCAGATAAGGACAAAAGGTACACAAATGGCCAACCCATGCTGTCCCACTTTTTGGCACCCTCTGAAGGGCTGCTGATCATACTGAACCAACCTTAAAGCTGAAACATGAATTACAGTTTGTCACGCGACAGAAATACGTTGAAAGTGAATGGGAAGATGTGAAATTCAAGTTATAAAATTATACAATTTGGAGGAAAACAAGGGTAGCAATTTTTTAATAATCATGTCCATATATTACTCTCTGATTATATTCTGGTCCGACGTAAAGTGATTTTGAAAAATTAAGCCTGAGGCCAAACTTAACTGCAGAAACCTGCTACATACCTTATACTTTTTTTCTGAAGGAATAAGGACATTACGACACAAACAAGGCTGGCCATATTTACATTCTTTACATTTATGCCAATTGTACATGTCAGTTCAACAGAGGTTCAGTTATCATGCAAAGTATATTTACTTCTTCATCCATTATTGTTTCAGTCAAAGCTAAACTTCTTAAGAATTCCTTCTTAGGTCAATCCTAGAATCACCCTGACCTGGATATTCGAGAACCTCCACAGGAGAGATAACTTGTCGCCATCCAAACTTCATTTCTGTTTTGTCTTTTCAGAGAACGGCGAGTGGGAGATCATCCACCGTCCAGCCAAGAGAAACACCTACAAGCACATTCCCATGGAGAGCAACAAGCACCAGGACATCACCTTCTACCTGGTCATCAAACGCAAACCTCTCTTCTACATCGTCAACATCATCATCCCCTGTGTACTCATCTCCTTCCTGGCCTCGCTCGTCTACTACCTCCCTGCTGACAGTCAGTGCTCACAGACCTTTATAAAAATATAACTTTAATGTTTCAGCTGCAGTGATCCACAGAAGGAGCATTTGAAGATGATTTTATTACTGAAGGCTTATGCACATGGGATCAACTTTTTGGCCCAAAACTACCACACATTTAGGGTAATTAAAATCTCATATTGATATGATATTTGTGTACAGACTCTTAAACTTTCACCTTTTTTTGGAGGTCCTATATTTTAGTTTTCGGGCTTAACAAAGCACTTGTTTGAACCAATTTTTTGAACTAAGACTTTTTTCTAAGATGTTGCTCAGAACTCATAATTTCCTTAATTAAAACTTCTGTTTTTGTTCATCAATGTGGCATTTTGACCCTCTCCCTCTGTTGACACCTGCTGCTCTTCCTGTTGAATCCTAATGCAACAGAAGTTGATTGAAAACTCACATAAATCTGCATTTTCTTTGCCAGGTTTCTAGAACTTTGGTTAAATTTTGCACTTTTCTTGGATAGAAACCCCTGAAGAAACCAAACGTTTAACGTCTGGTGGTCGTGGTCTGTTTGTGTTCAGGTGGTGAGAAGATGACCCTGTCCATCTCTGTGCTGCTCGCTCAGTCTGTCTTCCTGCTGCTGATCTCCCAAAGACTGCCGGAGACTTCAATGTCCGTCCCACTCATCGTCAAGTAGGTAACACCTACCATCATGTAGAGGGTTTGAGCCCAGGTCCAGCTGCCACATGTTGACGTGTCCTTGGGCAAGACACTTAACCCCAAGTTGCTCCCACTGTTGCGTCAGTGGTGTGTTAATGGGTATGAACGGGCGTGAATGTGTTAATTGATATTGATGAACAACTGACAGAGAAACTCCAACGATCAGTGAGTGAATGTGTGGATGTGACCTGTGACGTAGAGCAGCTTTGAGTCAACAAAGAGACTAGAAAAGGGCTATTTTAACTCAAGTTAAAGTTTTACAACCCAGAAAAGGAGATACCGATTTTGATAAGTACAGCAGATTTAAAACAGAAATTCTTGAAGCTTGGATTAAACATTTGATAAGTGAAGAGAAAACAGCAATAAGCACAATTTTAGACAAAGGGGAAATCAGAGGTTTCCAAAAATTAAAGACACACTTTGAGTTGAAGACCACAGATTTCTTTCGATACCTCCAGGTTAGAGGTTTCTAAAAGGCTGTAGTGGCAGGAATTAAACAATGATTGTGTGTCAACTATATGAAAGTAAGACGGGTAGAATAATATCAATGGTGATGATTGCAAAGAAGGGTAACCTCCACATTTATTAAGAGAAATAACAATATCTACAGAAGAATGGCACAATATATAAAATATCCAGCAGACCACCTTCAACTCCAGGGTATTGAAATCAGTGTTAATTTTGTCGACTTATTATTTTGTCATAGTTTTCATCAACAACCTTTTTCCCCTGATGAAAATTAGACAGTAACTAATAAAAACAAGTGCACATGGACAAAAAAACTAAAACTAAATTAACTGACATTTTCCTCAACAAATAAAAACTAGACTAAATGTTGTGAAATTTCATCAACTAAAACTAGACTGAAATTAAAACAATTTAGATGACTAATTTATGACTAAAATTAAAAGACATTTTTGGCAACAGACGATAACTAAAACTAAATTAAAACGTGCTGTCAAAAATAACCGATTGAAATGACAACACAACAGACCTATTGGAGACTGAGTCAAGCCACGAATCCTGGTCAAGCTTATGTTTTCTGGGAATGCTCTAAAACTGTAAAGCACAGGGATGACATATGGAGGATGTTGAAGGATATGTTGGGCTATCAGATTTACATGCTGTACCAGGGTAAGCTGAAGATGGACAATGTGCAATGTGAGGACCAATATTTGGTTAAATCCTGTCGGTTTGTTGTGGGTACTGTAGTTGTTGTACATATATGAAGGCCCTACCTTGTGCAAGCGGCCTGGATTCAGTTTCCACCAGAGGCAGCATAAACAAGTGTAAACCCTCTCAATTGCTGAGCCATCACTGCTAAACCCTTTTCGATGATATTGTGAGATATTGAGGCGTCCTGATGTCCTACACAAACTTAAAAACTGTAAGTTTAAATATTATTTTATTAAGTTGTCTGTGCATACACGTGTGTTTCAGATACTTGATGTTCATCATGGTGGTGGTGACGGTGGTCGTGTTGAACTGCGTGGTCGTCCTCAACCTGCACTTCAGGACCCCGAGCACACACGTCATGAGTGAGTGGACCAAGAAGGTACCAAACACACACCCGAACATGTGGACGAACACACCAGTGTTCATTCAATAAAGCTCAAACAACTTTAACCATGCCGAATATTAGGACTCCAAACATGCAGATATTGTTTCTTTTGTGTTCAGTTCTTCCTCGAGCGACTGCCTCGTATTCTGCGCATGTCCCGCCCTGAGGAGGCGGAGCCATACTGGGACGCAGCACTGCCACGGCGGTCCAGCTCGGTGGGCTACATTGCCTCGGCCGAGGAGTATTACAGCGTGAAATCCCGCAGCGATCTGATGTTTGAGAGACAGTCAGTGAGACACGGACTGACGGCTCGACCCACACATGCAGCAGGTATATAATCGTAAAATTCAGTAATATTTGAACTTAATATTGTCCATATCAATGGTCTGGAATTAATAGTTTTTTATTTGACTATTTGTTCATTTTAAGACAGTAATGCTTGTCCAATATCTGCCTCTTGACAATCAGGGGAGGTCCAATATTTCTCACCTCAAAACACATCAAAAGTGGAGCGAAAACATTCTTACTGTTAAAAAGTTTGTAGTTCTGTTATTTGTTTTTAATTTAATAAAGAAATGCAGTCCAGATCTGCTAAAACTTCTGCTGAAGCTACTAGCATCAATGCTAATTTCTGTATGTACAGTCACTTCCTGCTGTCGTCTGGCCCGTTGGTCTCCCTTCTTCCTGCTCTAATGGACTATGATTGGGCTGTCCCACTTTGGGCCGAGCACAGTCATTGTAGACTGGAGCTTGGCTTGGATCTGCCTGATTACAGACATTAAATTGGGTGGAGCCATCTGGACTGCAAGGTTAGCTTTAGCCCCTCCCACCAGGTCCACATGGCGAGGCCCAGGTAAACAAAGCAGGACTTTGTGTTAGTCCCAGCTCATAACCAGCCATCACTAGGGATTTATTTTGGTCATTATCAGTTTAAATGTCTATTCTGTTCACTTCAATGTTTGGCTTTACATCATTTTTTCTGTTACTAAACACTCCTGTTGTTTTGGAGTTTCACTGAAGTCCCATGTGCTGCAGCGTCCAATCAGTGAGTTGTATTTAGTATCAGTTAGCCTTCTTTGACAAAGTCTGGTCTGTTGTATCCTGACTAATTGATCCTCAGATCACAGTGGTTTCAGAGATACTGGATCGTCCCTCACATGGAGGGTCAGTCACTTCCTCTGGTTTGAGAGACAAAAGTAGTTAATTTAAGGGAGCATCTCTTAAAGCCATGATTGACGCTGCTTAATCTGCCTTTATTATTCTTATCACTTGGTTAAAGTTTGTATATGATCACTAAAAGATGGATTAAAATGTAGATATTTATGAGCTAAAGAGGGAGATACAGATGGTAAATGGAAGATAACTTTCATACTTTTGAGAAATAAATTATGTTTAAAAAGTTAACTAATTTTTCTCATTTCTCTGCATCACTGATGGTTTCTCTGCAGACACTTCTACAGGTGTTACGCTGTAATAAGTCACTGTGCTATCTGGTGTTCTCTATGGTCTGCTGGCGAGTGTTACAACCCCCTCTTCCACATGCACTGATATTTTTTGCTTTTATACCCAAAGGCATGTCAACATTGACAAATATTTCATCTGTATGAGACATTTGACCTCTGCTCTCTGGTTTGTTGTTAGCTTATGGTGCGTTCCTTCAACACTGGAGCTGGGAAGAGGGGAGTGGGAGTTATGTCACATCCAGCTTGACGCGTTCCAGTTAGGAGCTGGTAAAGTTGGGCTAGCTGAAGATGTCCAGCTTTGAAGTGATAAATTCTGGCCAAAGGGGGCATTCCCAGTGACTGAAGTTAATTTAATTTGCAGCTAGGACTGTCTCAGTTCCAAGATCAACTGGAACGCACCAGAGGAGCCATCTCCGTTTGTCAACTTCAGGGTGAAGAGGATTCTCCAACTTTCCAACTCCAGGGGCGTTCCAGTTGAAATTTCTCACTTGAAACTCAGAAATCCTGACCTCCAAGTAGAACTGGAACGCACCATAAGTCTGCTAACTTCCTCCCCATAAGCAGAGCACATATGCAGAGCATAAGGCCAGCCCTGTTTTCCTGCGTAACCTGGATAGCTTCAAAATGCTGCCATGTGAGCATGAAACGATCCAAAGGAAATCTGCTAATATCAAGTGTTTTTCACCTGAATCGGAACAAAGCCAGTGAGCTGCCAGTGTGAAACCACCTCAGTTAACCCTCTCTGTCCCGTTTCTCCTTGTAGTTGTGAAGCCCTCGGAGGACAACGGGATGACAGATCAGCTGTATTCAGAGATCAAGCCGGCGGTGGACGGAGCAAACTACATCATCAAACACATGCGCAACAAGAACGACTACAACGAGGTACGAGAGAAGAGAGGCAGGATCTGTACTCTTAGTGTTTTTATTCAGTAATCATACAAAATACAGCAACCGTAAACTGTGTAGGTAGACCAAACGTGGTTAAGAGTAGATACACAATAGTGTTGTGATACTATTAGCACAGCAACAGTTTAGTGATTCACGGCCGCCAAGTATTGATATTTTTTAATGTCTGAGTTTCCAGCATTAATAAAGCCTTTGCTTCTGCAGAAATAAAATCAATTACTTGAAAGTCCACATGATGGTGCTGTTGAGCTTTTTGCACGTGAGGTCAGCAGAGGTTACTATAACCGCAGGAGAGAGCTGGAAAACAAACATGGCAAAAGGAATGCACGTCGGCATTGAAATAAAATATGTGGACTTATTTTGGACTTTTTAATGGAGAAAAGAGATGGATGTGACACATCAGGTCTGTAAGGAGTGATGCATGAGGATAAAATATTGTGGAAATACAGTTAGCCTCGCTCAGCACCACACAGGGACAAACCAGCCAACACTTGACATGCTTAGCTTGTCAAAGCTGCCTCCCAATTCTGAGTGAGAAAAGAAAATAGCACAATCTATTACTGACTTTATGTGCAAAGATTCAAGACCTCACCATGCTGTAGAAGCCAGGGCTATTTTACAGACACAGCAGCACTGAAGCTCTACAGAGCACTGAAGCTAAAACACTGCAGTGTCTTCAATGTCCTAGACCTAGCTTGTGGACTCATCTTGAGTCAAATGTAGAAACTGAGGCTTCTGTCCCTGCAGGAGAAAGACAACTGGAGTGGTATCGCCCGTACGGTGGACCGTCTCTGTCTCTTCCTGGTTACCCCGCTGATGACAATCGGCACCATCATCATCTTCCTCATGGGAATCTGTAACCACCCTCCACACCTGCCCTTCAAAGGAGACCCTCACGACTACAGAGAGGACAACCCGCGCCGCCTGCTGTAACGCACTAACACGCTAATGGAGGTGGGCACAGTCATGAAAACGTTTGACTAACCTTGAACTGTCCAGAGATAAAAAGGTAAAATCATTTTCATCCTGTTTGATTGGACCTTTGGGGATCTGAATCTCCTGCCTTGAGAGGAGGGTCAGGATGCTGTGTGATGTATCCAAGACCCCCTTAGGTGAAACAGCAACGTCCTCTAACAATAGGGCCTCATTGATTTTGCTCTCATTGCCAGAGGGTCTGTCTTTATTTTTTAAAATGCATTTCTTAGTGCATGAAAGAGAGTTTTACACAAACATGACGGCCAGTTAGAGCTTCATTATCTTGTAAATATTCCCATTGTCAGTAATGTCATGGCAGATTTTCTTTATCTTTACATTTTCTAATATTCTGTTTGACTGGCGGGCCTCAGTGAAGGATCCTTGGAGCTGCATGTGGTCCTCAAACCTCCAGTTGCCCACCCCATATTCACTCTCACAGAGCTTAGGACTTACCTATCTTCATGTAGGTCAAGCAGCATGTCACAATAAAAACTCCTGAGCAGAGACCATCTTGGTTTTAAAGAGGCCCCTAAAGAACAGGAGGCAGTATGCTCTTGTTCAGGTTGTCTGTGATCCACCTGACCACACAAGAGCCAAATCAGACCCCTCTTTCTCAGATTAGCCAGAAGCCAGCTTTAAATGTCTCAGTGGATATTAAATTAAGCAGGAGTTAAACTTTTCCATAACTTTTCTCTGATGAATGCCCACATAAAATATTTATAATAAAATGTGGTATCTCCAATAATTAATGATTGTTGAACATGTACCTCATCAAAACTTGAATCCACAAGCGTATTTCTCATGGTTACTTAGTTTGTCCAAGGGCTGTGTGTTTTTTCTAACTTACATTTGAAGTGATAACTGTCATTATTAAAATGTTATTTGATTTATTTGTGCAGTTTGAATAAACTTTTCAACACTGGAGACATTTAATTTTTGTTCCTTTGTCTTCTGGTTTGGGTTCAGCTCAAATATGTGCCTCAGTTTTATCACCTGAAGACTCAGATGTTTCGAACAAAAACACATTTAAAGGCCTTTTTAACCTGTGAAGACTCCTTTTTTATTATTTGTTTGTGATTTCCATCAGGTGCCATCAACATGATAGTAATCAACAGAAAATTCCACATGAATTTATGCATTAGAAACACACAAAAGAGTAACCCAAAGACCAGCATTTCTGAATAAGATCAAAAGCTGCAGCAGGTTCCTTCATGCGTTGGTTTCCTCATTTTTATGCATACAGTTCATGAAACAACTCAGTCAACCGGATAAAATGAAAGTTCAGTAACCAAAGCCATCACTCTCTCCTCTTTTGAATGTTGTTAGTTAATAGCTGTACTTTGAAGCACCTGTGAGGAGTTTTTTAAGTCTTTATTAAACTCACTTATTGTAAACTTAAAGCAGTTGCGCGTGAATCGTTCATCTTTAATATATAACAGTGTGTGTTTTCCTCATGAGAGCGTTCATAGAGTTCATCCACTGTTTTCACTGCTTGTTGTAGTGTTTCACTGTTTTCATTTCAGACTCTTTGTTTTTTGTTATTATGACTGCTGACATAATTTATAACTGTCATTTCACCGAAGTGTCATGAAGTTGGTGAAATGTTAATATTAGTTTTCATTCCCGCTCTTCATAAGGGGCGGTCTGTCCTCCAGTGTCAGACTTATTTTATTGCAGCTGCAGGCAAACAAACTCAACACAGTGTCTGTAAGAGATAAACTAAATAAGAAAATAAAAAAGCTTTTCCTCAAAGACGTCCTACATCTTCCACAGTCATTCGCCTCCAGCAGAGCAGCACACATTTACTTCACTGGAGGCTGTCCCTTTAAAATCCTCCACTAAAATGTTTTAACTCTGATTTTAGATATTTTCAGATAAACAAGAACTATTCCAGTGCTCTTTTCATCCATAAAGTTACAAATAAAGTTATTATTATCATTATTATTATTATTTTTTTTTTTTTTTTACATGCAACCCTGATATTATCAGGATGATATCCAGGCTGCCTAATTTGAGATTGGATGAACGATTTATATCCTAACTTCAGCGTTAATGTTCAAAAGTGGATCAGTAGCATCGATTTAGGAGCTGAGAGGAGCTCTGAGGCAGCGTCACTTCGTGCACCACGGTTACAGCAGAGAAAGAAGGCTGCAGAGTTTTCGCTCCTTATCCAACAGCAGTGTGAGAGACCTGTTGGTGATTGTTTTGGAGCAGATGATCTACAGAACTCTGATGATGTGCAGTGGAAACAACACTTAAGAAGTCCAGACACACATTTGAGTTTGTGTTTCTTACCTTACTGTCAGATAAACTGAAGCAGTTCTTTTTGTTTTCCCTGGTTCTCGCCGGTCACACAGGATGATGTTGTCAGCCCTCCGCAGTGAATTTCCCTGATAATTTGCTGCAGTGCTCAGACATCTAATCGGACTTTACGCAGATAAATACTAGGGGGGCACAAGGAAATTATCTGGTTAAAGTCTGAGTGAAAAACTCGTCTGTTTGCGTTAACACATACAGCTTTCCCAAATAATGTCCTGAATGATAATTTCAGGGTTTTCTGCAAGTGTGAACAAGGTTTCTGAGTCCTATTTAGTTTTTTTTTTTCCTTTTCCTTACTCAAGGTAAAGTAAAAACATTTTCATGTTGAATTTCAAAAACCAGAGCCTCTTAAACCTTAAAATCCCCCTAAGCCCCCTGATTCCCTTACATGTCCCGTGTTGGGCTGCATGTATCAGTGTTGATGAAACTTTAAAACAGAACATCATCAAATTTCTGCTCCTGAATGCTCACTCTTCAAGTTTACAACCACAGCACCAATAAAAAAAAACAGGTGCTTCAAGTATTATTCAACCCTTCAATCCCACATGGAGAGGTTCCTTCATTCTCATGTCCTGTTAGTCCATTCTTCTCTCCATGAGTCTATATAACAGAAGTGTTGTGTAGCTTTGTTGGTAAAGCTCACGGTCCATCACCAGTCGCAGAGTCCATTTGCTGCTTCATCTGTGGAATTGATCCATTTCCATGTCATCCCCCTCTGCTGTTTGTCCTCCAGGAGCGAGGGTATATTTCCCTCTGTAAAACAGAGAGAAAGGGTTCATAAAGCAGCAGAAGATATATTGATACTCCAAAATAGAAATTTCCCAAAGATCAACGAGTCCTGATCGGGGGTAAGTGGAGCTGCCATGTTGTAGTTCCATCACAGAGTGGTGCAGGGATGGCATTTTCTGCTCGGCCAACTCACTCCTGATGATGAACAACAGTTCATCAAACTTTCAGGTTCTGTAAACTGTGAACCATGTGGTCTGTCCTCATGAGAGCAGTGTCATTCTTTAATAGCCATACTTTGTAAAAACTCCAAAAAGCTGAAAATTAGCTCTTTAATTAACACAGTGATAAACTCTTGAACTTACCACTTTGCCTTTTTTCTGCTGAAGTACCCGGCCAAAAATGCCACTAGTCCCAAGAAAAGGCCTCCAATCACTCCACCTACAATTGCACCAACCTGTGGATCATCTGAAAGAAAGGAAAAGACCGTTAGTCAACATCCAGCAAGCATAATTTTTTTTCAATCAAATCAAATCTTTATTTATTAAGCACTTTTCATACATAAAAAATGTAGCACAAAGTGCTATACATGTTAAAATCAGACCCCACCCCCCCCGTCCCCCTGTTCATACTCCACAGCACACACACATACACACACACACACACACACACGCACACAGATAAAATGATCTTTAAAGCATGTAGCTGAGTACAGAGGAGCCAGGTCAGGAAACGCCAGGATGCCAACTGCGCTAGGTGCGGCTCACAGCCCAGGGACAGGATGCCTCCATCCAGGCGCGCCTCGCTACAGGGCAGGCGAGGGGCCACCGCAGCAAAGCAGTGCTGCAGACCCCCCCACTTGGCCAAGACAATGCCCACCACGTGACAGAGACATCCCAGCCAGAGCCAGTGCAGGCGACCCCCACTGAGGAAGCACTGGAGATATGGGATAAAAAACATGAAACTACATGGCTAAGAGTCATAAAACTAAATATATAAGTAAAGTTAAATAAAATACTAATGAATGGCTAAAATATCATAAAAAGTAATAGAATAAAGATAAGTAAAAAGAGGCCTAAGATATATAAATAAATAAAATAAAAATACAGATAAAAATAAGACATTAGTTAAAAGCCAAGTTAAATAGGTGGGTCTTGAGCCCACCTTTATAAATATGAACATTGTCTGTGGCCCTCAGGTCCTCTGGCAGGCTGCTCCACAGACGGGGGCCGTAGTGCTGGAAAGCTGCCTCACCGTAAGTCCGTGTTCTAGCTTTGGGAATCATTAAGAGGCCAGTGCCAGAGGATCTCAGGGTCCGCGAGGGTTCATATAGTAAAAGCAATTCTGAAATTATTAATTTGTTCATTAATGTATTTAACCCTTCAAACTCACAGGATCACCGGCACTCACATTGTTTTCTAGCTGTTTATCTCTGAATCCAAAAAGTGGATCTTTGGGGCCAACTGTGTCTGAAGTGCAGCATTTTCCAATCTATATGAGGCTACAAGAAACTTCATACTAAGTCCAGTACCAACACACCTCTGGCATTTTCCATCTGATTATTTTTAAATGTGATCAAGTTGTTTTATCTTTGATTATTACAAACATTATTGTTATGTTTGTTTGTTTGTTAGCAAGATTACGCAAAAACTACAGATCAGATTTTGCTGAAATTTTCAGGAGATGTTGGGAATTGCTCATCTTAAAAATGATAAGATTTTGGTGTTGAAATGGATCTTTATTTGAATGCAAAAAATTCCCAAGTTTTCAAAAAAATCCCATTAGTAAACATTGGGCTGAATTTATAAAAAAATCATTTCTCTGACATCACTTCATGGATTCAAATCAAAAATGCACAGGATAGTATATATCATTCATTTCTATCATCAAGGTAAATTTCATGTGGATCTGTTCCAGATTGAGGTCACTATAAAACATTGAAGTTCATAATGGGAAATCCCATTCATTTCCCCAAAACTGACATCAGCATTTTTCAAGCCTGTTTGACTCCATTTCCCAGCTTCCCCTGTAATGCTGGTGGAGGAGCCCTCCACATGCAGAGACATGAGCGGAGACTCGCCCTTCCAATCGGAGCGCGTGGTGATCCAGAATTATATCTTTTACAGGGGTTGTGGAAAAGCCACTGCCGTAACTGACCTGCTTGGTGGAGGTCTGCGCTCTCTGAGTGACTTTCTACTTAATATATTGATCCTTTTCTCATCTTTTTATAATGTATAATTATTATTATGAAACATGCTTGAGCACCGTACAGTTTGCTGTGTGAGGGCACGCTAAGATTCAAAATGAATAATTTTTCATCAAATGAAAATGAGCGGCTGCTTTCTCCTGGTCTGTGGGCCCCAGAACATCATGAAAAAGGTGGTGGTTGCACCATCTGAGAAGCAGCCCCTTCAACTTTGTCCCGTCTTACCTTTTTTCACTTTAAGAAGGGTGTTGGAAATAAAAGTCCCCTCAGGTGAGTTGAGTTCACACGTGTAGATCCCATCCAGATGTGGAGTCAGGTCTTTCAAAGTGAGGTTGCTTGATGGCGTATCATTCCTCACATGCACCCTCCATCTCTCGGCTGTGAAGAAGTTGTTGGACACATTTTTGCTCAGGATGATCTCGCTGTGGTTGAATCTCCAGGTGAAATCTGTGTGCGAGGGGTCTGGGTGGTGTTCAGTGCAGGGGATGGTGGTTTCAGTGCAGGAGGTGGTGATGGAAGCTGACCAAATAAAGGGAGAGGGAGGTGTTAAAATGTTTCAGGAACCTCTGATCACAGGTCATAATGTCAGCTCCACAGTGGCTGGGGCTCAGTTTTTTACCAGGTTTGATTAAAGTTGCTCTCTTCTCTATTCTGCCGTTGCTGACGATGCAGGTGAGATCCATGTTGAAGACTTCAGGAGCTGCCAGAGAACTACTGATGCTGAAGACCTCCTCCGTTTGTTTGATTGTTGGTTCTGGTGAGGTCAGATTTGTTTGAAGGTGCCAGGTGAGTTTAGGGCGGGGTAAAATCCCTTCTGAGCTGCAGATGATGATCCTCCCCACCTGCTGGATGCTGACTCTCTGGGGCGGAGCTGTCAGAGGAGACGAGATTCAGTTTTTAGTAACATGTTGGAGCTGTGATGAAGGAGACCTGACCAGTGCAGGAGTGGCTCCAAGAAGTGAGTTAGTATTTGTTTTGTGTTTAACATACCGTCCACTTCCATGTTGACATATGCCTTTTCCTGTGGTAGTTCCAGCACGCTACTCAAACACCTGTACCTGCCCTTGTCGGTTAGTTTCACGTCTGTCAGCAGCATTGAGGCATCACCCTCAGAGACCTGACCCACGAATGACGTCCTGTTCTGGAAGTGCTCAGCCTTTCCCTGCTCTTTGTTGTCATAGTAGTACAGAGCAACTTCTCCTCTATCTTCATTCTCTATCTCTATCTTTTTCCACTGAACCAGCTCATTTTTTCCAGGCTTGAATTTGCACGGCAAGATGCAGCTCCCCTTCAACCGGCAGAACTCTGTCTGTGCATCTGGAGAAGAAACACGAGATGGAAGTTTGAGAAAACAGCTTCTAAAATCAGGTAATAACACTGATTATCACAGAAACACACAAAGGGCACACTTGATTTGATTTTTATTTTTCTCGAACGAGCACATGTATAAAAACATACAATATGTATAATGGGACAAAAAAAAGTCACACTATGACAAAGTGCAAGTTCGAGAAGGGGCTGAAAGAAACAAAGCTTATCAAGTTCAGCCCCCTCTTACGCTGTCATATAACTTCAGGATACATAATACATAATTCATAATCTATATGATCTTAGAAGATTAAAACATTCAACTTTTATAAAAATAGAAACCTGATTAAAATGAATAAATTCTTTAAAAAAAGAGAATATAACATTAGCTGTCCAGATCTATATAGCTGAACAGAGTGTTTTTTAGTAGTTACTTTTAAATTGTTTTAAGTTAATGCACATTTTTAAGTCCTCATCTAGTTTATTCCACAATTTTACACCACAAAAAGAGATGCACATACTTTTCAGAGTTGAATGGATGGTCGGTTGTTTAAAATTACTTTTCCCTCTTAACTTGTATGCTCCCTCTCTAACCATGAACATCGTTTGGATGTTACTTGGTAACAACTTATTTCAGGCTTTGAACAAAATCTGACCTGTTTTATATTTGATTAGGTCCCAGAATTTTAAAATACCTGATTTTAAGAACAAAGGATTTGTACGAGCAAGATACCCAGCATGATGAACCATCCTTATGGCTCTCTTTTGTAAAGAGTAAATCTTTTGTAAAGTGCTTTTATATGTATTTCCCCATACCTCAATACAGTAGGACAGATATGGATCGATAAGTGCAGAGTACAAAATCTGAAGTGACTTTTGACTGACACTGATCGGCCATTTCTTTAGGTGTACATGTTAAACTGCTTCGTAACACAAATAGCCAATCACATGGCAGCAACTCAAAATGGTCTGCTGAAGTTCAAGCTGAGCATCATAATGGAGAAGAAAAGGGTTTCAGTCACTTTGGAGGTGGCTCGGTCCTGCAGCCTTTGCAAAGTTTGAAGAGAATCACTCGAAGGGTTCTCGAGACGTGTGTTGACAAGATCACATGCAGAGGCAAAGGACCAAGAGGCTCTGTGACCTTGACTTCTTGACCTTTAACCTCCAAAATAGAATCAGTCCATCCCTTTTGACATGGTGGCAAATTTTAAAGGGAATCTCAGGAGCATTTATGAATCTGCATCCACAACAGTGCACTCTCAAGAAAAACGACCTTAAACATGTCAAAGGACTTATCAAACCAGTCTGGGGATTTTCTCTGTTTGGTTAAAAACTGTCGACAGTTTAAGGCTAAAATACATTTTCATTAATATAATGAATGACTGTGTTTAGAATCACTGATGACATTAATGCTGTTAGGATGTATCTGCAAACTGGATATTATTTTCAGGTTTTAAATGTCATTAAAACCCTGGCATTTATTAATGATCAGCCTTAACAGCTGATCACTGCCACATCCCAGGCTGTAAAAACAGATCATAATAGCACACAAAAAACACTTTGCTTGTGATACAATGAAAATAACTCATTTTTTAGGGTTAAAATATTTTAAAATTCATGAATATTTGATGTTCATAATTTGCATTGATGTTGCTTTAAAGATCAGGTCAACAAAATTGAAATAATATCCATTTATAATATCGTTTATAGCTACCTTATGAAATGCACATTTTTTTGCACTGAGCCGTATGAATGTGAAAATTTGACACTGTCCAGGAAATAATAATGGATAAAAATTATTGTCACTGTTAATCAAAAACATTTCCCAGGCTGTGATATTTCAGACCAAAAAATGCATGTAATAAACTGAATATAATTCTTTTTTACAGTTTTTTACAATGTAAAAACATGATGGCATCATGAAAAAAACTGGCATTTAAAGGGTTAAAACATTTTAAAATTCATAATTATTTGATGTGTATGATTTGGACTGATGTTGGTTAAAAAAAATCAATCCTAAAAAAGTTAGATATAATACCAGTGTATAATATTTTTATAACTACCTTATGAAAACAGCATTTTATGTACTGAACGGTGTGAGTGTGAGTTTTTCACACTGCGGAGAAAATAATAATGCAAAAACATAACTGTCGCTGTCAGTCAGGGCCTTTCTGTCTGTAATTTGCAAGCTCTCTGATTGGCTGGCAGCCAGTTCAAGGTGTATCCCGCCTTTCGCCCATTGTTAGCTGTGACAGGCTCCAGCACGAAAATCTATTCTACCTGTTTGAAATGGGTGTCATGTTTTCTGTGTGAGTATTCGTAGGAGGAATGTGTCCACACAGGTCTTGCAGCATTCCTGTCAAAGCTGGCGTGGTAGTGCCATGTGTGAAAAGATTCTCACTACATGAATCAGTTTTTTCCTTCCTCTCTCATACTTCAACAAACAAACAGCCAGAAAGCCAGACTGATGAAGACTGTAGCTACAATAAAACTGTTTGTCCTAACAAATCTGAAACCCTGCAGCGGAGGTCCCACCTTCAGAGTGTTTCATTTAGTTTATTTATAGGCAGAAATAGGTGAGAAACAGCAGGGGATGGCACTCACCAAACAGGCCTCAGGATGGAATCAAACCGGGTTCGTGTTATTCTGCCTGTTATGTAGTTCTCGACTGTTTATTACATGAGCAAGAAAACAGGAATGTTAAGATGTGTTTGGATGAAATCTGCGCTGCTCTCTCTTTGCTCATTCACATTAAATTTCCTCAAGTGGGCGACTTGATGCTCTGGAATGATGAATGAATGTGCTCCGTCTGGTTATCAGCTTTGCACATTTCTGCCCTACTTAGATAAAAACATGTGCACTGTTCTGTGTGCTGAGATTTTGAGATTTCTCTCAGACACTTTTGGGTCCACACTCAAACAGAGACACATATCCTGAGCTCAAACTCAGCAGGAAGTTCTGTTTCCAAAAAACAGATAACCTCAGTGACCCTCCAATTAACGTCTGTGGTGAGAAAAGGATCAGATTTAAGCACAACAGTGGATGCATTTCAGAGGATGATTAGTTTAACATGTGGAGCACAAAAGCAGCATGACTGGATACCCACGAGCCTTATCTTCAAGATGTCTTTGCAGGAATTCCTCTCTTGTCCTGCGCTGTTCAAACATTACTCAACTCATGTTTACTCTGGCATGAAGAAAGCCTCACTCACCTGCCTTTAGTAATCCCTCAGAGCAAATCAGAGCAAACAAAAACACGGCCGGCTTGACCCCTCGCATCTTTGCAACTCATTCCCTCCTGTGACTTGGAAGTAACTCAGTTCAAGAAAGAGTCCTTCCCACACTCTGACCCGCTCGGCTCATTATCTTAGATCTGTGGCAGCAGCAGGAGGAGGAAATATTACACAACATCTGAGAGTGAAATGAGGAATGTCCTCCCTGCAGAGGCTGGATGGTTAAACTACAATATGACCTAATGCCTCACAGCCAATCGGTCAAACAGCTGCATGATGTTTGCATGTTAGGATTCAGTCTTTTGAAGGGTTAAACCTCCTGCAAAGGACTGAATCATGCATCTTATGTATTTAGTAGGTCACTAAAGTTGACCCTTGATGGCAGCAGGCCCTTCCAGAGAAATGGCTGGGCCCTGATTTTATATATTTTATATACTTAAGAATAGTATGGTGAGGTATACTTGGCTTATACTAAAAAGTACATATGAAGAAAAGTCTGAGATTAAGTACATTAATACTAATTAATACTAAGACTTAAACTTATACTTAAATACTAGAGCTTATACTTGAACTTAGTATACTTTTTACTGCCAAGCAAATAACTGAAAAGAAGCCGTGAAAGTAGTGTTTTTGTTTCTATGGAGTTATTTTCTTTTGGTCCAAAGTTGTGCATTTTTCTTTTACATTTTTTTTGACAAGGAAGGACATCAGTTCTCAGTTGGAGACACTATTTTATTTACACTTTTACAAGCAAATGCACACTTTTTCTTTACCATTTCTGACAAAGAAGGACTTAATCTTGGAGAGACTATTATGTTTACAGTTTTACATGCAGATGTGCATTTTTTCCTTTCATTTTTTTCATCAAAGAAGGGCTTGATTTCATAGAGGCTCTTTGTTTTTGAAATGCACACCTTTAATGATTTAAACAGGTATTTGTTAATACACTATTTTAAAATGTTAAATATATCGAACTTGTTCTCAACATTCTGTCCTGGGATTCTGTAAATACATTGCAGGTAGTGTACGTACAGAATGAGAATATTTAAGTATATTTCAAGTTTATAAATAGTACGCTACAAGTAATATGCTAAGCAACCTTACAAGTATGCGTAAAGTATCACAACAAATAAACTAGTAAAATAGTATAAAATAATGATTTTTTTGTTAATTAAAGTATACCCAAAGTATACTTCAATAAACTAAAATGTGGACTAGAAGTATATAACTAGTACAATGGCAGTATATAGCAGAGTGTACTTGTGGGATGCTGGTTTGAATTTGATTTGAAAAACTTTAATGTCCCCTAAGGGCAATTTGGTTTGCAACAGAAGTTAAAACATACATTAATACAGCATCTCACATCACAAAAAAGGAAACGTCCAGATACAACAGGCACATTACAATAATAAATACTCGTAAATACACAGAGTCAGCACAAATTCGTAGATGCATTGTTCCCATCAAGCTTGCCTACAGCTTATTTAAAAAACCAATAGCTGTTGGGACAAAGGATTTAAGGTACCTATTTGATTTGGCCTTACAAGTGAAAGTGAACCTTCTCTTAGATGGAAGAAGCTGAAACTCTGCATGAAGAGGATGGAGAGGGTTTGCCAAAATGGCCTTTGCCCTCTGAGTGACTCTGGATTTAAAAACAGAGTCAAGATCATTGAGACATGTGCCAATAATTTTTTGGCAGAGTTTGACAGTGTTCCTCAGCTTGTTTTTATTTGAGATGCTGAGGTTACCAAACCAACAGATCATACTAAAGGTTAAAATGGACTCTATAAAAGAAGAATAAAACATTTTAAGAAGCTTTTTATTATACATTAAAACACCTCAATTTCCTCAGATAAAATAACCTCTGATTTGCCTTTCGACAGATGGCATCTGAGTTGATCTCAAAGGACAGTTTGTCATCCAGGATGGTGCCTAGATATTTGTACTGACTGACTATTTCTACAGCTTTACCATTGACAAAGGTCTGTGCTGTGACAGGTCGATTCTTACGAAAATCAAGAATCATATCTTTCGTTTTTGACACATTAAGTTGCAGATAAGAATCATTACACCATCCAACAAAATAGTCAAGCACAGGACCATGTCCATCCTCATGATCCTGCAGGAGGCTTACAAGCACAGAATCATCTGCAAATTTTCTGATGAACCTTGATTCGAACATACTTTTACAGTCATTAGTGTAAAGCATGAACAATAGAGGTGATAAAACACACCCCTGAGGTGAGCCTGTGGAGCACACCAGAGTTTCATTGACACGAGTTCTTTGTGGTCTTTTTCTCAGAAAATCAACTAGCCAGCATATGGTTCCAAAATCAATGCTGGGTATTTTTGAAAGCCTGTGAGCAAGAACATAAGGTTGCATGCAATTGAAGGCCGATGAAAAATCAGCAAAGCATAGGCGTGCATGTGTCTTCCTACCCTCAAGGTACCTGACAACAAAATTCAGCAATGTTGCAACAGCGTCCTCCACCCCTTTCCTGGGTTGATAGGCAAATTGAAGTGGATCAATAATTGCCTGTGTCATAGAAAGTAAACTCTTCTTCACTAAGCGCTCAAAACTCTTCATCAGCACTGAAGTGAGGGCCACAGGACGATAGTCATTTAGTATCTTTGGTGATGGTACCTTTGCCACTGGGACAACAATGGATTCTTTCCAAAGTGAGGGAACTTTGTTAAGTGATAAAGACTGCTGAAAGATGAATGTAAAGATTCCACTCAAGAATGGGGCACAACATTTAAGTAAACGGCTGCTAATGCCATCAGGCTCCTGGCTTTTCCTTGCATTCATCTTTTCAAAAGTACTCCAAACACTGATCTCATCAATCTGAATCTGACTGCCAACTGGGGCAGCCCTGAATTTGGACAGTTGGCAGTCAGATTAATCATTTGAATCAAATCTCAGATAAAATTTATTTAACTCTTCTGCCAGGGTGGAGTCAGATTTGTCAGTGTTAGACACTCTTTTTTTCGTGTCCTGAAGTCCTACCATAGAGTTAATTCCTCTCCAAGCGGAGCAAGAATTACCAGTCCTAAGTTCATTTTGTACTTTGTCCTTGTACTGTAATTTAGCCAGCTTAATTTCCCTTTTTACTAATGTATGTGCTTCTTTTTGTTGATTGATGTCTCCATGGTAATAAGCCAACTTTTTCTTGTTGAGAGAATTCTTGAGGGATTTACTGACCCAGGGCTTATTATTGGGATACAATGTGATTGACTTTCTAGGAATAATCGTCTCTTCACAGAAGGTAATATAACTCACCACCGTATGGGTCAGTTCATCTAAATCAGTACAGGATTCTTTAAAAACATCCCAGTTAGTACTCTGCAAACAGCCATTCAGTTCACGAACAGCACTCTCTGTCCACAGAGCAACCTCTTTGTGCTCAACTTTCCCCCTCTTGAGTGCCAGCTGGTAGACAGGAGCAAGCAGGACACAGTTGTGGTCAGAAGAGCCCAGTGGAGCCAGTGGACAGGATTTGAAAGCCCCCTTGATAGTGCCGTAGCACAAGTCCAGTGTTTTCCCATGTCGTGTTGGACATTTAACTTACTGGTACAGATGACCAGGACGCTTTTTCAGACAACAAGTGTTAAAATCGCCAAGTATAAAATGTGGGGCATCGGGACAAATAATTTGCAATTTGTGCACAAGATTGGCAATAGAGGACGCTGCTTCTGCCATATTGGCTCTGGGCTGTATATAAACCACAGACAGAAATATTTGTGGGATTTCTCGTGGCAAGTAAAACGGGCGCAGTGAGACAGATAAGAGTTCAATGTGAGGGTTACATATAGATTCTCTTACTTTGACAGTCTTGCACCAGCGAGAATTAACATACAAGCACACGCCCCCTCCCAGTGATTTGCCGGTGATCTGTGCGTCACGATCGAGCCTATACGGCTGACCAAAGCTGTCAATTTCAAAATCCTGATTCTGGTCATAATCCTTGAGCCAGGTCTCAGTCAAAGCAATCACACAAGCATTCCTGTACCCCGGGATGTGCTTCACATTTACTTGGAGCTCGTCCACTTTACTCCTCAAAGACTGCACATTACCGAAGACAATTGAGGGGAGTGGTAAGCGGCGGAGTCCGAGTTTCCGCAGCCGCTGGCGGACACCTCCTCTCCGGCCTATACTTTAAGTATGCTTCAATAAACTAAAATGTGGACTAGAAGTATATACCTAGCACACTAGTAGTATATAGATAAATGTACTTGTATACTTGAAAGTGTACTTTTGTCAACTTAGAATGTTCTTATAAAGTAAACTTAAAGTATACTTTTATAAACTTAAAAATGTTCCAACTTAGTCCGTAGGAGTATTAAGTGATCTTTCATCACATTTTCTAGATTACAAAGGTTGCTGTGATGTTTTTATCCCTCTACTCTGACCCTTAGAGAAAGTGTCATCTTCCTGTCAGTCTTATGGACCAAGTGGCTGCACCCAATTTTTCTTCTTTTGTTTTCTTGACTGTCGGGTCCAACCAGGAGCAGCCACAGGTCAACATGATGCAGCAGGGCCTTCCTGTGTGGAGTTTGCATGTTCTCCCTGTGAGTGCATAGGTTCTCTCCAGGCACTCCAGCTTCCTCCCACACACTAAAAACATGCTCTTACGGTTGATTGGTGACTCCAGATTGCCCTTAGGTATGAGTGTGAAAAAAGAATTTAAATGATGATTAATTAATTGAAAACAGAATAAAAATAAGACATAAAAAGCAGCCTCAATGATACTTAGTTCTGTGCCTCAATCCAATCCTCCTATTGCAAGTCATTGGTTTCAGGAGGTTGTAAAAAATGTTTAATGTATTCCAAAACTTATCAAGTTTGTTCTGTAAGAAGCAGCTCATTCTTCAAGAGTCGTTCAACTCAACCATCGGGAGACGCCACAAGATGTTTGCTTTCCCTGTGAAACTGCAATGCAGGGTTTCACATCCAGAAAACACACATTAAGCAGACACTGACTGAAACAGTAAAGTCATCTGGATTTATATTAAGAAAAAACAGTTTTGGGTTTACAGGAACTTTTTGCCAGTAATTCATCCATACAAGTCCAACAACCCTTTCCCAGAAGCACATTATTTAACCTTTTTAAGAGAGAAAAAAAAGGAATGGAGTATGTATTGATTTGGAAATAATTTTATTTGTAGAAACAGAATGAACAAAAGAATTTTTTTTATTATTATTATTGTCCTTTTTTTCCATTATTGACAATCAAACTAGTATACAAATGACAGGTCATCATTTTGCAGTCAGACCGTTGCAGAACGATGAATTCTTTATCTTTATATTAATAACAATATGTGTAAAGAGCATTTTTTTTTGCTTGTCCTTCCAGTAAAATGTCAAGAAACACAGAATTTTTATATTCGGAAGGTAAAGGCCAACAAAAGTCGATCAGGACGGAGACAGCAGTGAGTCTCTGACTCCATCTACTGTCCAAAAAGAGGTACCAGGGCAGCACATGAGGTTTTTTGTACTTTGCTGCGTATGAATACCATTGAATTCTATCAACAGTAAACCATATGAAACAGTTTTAATTACTATTAATGCCTGACAGCATATTCATACTCTTATTGTTTAAAAGGAAAGGAGATTATTTGACATTTTCTTGAATCATTGGTTGAAGTAAACACTGAATTGATGTCATAATTATTCCCATTAGGTTAAGTATTAATTCACTAAAAGGAAACAAAAAAAAAAAAAAACAAGTTCATGCATCGTATTTCCAGCACATACACCTTTCCTAGACCAATGATAACCAACTGGCAGCCCAGGGCCAAATCAGGCCCCTAAAAGCTTTCCACCCGGCCCTGCAAAGTATTATTATTCAGAAAATAATGAGGGCCATTGCAAATATTTTTCAGAATGTTGAACATTCTGTATATTTCAGAATTCTGAGACAGGTCAAAGCATCAATTCTAGAAAAAAAAAATCAGATAAAAATTCTGACCTTAATCTCAGAATTCTCACTTTAATAAAAAAAATCTGACTTTTTCAGAATTTTGGATCAGATTTCTGAATTCAGATTTTTACAGAGTACAGGTAAAGTTAAATCAGCCCCTAAAGCATACAAATGAAGCTGATGACCCCTGTCCTAGACTTGTCTGTAATCTGGGGCAGTAAGCATTGCGGCTGTGTTTATTTACTGGATTTTGTTGCCAAAAACTGCAAAACATTTGAACACTGATAACATATTTTGATTCTCTAATGGTGCAAAATTAGTGTTTATTCTGCCATTATTGTGGATAATCAACCACTATGTCGTCATTGAAATATATCTTAAATTAAAATAAATATTTAAAAGTCCTTTAACGTTGTCAACGGTTATTAGCCCACGTAGTGCATGCACTACTAATTCCAGCACATAGACACATCCCAAACTTGTTTGTAAACTGTGATTGCGATACAAGCATTGTTGAGTGATGCGGTGCGAGTGTGGAAAATAAATTAAACTGTAAATTTTTGGAAGTACCAGTTCAGGAATTTAATTCTTCCACTTCAGTGTTTTTATGATTTATTTATTTTATGAACCTTTCTCAATTCTAGTCCTTATAACTGGTTCACCTATCCTTTATTTAGGCCCGGATATGATAAATACCCATTTCGACTTAAGCGCAGCTTTATTATGTTTTATTTTGCTAATTATTCTAAAATACATAAAATTCAGGTTTTTGTATGTAGTTTGCTCGATAAAATGATTGGTTATAATATGTTTTTGGCCACAAGATGGTGCAAAAGATGTAAAACTGTACAGCTCTTACTCTGTTAATGTCTGAAGAGGTTTTTGAAGGTTACTCTGAGTTTCAGCCCAAACACTTGGAAGAATTCTGAATTATCAAGTGGAAAATGAATTTTAGGGTGTGAAGTCCGACAACAGCAGAGCAAATGATATTCTTGCCAAAGTAGTAAGCCAAGGTAAGTTTAAAGACAGGTTCTGAATTGGGTTAGAGCCTTGATAATGGCATTTCACTGTAACAAAACCATGTTTACACTTATTTCATTCAGTCACTTTGCTAGTGTAGCAGATTTTTTGGAATTCAGGGATACGTGTATGTGCTGGAAACACTGGCAATAAGGGCTAACATAACTGGCGACTAGCATGACATGCTAACGCCTGACAGTACTTGTAGTTATCTTCAACAAAGAAAGTTAAGAGGACAGTAATGACAATGTAAAGAAAGATTTGGCAGTTGAATTTAGTCAGTATTTAGTTTTCCTATCGACTGTCGTAGAGGTGTTTTGTCGGAAAGCCCATGCTATATTCAAAACTTGGGAGTCGGGGATGTGTGTATGTGCTGGAAACGGCATAGCTAATAGTTCGAAAGCTAAGCTAGCCCTTGGTAATTAGCATGACATAACAGTGATAATGATCATCAGCATGACTGAAAACACTTGCTATTGTGGTGTTAACGGGCTTATTTACAATGTTTTAAGGCAAAGCAACCTGAAATCATTGAGTAAATGTAAGTCTTCCATAACTTATGAGCGTTAGTATTTGTGTTTTGACACTGATATGAGGAAGGCCACAGCTGGTACATGAATAAATCCAATTTATTCACCTAAATCTGTAGGAAAGTAGTAACCTCATTGTTGAGCATCATGTTTATAGAAGATTTGAGATTTTGATGATAATGTAGTGTTTGGGAGCAAAGTTGGATCTAACTGACAACACGAGCGAACTTGAATATAGTTTTAATTTCAACACTTCCAGGATATGGCTATGTGCTGGACAGCCTAGCTACATTTCATTATAAGCATAAGTGTTTGAATTTGTTAGAGATAAAAAAAAAAAATAATAATTCACAGTGTGCTAACAGATTTACTTTTGGTGTGTTTTACTTTGTAAAAGTTATGTTGTGACAAAAGTTTATGTAAATGTACTGACTGTAAAGTAGCAGTTATGTTCGCTCAGATTGGTCATCACAACAAGGGAGGTTGTTTTAACTCTTCAGGAATTTTCTTAAAACCAATTTGCATTTCATATTTGAAAAATATGTCAGTTTTATTGTGTTATAAGAGAAATTGGTGCTGTCACCAAATACTCTTTAATTTAAAGTGTTAAAATTGTGAAAATACTTGAATACTCAATAGTTTTAAAGTGGATAAAAATATTGGTTATTACAGGATGTTTTTAGAGCATTTTGGAGGGAGACAAAGTTGTCCCCTTTTCAGAAATCAATGAGTTTATTGTGTGAGGTATGAGGGTTAAGTGTTTGATTTTTGGTATTAGAATGAATGCAGTGACTCCAAGACTTCTATACACTTTTGAATTAAGGTAATTATTTTATTATGTTTCAGGAAATGGAGCCACTGATGTTAGAAACTACTGCCCAACTTCCTGAGCATGCCGCTGGATTGACATTGCATGTTTGTTTGACCTGGTTCATGATACCTGGACCATTTTCATCGCTGCTTCAGCAGGTGAGATGAACAGAAAATAAGACACATAACTGAAATTCTAATGATTGATAGAGAAGCAAACAACCTCACAGAATACACAGTGTCAAAAATCAGACATGAAAATAAGGTGCAGTTGTAAACTGAAATAAAGATGAGCAGAAAATCTACAGAGAGCAGATTATTTAAAAATAACTGTGATAATACTTATGACAGAATAGTAAAATAAAATAAGTAGAAGTGAGACTATGTAAGAAGCACAAAGAATTGACACCATTAACAATATAAACATAAATGCTCAATTTGGATAGAAGTTCAATTGAAGACATGATGGACTAACAGAAATTTAACACTGGAGCAAGTGTTGGAGTCCTGGGTTTGATTGAGTGAGAGGCATTTAGAGAGAGGAGTAATGAAGTCGTGGTGCTTTGTAGGATAAAGGGCTAAATATTATGCATAGCTGTAGACCCAAGCAAGAGGAACACTGGACTGCAATCACAATACACACAAGAAACATCATGTAGCCTCCTAAAGTCTATCTTTTGATGCGCTATTAATAGCCAAAAACTCTCCACAAGCTCCACAAGTTCAGCACCTGTGTTTCTCTACCCCTTGCTCGCCAGATAACATGACAGAGCTGAGTCTTCTAGAAAACAAGCTTATTTACAAGGTCATATGTTAGACATGGGCTCCTCTGTGTGACACTTTCGACTCTCAGGCAAAACACTGATGTGTGTTGTCTGAACATTGTGTTGTCAGTGCACAAGGAAGATTTTAAATGCAAGAAATTTTCACCCAAAATCCTCTACTCATGCAGATTCTTTTAGAGGACTACAGTTTCTGTTTTTATGCCAATAAACAAAGGTACAATATCAAACATGAGTCACATTTTCGAGGAGCTTCTCCAGCTCTTGTTTTGGTAACTCAGTCTGACCCAAAGCATTAGGTAAGTTTAAAGGCATTGGTATCTCCAGAGCTGGGGTTCTCGGGTGGCTAAAAATATCATTCCTGTAAATCCAGCTGGCTCAGACTCACTGACTGCTGCTGCATGTTGACAAATAAAAGTGAAAGTGGTGAGCAGAGGTTCAATAGAAAGTTCAGGAAGAACTGCATTGAATATCCCAACAAGTGACTGGATTTGTTAACTACATGACCCGGGGGACCTTCAGAATAAAAACATACTGTATGGACAAGCGTAGTTCCTCCACAGAAGCTGCTAAGTGGACTTAAACTCTGAAAGACACAGATGAAAGTGTAACTGAACTTTTCCTGCTTTGTCTGTGACTTATTCCACCTCTGTACATATCTACCAGGGATTGATTTGGTTCAGGTTTTGACATTATTGGCCACTTGAGTGCTCTTCTTAAATTCTCCTCCATTCTGAGGCATTTAAGGCAAATTTTACCTGAACAGTAAGGGATTATTGTGGATTAGAAAAGCTTGTTTTCTCCTTTATTTTACTTTAAAGTAAACTTTATTTCATTAAAGGTTAAGTTTGGTTTTTTGACACCTGGACCTTATTTTTAGGATTAGATACGCTCGTAGACTCACCCAGACAATTTTGGCGGAGCTTGGAGCCGTTTTCGAGCAATTAAGATCTATCCGACAACGTTTTTTTCTCATGCCATAGTAGCAGACGGGGCCAGAAATCGAAGCCCCTAAATTAGACATTATCTGCTGCGAAACTCACTCCTCTTCTGTTGCCATTGCCGTGCAATGTCCACAACAACACCACCAGTTAGCCCCCATTCGTGGACGTGCAGTGGTTGCTTGTTCTCTGGCCAGCTGTTCGGGTCTTTCCCTCTGCATCCTCCTTTCAAATAGCTCCTCGTCGGTATATTCTGGCTCAAAACGATACGGGCATCCATTATACTCAAAGTCGTCGTCAGACACTTCTACATTGGATAAATATTCCGCCATGTTGCACAAAAATAGCCGTGTAGCCGTGTAGCCTAGCAACAACAGCAGCTCTACTCAGCTGCGCTCTTGCGGTGCATGTCTGTGACGTCACCAAAAGTTACCCATCCTTGTAAAGCCCCGGATGACCATAACAACGAAGTTGAGCTGACATGGTGATAACACTGGCCATTCATTTATAAAATGTAGCTGAAATGAGCGAGTTTCGCAGCAGCTAATGTCTAATTTAGGGGCTTCGATTTCTGGCCCTGTCCGCTGCTATGGCATGAGAAAAAACACCGTCAGGTGGATCTAAATTGCTCGAAAACGGCTCTGAGCTCCGCCAAAATTGTCTGGGTGAGTGTACGAGCTTATTTAATCCTAAAAATAAGGTTCAGGTGTCAAAAAACCAAACTTAACCTTTAACTTCCTTGATGCAGTCTATGATATAAAATAAAAAAGATATTAGAAAATAATTGGTATAACTAGTAGCCAGTATGTTATGAGTCTGTTGCAGGGTTACCAGAGTCCTTTATCCAAGGCCACCATGTAAAGGTACGACATATGTTAAGCAGCTCACGATGGTTGTCTGAAAGGTCTGACTGGATACAGTCAGAGCCAAACGCTTCCTGTCCACTTTGTTGACTTGAGCCTACACTATCCAACACCGCAACATTTCTGATAACACCTTTAAGAAATGGATTTAAAAGAAAAATCGCATAAATTACTAGTTGTGTGTGAGGGACCAGTCTCAGGACAATTATTGTTATTGTTATGATACATATTGTCAGTAATTTTTCACAATAGAAGTAAAAAAAAGAGAAATCACAAATGCACAACCATTTTATCATCTTTATATCAAATATATAGAGAATCTTATTACATGATTAATTTAATTAAAAACAATTTTACACAATCAAATTTACAGCATTTGCATAAAGATATGCCAGATTTTCTCGCAAATTAAGTTATTTCAAAATAACACAGATTCATAAAAACTAGTTTGTGTAAACATGTTCACATTCCTTCAGAAAAACAAACCATTTTTTCCCTGTTGAAGTGCTGACCCACTGAGCAGTGATGTAAAACGAAACTCTGCTGCTGTTTTGTAACAGATGGCAGACTTTCAGCCGTCAGAGCTCCATAGTCCACGTGTGCTTCAGAAAAACAGCTGCACTTGACATTTTTGTAAGCACTTAAAGCCCAGCTCGTGTGATTAACTCTGATAAGTGGCATGCTAAAAACCAGCAGGTAGAGACTGTTCACAAGGCTCAATTCAGGATGTACCTGTTTGTTTACATCAAGGATAAAAAAATACAGCACAACCCAACAGAACATAAAAAGAGACAATACAGAAAAACACACTATAGGAAAACTAAACTGATTTTCAAAAGAAATTCAACCAACCATAGGATGAAATAATAGAATGATCCTTTTGAGTCTCCGGAGCGTTGTAGATGCCCTCTAATAGATGCTGAACACAAGCAACACAGTGACAAGCTGCGGCGCATTTTTGTCTCAATGCTCTGATTTTATTCTTCTGTCTGTCGCCTGCATTGACGCAGACAAGAAAATAGCTAATGGATAAAACCCCTTCATCTGTTTATCCCTGCTATTCTCCTCATCCTCTGTCATCACGTTGAGGAAAAAACTCTACAATCACCTTTGCTTACGGGGAGCTAACACTGGCATACAGGTGGAAGAAACTCCCATTCAGCACCGACTGCTGCCATGAAACATGATTCAACATCCACTCCAACTGCCTCCTTACATTCCCTCTTTCACAGAAGGTGCTTCAATATGATGAATCAACAGCTGCATCAACCCGCCTTTAAATACTTTTAATAATAAATAATGTAGGTGTGGCAGTGAAACTCATCTGATATTTCAACATCAATCAATCGTTAATCTTTATTTTCATTTAACAACAGAGCAGGCTGAAGACTTCATTTATAGATACACATATATACTATATATATATATATATTTGTATGTACTCATACATACAGCCAGAGATGTATCCATCCAGGCAGAGACAAAGGGACTAAAAATAAGAATTTATGATAGAGACAAACCCATGGATGCTTAGATCATAAATCTGTCCTCATCACATTTGTCTCTGCTGAATATAGATTCAATCAGTCTTTACTGATAAAGCACCATATTTGTTGAATCTAAATTTATTAAAGGTAAGCCCCTTGAGAGGGACCTCATGTCTATGTGGTTGTAAAGATAGTTACTATGGATGTATAATCAATAACAACCATGGATAGAGAGATCAATCTAATATTAACATTAATATCTACAATGATTATAATTTGGAGAGGAATGATGTTGATTCCTGTCCGCTCTGTAAAGTTTTATAAAGTTACTGAGAGATCAGTGCTTGATGTAAGTCAATAGAAAGCTGCCACATCCAGTTAGCTCCAGTTTGAAGCATTAAAGCTGTTAAATTAGGTTTCTCTGTATTGATATGATAGTGCTAGAACTGAATATTGCAGTAATACTACACATGCAATGACTCAGCATAGTTCAGCATAAAGGCATTCACTCCCTTCTCTTTGTAGCCGTCACTTATTTCGTTGCCTACAGCAGGCTCAGGTGTGGCTAGATAAATCTCAGGTCAAGGGTTGGACTGTGGCCTGATGGCTTAACTCTGTAGTAGTGTTCCCTGAGTCTAAATCACAGGACAAGTAATCCAGTTTTTACAAGGTTTATTTAAAAAACATGAAAACCACAGTATCACACATCTCACCAAACGCACATGCAGAAGTAGTGTTTTTGTGGCTGTACCTAAAACTCTGTAAAAATATTTACAGAGTGTATATCTGTAAATTACACATTTTCAGATTGTGGTTCTTAAAAGCACAAACACTCACATGGCTCGTGCTTGTTAAAGGCAAATCTCACCCAGTCTCTGAGCACCAGTTCATGAGGTAGAGGAGGAACCAAGTGTTCCCTCTCAAAGACTAAAGTCTCTCTGAAAGTAGAAGAAACACTTGTAAACTGTACCGTCTTCTTCTGCCGAGACCTCCCTCTCCCCGGCCACTTCGTCCAGCTCTTCCCAGGGGATCCAGAGGCGTTCCCAGGCCAGCTTGGAGACATAGTCCTTCCAGCGTATCGTACCGGTGGGATGTGCCCTGAACACCTCACCAGGGACGCATCCTGACTAGATGTCTGAGCCACCTCATCTGGCTCCTCTCAATGAGAAGGAGCAGTGGCACCTCATATGCTTGGACCACCTCAGTCTCCTCCTTTTCAGGAGTCTCATATTTCTGCCCTTGTGATGTTTTGGCTTAACTGTGAACATCACAGAGGTGCAATACAGTGGTGCAGGGATTGCGTCATTTTGAGGGCCAACTTGGAGGTTAGCGTCATGCAGGTTCCCCTCACAAAAAGCCGAAGAGTATCATTGACTTTTTCAAAGTAATTGTTGAAAAAAAGTTTGGTTAAAAAAACAAAAAAGGGATGAAACTCACACTTTGTTCATAATGATAATCTTGACAAGCATCTGGCAGTATGGTGGCGTAGCAGGTATTGCACGTGCCTCACAGCAAGAGGTTGTTGTTTCAGTTTTTCTGTGTGGAGTTTGCATATTCTCCCTGTGCATGTTTGGGTTCTCTCCAGGCACTCAGGCTTCCTCCCACGGACCAAAAACATGCTCAATAGGTTAATTGGTGACTCCAAAGTGCCCTTAGGTATGAATGTGAGCGTGCATGGTTGTCTGTCACTCTATGTGGCCCTGTGATTGGCTGGCGACTGGTTCAGGACGTATCTGCCTTTTACCAAATGTCAGCTGGGATAGACTCCAGCCCCCCATGACCCCAAAAGGGATAAATGGTAAAGATGATGGAAGGATGGATGGACTATGAGCATCACTGACATCAGCTTCTTAAAAGGGTTGTAGGGTTGCATGATATTATCAGTTTGATATCGGTATCGGCCGACATTGAAATTTTTGCAGATATTTACAGCCCGTATCTCGGCTCACATATCAGCCATATATCAGCAAATTACACAATTGTACAACATTGATATACCTTCTCTTGACTGCATGGGTACATTCAAAAATCAAGGGTGTTAAGTACAGAGCTTGTGCTCTTGACCAGAAATATCGGTATCAGGATTGGCGATAATGAATTATGAAATATCAGTGTAAAAATATAAATCAATATATAAATTAATCAATATAAAAAACTGATTTTCCAGCATGGGGAACTGCACCACTCTAATAAATAAATAAAAATAATGCCTGCCAGATACCAACCGAGCAAAGCAATGACCAGATCCTTACCTTTTTTAACTTCACATAAAGTTGAAATAACCAATCCTTCATGTGACCGTTGCATGTGAGCTCTGGTCAAATCCTGATTTAGGATCGCTCCTCTCCAGCAATAGTTAAAGGGTTTAGAGTAACGTCTTGGGCATTTAGTGCCATTTCTGCATTGACGAGTCGCATTCTTCAGGTTTGGTCCGTGTCGTCATTACAGTTTACTTTGGGGGTATACTGCATCATAATATTCCCTTATTGGAGTCACCCTTTACTCTTCTGCATTTTGTCTGCAAACAAAAGGAAACAGAATTCAGTCCTGAGGCTCATTGAGCTCAAACAACCAGCCTGGAATAAGTTCTTATATGCTCACCAGCCACTTTATGATGTGCACCTGTCCAAACAGTTGTTAATGCAAATTGATAAATAGCCAATCACATGGCAGCAACTCAGATCATTTAGGCAAATAGATGAAGAAAGGTGATTTAGGTAACTGTGAACGTGGCATGGTTGCTGGTGCCAGCGGAGCTGGTCTGAGTATTCTGAAATTGCAACGACCGTTTCTTGGGTTTACAGAGAATGGTCTGAAAAGAGAAAAATCCAGTGAGCGGCAGGTCTTCGGGCAGAAATACCTTGTTGATGTCAGAGGTCAGAGGAGAAGAGCCTGAGCTGTTCAAGATGGTATAAAGGCAACAGTCACTCAAATAACCTTTCATTGCCACTACGTTTTGGGCAATACAGTGTCTCAAGGCTCAGATCATCTCAAACATGCTTCTTGAACATGGAGATGAGTTCACAGTACTGCAGTGGCCTCCACAGTCACCAGATCTCAATATAATTGAGCACCTTTGGGATGTGGTGGAACTTGCATCCTGAATGAGCAGCTGATGAATTTGCAGCAACTGTGTGATGCTATCATGTCAATGTGGACCAAATCTCAGAGGAGTGTTTTATTACCTTGTTGAATCTATGTCTATAAGATCGAAGGCGAAATGGTTCCAACATGATTCTTGCTAGGGGTGCCTAATAAAGGGGCCAGTGAGCGTTACCTTCAGTTATATTGGTAAAGATGTATAAGATGAATCATAAAGGAAGTGTTTATTAGGTGTGTTGTCATTTGCTGGTGCCTGGTGATTCTTGTTCTTTTTACTTGTTTGTGTTTAACTGACAGCTTTGTGCTGTCGCTGATAGTCTTACTCACTGTAGTGGGATAGTTTGTCCTGGGTGTCCCCTTTCTCCATGTTGGCTTTCCTGTCCAAGAGACATTTTTATTAGTACACATTGCACATGACATGTCTCAAAGGGATACGCCAACAATTTTTTTGTTTTCATGTCTTGCCTCATCCCAAGTCCATGACAGCAGGTAGACACCATTTTTTCGACTGTGCTGCAGTAACACAGAAGAGATGGGCAGAGCTTGCCCACCACAAATTAGCTTAGCTCAAACAATGGGAATCAATGGGTAGTGTTAGCCTGCCTCTTCACCATTTCTAAACAGTCCCGTGTGCTTGTTGTGACTCGTTTTTTTATCGCATTGTTTTACATGATCTATTTTTAGACTAAGATTAGCACTTTATGTAGTTTTTGGAAGAAATACATCCAGAACTGAAACGCAGGGCACCATGGACATGCTGGTTAGTAGCTCAACAAAACAAAGCCTCTGTTTACAAGTAGAAGAAGATTGATACTAAGGATTATGGCCGACAAGCACACAGGGCTGTTTAGAGTTGCTGAAGAGTTTGTCTGATGACTGTAGACAGAGCCATACTGGTGTGCTACCCATATACTCCAGCGTTTGAGCTAAGCTAACTAGCGGTGTGCAAGCTCTGCCTGTGTCTTCCTTGTTACTGCAGCACAGTCTAAAGAATGGAGTCTATCTGCTTGTCATGGACTTGGGAGTGAGGCAAGACACGAAAAGAAAAAAAGTTGGCGTATCTCTTTAAAGTAGAGCCAGTAGTATTGCTGTTGATATTTACCCTCGGAAAAAGTTTTTTTCTATATGCGCAAATTAGTCCAGGGACCAAAACCAAAAGGACTGCAACCACTACAGCGGCAATAACTGCAGCAATAGAAATTTCTGAAACAGACAAAGAGATTCAGTTTACCTAACATCTGAACAAATAAACCTCAGCTCAACCTCTGTGAAAACGTGTCCTCATTTGTCTTTTAAATGAATGAATGAATGAATATTTTTATTTCACTTCCATAAATGTTAAGAACAAACATACAATCATTTAACACAAAACTTGTCAGTAACCAGAAAAGGTATAGACTTAAGCTTGTGGCTTATTTTTGCCTCTCTTGTACAATCCCAGATAAATTTTGAAAAAAACAAAAAAAGGACATCCTTCTTTATATCATAACACTGTACGATCATTATATTTTATATGCATTTAGTAATTTATGCCTTAAGGTTATTCTGGGCTTTAAGAAAGTTTGACATAATTTTAATTCATCATTGTGCTCTCTCCAAAGTTTTATCCCCAAACTGATACACATCTGTATTTATTTATTCTAACTTTTCTTGTTTCAAACATAAGCACACCTCTTCAATTACATTTTCCTTCTCCTAGTTTAAAAAGTGTATGAATATAAGCAGCCCTACATTAATACATTACATTAAACCCTTTTCTATTATATTTAGGATTACCAGCTAGGATCCTCACAAAGATGTTACAGTGACATCTGGTACCAGTGTCTACCTGCTGTAAAGGAGTCAAATATCAGACCTTTTTTGTGTCTATATGTGACTGCGTAATAAGGCAACACTTCTGTCATGCACTGTTTGTTTGTTGTTTGTACAGATTTGCAGTTCGTAGTTTCTCCTTACCTGGACCTTTTATCACCAACACGGTGCATTTCACCGAAGTCTCCTCTTCAGTGTTGACTTCACACGTGTAAGCCCCCTCCTTATCTTTTGTTAATCCCTCTAGCGTTAGGGCCCCTGATGCAGACAGATCCTTTACATGCTTTTCCCACCTCTCAGTGACTTTGAAGGAGGCGTCTGTGGCGTTTTTTGTCAGGATGATTTCACTGTTGAGTCTCCAGGAGAAGCTTTTTGGGGGTGTGCTCAAAGAAGGGCACTGGATTGTGGTTGTGGCTTCTGAAGTAGTGATCAGAGCTGGAAAGATTGCACACAGTAACAAACACAAGGTGAAAAAACACTTTCTTTAGGCTCAAGGTCAATTACATATCATTTTAAGTCAGAATAGACAAGTGTCTTGAAGCTGCTCCAGCCTCAGGACCAACAACAACTCCTTTGTCCTTCAGGCCATCAGACTGTACAACTCCTCCGTGGGTGGGAGGAGAAACAACAGGAAGAAAGAGGATGGGAAGGAGCTGTAGCCAGCAGCCGTATTTATATTTAGATTATTATTTATATCTGTAAATTGTGTTTACTTTTTATTTTTTGATACCCTATGTGCTTTTTTACCATGTGCTGCTGGAGTCCTAATTTCCCTCAGGGAGTCTTCCAAAGGGATTAATAAAGTTCTGTCTAATCTAATCTAACAACCACCTTTTTAATGAGAATTTGTGTCTTAATTTTAAAATGATGACATCAAAATCTCACCTTAGCCCCACCTGTTTCAACCTCTCCCAGGTCTAATCAACCAGAGTGATTAAAAATACCTGCATGGGTAACCACGGCCTATTTCATTTTTGGGTTTAAAATGTTCTCTGTGAAGATGGCATTGTTTTAAGAAATGTGTTCGTCCACACAGAATCACAGAAAACACTGTAGTGTAGGCCTGTAAGTGGCGCTGTAAGGCTGCCACAGACATACACAAACCAGAGAGGAAGATTTTTTTTATTTGATTTGACTGAGTTTTATTTGATTAGCTTTCAAAATCCACCCTGCAATGAAAAACAAAGACTTAATATGTATAAATATATATGTATTTATGTATTATTTAGACCACGTAATGCGACAAGGGATGAAGCTCGTGCTTATTAGGCTGCCCCTTTTTTATATAAACATATTCAACAGGGCAACTCAGCTACATCATGAGGTTTAAGAACAAGCAAACTTTCAAACATCTTCGAGAAGTAAATAAATAAATAAAGTCCCATGACAATAATTTAACCAATGTTTTAGGATCTTCATTCTTCTTCTTCATACCTGATTTATACATGTTTGTAGTCCTTCAGATTAAAACATGCTTTTAAATGAGGAAAGTGAAATAGATATAGGTATAGACAGTCAAACAGAATTCTATTTAAATGTCTTTGTTGATAATCCTGCTGTTATACTGTGTGTAAGACCAACTGAAACAACCAAATTTCCCCTTGGGATTAATAAAATATTTGATTATGATTCTGAAATACACATTTTAATTCATTGTGACAGCTATTCCAGCAGTGAACACCTCTAACAGAAACACATCTCTGCTTTACATTTGTTTTTATCTTAGTTTTTTTTTCTCTGCCCATACTCAGCTTCTGAGTACTGTGGCAAATTGGATTATTTTGTGCTTTATACATTATCTGCGCTGTTTTAAATTCAACTAAATCATGAAACTTCAGGGTATTTAAATTAATAAACAAAATGCAAGTTGGTTGGTTGGAAGACATTGAGCATGCGTGTAAAACATGTCCCATGTAAGCACGTTCTCCATGTCCACTTGTTGCTCTCGGTGGCAGTGAAGAAGCAAACATTTTGTATTAAGAGCCAAAACAAGCTCAGCAGCGTCTGCAGCAGGAATGCATCACTGTATTCCCCGTTGTTTCTGTTGTTGTCGGGGTTATGGCATGTGGTTTAAGGTAGAAATGGGGGCACAAGATCATTGTTTTTGAAAATGTAAATGCAAGGGCAGCATTTTGGGATTTATTCACTCTGGGGCTCAGTTTGCATTTTTGGGCTCTCAAAATGCCAGATCTGTGTGGACAGAAAGCCCCTGTCTCCATGTGGGACGTCCCCTTAGGTTAAAGACATGGCTAACATGTTATAAAAGCTCTGAGAAGGCATGCATCCAAACATTTAATTTTGCTCTATTTCCTTTGAAAACATGTAAAAGTGTTTTTGTTTCCTAGAGATCAGGAGAAAAGTGCAGATTATTATGGGAAAAACAGATTTTTTAACCTGAGGACAGTGACCTATGGATCAAAATCTTGAGAAAACAACCAAAATGTACTCTATCACAGCAACATGGGATAAAAAAGTGCTCTTGTCTATCAGGCTGTCCAACAAGCACACGTGCCCACTTTGGGTCGCTCTGTGGCCTTTTTTGGGTTCTGGTGAACCAGTTGAGAACCTCTGATAATGACTGTATTATTGAGTTTGTCTTACAAAGAAACAAACACGTACTTGTTTTGGACCAAGTTGCCCTCCTTTCGCTTGTTCCAATGCTGATGGTGCAGATGTAGTTCAGAGTCTCTCTATTGGGGACGGTCACAGAACTACTGATGCTGAAGAGCTGATCAGTCTCTTTAATTGTCGGGTCTTCGGTCGGACTGGTGGGAGGGTTGGAGGACCAGGTGAGCCCAGGTCGAGGGTAGATCTTGTCTGAGCTGCAGGTGATGCTGTCTCCTTCCTGCCGGATGTCAACTTTAGAGGGTGGAGCTGTAAGACAAATCAGACTTCAGGAACATGATTTTAAATTGAGACCTAATGACGACTCAATCAGTTTCATTTTGGTGCTTTTAATACAAACATGACATAAAAACACCGTAATGTACGACTTTAAAAAATCTGCCAAGTCAGAGTTCTTTCAAAATTATGAGTGATCAGTTTACAAAATGCGAAGTCAGCAAAGTCGGAAAATCGAATTGACCCTTCGCTAAGCTCCGCCCCCTGTGGTTACTGTTGCTACGTCTGTCAAGCTTTCCCTCCGAGAATGAATAATATGGAGTTTTTAGTGATACCAGTGAGTTATATCGTAAGGAAATATCTAGAAATTTCTGGACAAATTCTTCTAGATATCAGAAAGAAGCAGACAGAAAGGTCTCCAATATCTTTTTACATACATTCACCAAATCAAATGTTGTCAGAGTTCAAATGAAGGGGACATTAAAAACAAGGGGAAAGCTCACAGATGTCAGTGCAAGCGTCAAGAACCCCATGTGTTGACATTTCACGTTCAAAACAATCACAGACAAGAACAACAATATTTATTGTACAGCAGGTTAAGTCCATATATATTGTTTAAGTGAATTTAATGTTAAGTTAGCTTTCATTATCGCTGTGTTTGCCCAATTCTAGGGCGTCCATTCACAAAATGCTCAAAGATATCAGCATGTCAGAACTTGTCTCTGTCTGTAAGTTTTTCTTTTGCTCAAATATTACCCAGTGGCTCAAGGTTTAACAGAATTAACCAACTATTGAGACGTCTTTGCTTGCTAATGTTATCTTACCTAACACACAGAGCTATGGTTAGCTAACGTTAAGTAGCACCTTACTTTAGAACAAACATAGGTGTTCTTGTGCTTTATCCACACTCAGCATCTTTCTTCTTGCGTCTTGGTCTTGGGGAAGGCAGAAAAATCATCACCACCCTCCAAACATCTCGGATATTCACTGTCGGACTTGCTGGTCCCATATGCACACCGCTAAGACATATCGTTTTCTGCCAAAAGCTTGACAGGCCTCTCATGCATAGTTATGGTTGCTAACATAGTAGCCATTTGTGGGAGGGGCTTAACAAAGGGTCAATTGAAGTTAATTGTTGGTGGGACCACCCTATTGGTGGGAACTTGAATGTGGGAAATGGGGATTTCGTCACACTCCCTGTCACATGTCCTATTTTGCAACCAGAGAGTACGACTTCCAAGATGAACTGGAATGCACCATTAGATTCCTGCCCTACAGTGTCCACATTTATTCTTTTATTACATTACAGCTATTTCTGGTTGAGCTGTTGACAGCCTGCTTCAGTTTGTAACCATATGGCTCAGGGTAGACCAACATCAAGTGGTACCCAGGGTTGCCCATCCCTGAATTGGGCTTAAGTATCATGTTAAATCTTAGAATGTAGGTTTCCTGTAAATATGTGATTCTCAACTAGTGGGTCATGACCCAAAAGTGGGCCACGAACCTTTGCTTGTCCAAAAAGTGTTCGAAAAAAATCCTGTGCTTTTATTTTGCATTGGACTGCCATCTATTCACACTGCTTGTCAATAGGAGGTGCTAATTAAATGCTAATTTACACCTGTTTTAATAGAAAGGTGTTTGTTATATGTTAATTAAGCAGGTACTCAGCTCAAGCTAAATGTTTTTAAGATTTTTTGAAACAACTTCCAAGTAGCAGGACTTTTTATTTCATGTTTCAGCTTGAACGCTCTGTTGACTCGTGTTGTGGCAGTCTCAGCGTCTTTAGTGCTACTAATTTAATAATATGAATACAGGGCTGTTCATTATGTATCCACTGACGCAGGGTTATCAGCTACAGTTAGATTTGTAGTATTTAAGCCTTACGTCCCTCAGATGCACTTTTTGGTTTCAATTAAAATTAAGCTAGTTGAGTGTAAAAAGGAAATATTTCCCACATTCAGGTCATTTTGGTTTCTTATTAAACTTTTTTGTGATATTCCGTTCTATCTCAGATTTCAAGTGCAGCCATCTTTTTATTTAATAAATTTGAGAGGTTGAAAATTTTCCTCGATTTGGATCGCAGCTCGACATATAGGGGTGACAGCGGGTCCCAAAGCCAGACCAGTTGAGAACCAGTGATATAAATAGTGTCTGTTTTATAAGGTGGAATGATGTGGTTGTTAAGGAGGGGCAGAGGGTTAGTGGTGAACAATAGCTGTGAAGGAAGGTAGACTTGAAAAATTCATTTACAACAGGACTTTGTACTTCCGGATGACATATAAAAATGATGTGGTAATCACATGTCATGTTGGTTTTTATTACGATGTTTGTCATTATACTGCAGTTCATTTTAAGAACAAAGAAGCACAAGAGTTTGGTATAAACTTGAAGTTATTGGTGCAAGCTCACAGAAATGTGTCAAGTTTTCTAAAATGTTCAGAATAAGGTGACATTTGTAGTGTAACAAAATCACACCACAGAAGAACAGAAATGTGGTTTTTTTTAAGAACGCTCTACCAGAAGGCCGTGGCTTCTTTTGTTTTCTGTCTCTTTCAGCGCTTTAAGCTTCTGCAATAAGTTTTCCTCAAACTCAGAGACGATATAAACTGTTCAGCAGGTTCTTATCTACAGGATGACCTTCCACACAGCCTTGCATTTTTATGGTATCAGTTTCCTCTCTGTGAGTGTGCAGAGATATCAGACAATAGGACAGTAGTTTAACTCAGAGGGTTTAACACACAGCTACTTGGAGAACATGACATACCAACTCCAGATCAGATATTAAAGGGATAGTTTGGGTTTTTTGAAGTGTGGTTCTGTGAGGTACATGAGCCTCTCTGTCTGTTCAGAAATGCTAATGCTATACATTGATGTACATTGTGCCAGATCCTCCGCTTGACGGGCTATGATGTCTTAATTTCTCAAATTAACTGTATTCGTACACACAGAAATGCAAGGCTGGTGTTTTCAGACGTATCCACTGTGGTGGGACCCGTTTTCAAAAATGTGCATTTTCAGGCACTTGAAATGTCGTATCTGTGCAGACAAAACTCTTACACGATTAAAAACTTGTGCGGATATGCCTGAATTTGTCTCAGTGTGGACAACCCCTTAGTGTAACACTTATGTACATGAAAAATAAAGCAAAATTAAAAAAATGTACGAAATCAAGGTGTAAATATATACAACACAATTACAAAATATAATGAATAGAATATGCAAGGTAAAATCAATGAAAGATAAAGAATTAATCTGAAGAGATAAGGCTAAGGCTAAGGTCAGTCTTTTCTGGCTCAAGAGAGCTAGCTCATCCGCATTTGTAGCAGCAGTTAAAATCCTTTATTCAACCCTAAATTAAGAAACCTTGACTAACTTCATTCATGGCTCAGCAGCACCCAAACATTGCACATCTATTCTGTAAACAATAGAGCATTTTCCCTGAAACACAGAAAATATCTTTTTTAAACAAAGGCTGACACTACAAGTCAGAACAAATAAAATCTCAAAAGTACTCAATCAACAATAGCACTCGCTTCCCTGACATCTCTACATCAGTCTATACAGATTTTTTTGTCAATACAAACCAACATGTCACCCTTTGATGGGTTTGGACATGAGCGCTGACATGACAACTTGCCACTCGCAAATAGTTGACACAGCAGATCCTGAGTCAGTCAGGAGCACTGCAAAAAAATGCAGCTTTGGTGATCACATGATCACGTTGTCTGAAATCGTGATTTTGATCAGAAAATGATAAATTGTTCAGCCCTACTATCAAGTGGATAGATGTTGCAGGAACCAGACTTTACAACAGACTTTTTACTTCAAGAAACGTTGGAGTATTTCACTGTCCATCTCTATGCAGTGCTGGCATAAGATACATATCTCAGTGCAGGGGTGATCTTATGATATATACATCGAGCATAGGCTGTGGAATGAATGCAGAGCATTAAGCAGTTGACAACATGGTGCTGAACTGACTGACCAGTCCTATAGAACTGATCAGTTGACCAATCAGAGCGCACTAGGCTTAAAGGGACAGTGAGACAGAGAGAGCATACAGCACAATCAGGGGGACCTCACCTGTGATAACTAGCAGTGTTTTTGAACCTCAGTGATTGTGAACATATTTTTGCAGTCTTCAAAACTGAAAACATAAACCAGAGATAAGGCAAAATATGGACTCTTTAATGCTAATATAGAAGACTTGAATATCGGCTGACATTTTCATATCTGGTGAAACCAATGTTAAGCTTTTTTTTTTTTAATCCAATAAAAGGTTAAAACAAATAAATAATCAGTTATTTTTTAATGATTCAGTTGTAGTGAATCACTTTAGAGGTGCTGTAAAAAGCCGGTCTTGCTGTTTGATGTTTCTGGACTAATTCTTAGTTTCTTACCTTCCACTTCCAGGTTGACATACATCACTTTTTTGCCGGTGACGGTGCTGGTGAAGCACTCATATGTGCCACGGTCCTGAAGCGTCACCCCAGTCAGCTTGAGCGAGCCATTTCCATTAGAGATCTGGTCATGAAACATCGATGTCCTGCCTCTGAAGCTCTGGCTCTGACGGTCCAACTGGTCTGCGTCGTTGTAATATGAGTGAAGTATGATGTCTGGAGGCAGGATCCAGTGGACCAGAATTTTATCACCCTTATTAAACCTGCATGGTAAGATGCAACTCTTCTTCAAAGTACACACCACAGTATCTGTAAAATACCAGAAAAAAAGATAAAGTAAGACCAAGACTGAGGAAATATACTGATATTAAGCCTAATTTTTATCATCAAACAAAAATAACACCAAATGAAAGATGGAGAAATGTGACGCATGAGGCGGAGTGACTGAAAATCAGCACTGACTTCCTGCCAAACAGCACCAACAGGTTTTCAGGCACAAACCAGAGGAAAGCAGAATTCCTGTGACCAGGTAACTGAGGCTTTGTTTTTAAAATAAAAGCCCTGTCTACACAAAAACCCAAAAAACTCATAAATTCTGTTTAATTTAGGGTATGAATTGATGTCAAAGTTCTGGCAGTTCCAGTCACTGAGCACAGCAACGTTAAGGGTCGGTAGCTCACACACACTTGTCAAACTTTAGAGGACATCAGAACAAGTTGATCCTTCAAAGAAAGTTTATTTTTCTACTTTTTATTTTACAAGTTACGAACAAAAAAACACAACAATGACAACACAATGGTCCGAATAAAAATAGTAACATACTGGGGGAGGTGTTTCACATACTTATTCTTTTTGTAGGATCATTGTGGCTGGGATTTGTCCTTGAATGCAGTCCATTTCTGCCATTTTTGTTCAAAATGCCCTTTTCTAACGCCCAAGCAAAAAGTCAATTTTTCAGTGGCATATATTTCCTCAGTAATGTCCAGCCACTGTCTTGACCTTGGGGGGTCGCTTTTCGACCAGTTCCCTGTTGATGTCTTTTTGGTAGCAAGTCTCAATATTTTAAAGAGGTTTAAACTTTCCTCCATTGTTTGAATGACATTGCTCCAAAATAATTGTATTCTTACACATGACCAAAAAGATATGGGAGTGATTGGGGTTTACATGTCCACACCCCCTCCAACATTTCTGTTGTAAATGTAGTTGTTCAGCCTTTATATGTGGACAGTTTTCAGGGTGTCCCCTTTCCCCTTTCATGAGTCTTTCCACTGTCTCTCTATGTCCCTGTCAAAGAAATGCCCCAAAAATAATCTTTGAAAAAAAATGTGGTGTTAAAACAAAGGCATTTTAACGTTTAAAGACAGTAACATGGAGTATTTTCTTTTTGCTTCTATGACTTTGCCTTGTCTCCTTTAATTCACATCTTTTACTGCACCAGTCTGACAACAGCACAGCATAACCTTTCTGATAGTCCAGGTTATCCTGGATAAAAGAAAGTCTTTAATTTGCTTGTGCTTGAAAGGGTTGAGGTTTTATGTGCATTACTGCAAAAAAATTAGGTGGATTAAAAGACAGCAGAAGAGTTTGGAGCGATAAGGGTATGAAACAGCAATGCTCATATATCTCCCACCCATCGCCATAAATTTAACTCTGATTCATCCCCCCCAATGTCCAAAGTGAAGGACAGAAACTGGTAATCTCACACATATTAATAGGGATGGTGGACCCCTGTCATTACTTCTTGGTATTAAAGATAAAGTTCCTTCCAAGGTACAGTGGCAGAGAGTTACACTTGAATATGTCCCACTGGACTACTTAACATGTAAACTACATTTCAGAGATGAGGTTTTTCGTAGAATATGGTATACCCTCTTGGTATACATTGGTCTAAATATTTCCAGTATCCTTACAAGAGGCTTTGTGCTGTAGACTCAACAGTTTGCAATACACCCTATATTGCTACACCTATAAGATGTAAACCTTGGTTGGAGTTTTCCAAGTTATGTCTTTTCAGTGACTTTAAATGGCATAAACATTTGGACAGAAGAACAAAACGCACAGAAAAGACTGCATTAAAAAAACAACCTAACCTTCATGTGGACATGGCCTGAATTGTTTCTGAGATATTTAAATCTGCATCATCAGCAAAAAAAAAATGCAACTAATGTTTTTAAGATAATTGTGCTCAAAATGTATCTCATAAGATGTGATTGCTTTGAATAAAAATATGGTCCACGGTTTTAAAAAATATTGGATTTTTTAAGATTATTTTTGTGGCATTTTGTGTTTTTTTTTGATAGGAGAGAGTGACTTTGGCCTGGGGAAGGGGGAGCGAGACGGAGTATGGGCTCAGGTAGTAGTAACTGGCCACAGGCTGGATTTGAACCTGGGCTGGCAGAAGTATGTACATGGGTCGTGCCTGGTTGCTTACCACTCCACCAAACCTTATCTGTGCAAAACGTGCAGTTTTCTCTTCTTTGTTAGGGATGTTCCAAATAAAGGCATCTGTTATTATTTTGTGCCTTTTTTCAACTGTAAATCCTGTAATATATGTCACGCTGTTATGTAAGCCGCAGTCAGTTTTTCACTGTCTTCAGGGCGGAAGGTGGACAAAAAGCCACCAATGTGGATTTTTGTTCAACAGCGTCGCTCTGTTGGCACCACTGGCTTTTGCCATGTGCTTCTGCCGCCTATATTCGGTGGGTGAGCTGTGGCTGTTGAGAGGTAATGGGTCACATTTCTGCCAGTGCTTGTTTTTCATTGAAGAGTCTTTTATAGTCAACAGTGCAACATTCAGTTTATTCATTTCTTGATGAACCAGTGCTTTGTTTATATGCAGGTTAATGACTTACTGCCAGAGAAAAGTAGTTAAAAAAGTTGCCCAACCCTTGATCTGCTCTGTCTGTCTGTCTGTCTGTCTCTATGGTTTGTACACTTGTAGGGCAAAGTGCTTCAGCTGGCATTACACCACATGGATGTGAGCAGATGTAAAGTGTCAGCTTGTCTGTAATAGGAGACTGTGGCAGCTGCATTTGCAGTCAGAACAGAGCATGGCACGGCCTTTGGTGTATCACATTTGGATACGAGTAAAAGCAAACATATTAGATTAAAATATAGATTTAAAAAATTAGGCTTTTTGGGCTGAAGTTTTATACCCTCAGGCATCTTGTTTAAAAAAATTAAGGCAAGGCAAGTTTATTTGTAGAGCACAATTCGTACACAAGGTACAGTTATGTTCATAATAATAGCAGTGTGTTTAAAAAGGTGAGTAAACTTCAAAATTCTTCAAATAAATTTTATTTTAATGCACACAAATGCATTGGGGACACTGCACATTCTATTTCAGAGCAAGAAAATTGGAAAAAATAATTGAATTTGATAATATTTTACAGAAAGTCAAGAAATATAATGTTAAAAAAATAGCAGTGTTGACATCTTTATTTACAAACTCAAAAATGTAGTGTATAAACTAAGAATTGCTTGATGATTCAACTTTCCTGAGAATCTTAAACTAATATTTAGTTGCATAACCACGGTTTCTGATAACTGCTTCACATCTGTGGTGCATGGAGCCTACCAACTTCTGGCACCGGTCAACAGGTATTGAAGCCCAGGACAATTGTACTACGTTCCACAATTGCTCTGCATTTCTTGGTTTTGCCTCATGAACAGCATTTTTTTATGTCAGCCCACAAGTTTTCTATGGGATTAAGGTCCGGGGATTGTGCTGGCCACTCCATTACTTGAATTTAGTTTGTCTGGAACCATGATTTTGCTCGCTTGCTGGTGTGTTTGGGGTCATTGTCTTGTTGAAACACCCATTTCAAGGGCATTTCCTCTTCAGCATACGGCAACATGACTTCTTCCAGTATTCTGATGTACTCAAACTGATCCATGATCCCTGGTATGCCATAAACAGGACCAACACCATAGTAGGAGAAACATCCCCATATCATGATGCTTGCACCACCATGCTTCACTGTCTTCACTGTGTACTGTGGCTTGAATTCAGTGTTTTCAGGTCGTCTGACAAACTGTCTGTGGCCCTTAGACCCAAAAAGAACAATCTTACTCTCATCAGTCCACAAAATATTGGGCCATTTCTTTTTAGGCCAGTCAATGTGGTCTTTGGCAAATTGTAACTGCTTCAGCACATGTCTTTTTTTTAACAATGGGACTTTGCGGGGGCTTCTTGCTGGTAGCTTGGCTTCACATAGACGTGGTCTGATTGTTACAGTACTCACAGGCAACCTTAGATCTTCTCTGATCCTCCTGGAGCTGATCATTGGCTGAGCCTTTGCCATTTTGGTTATTCTCCGATCCACTCAAATAGTCGTTTTTCTTTGTCTTCCTCGCCTTTCTGGTTTTGGCTACCACTTTAAAGCATTTGATATCATTTTAGCTGAACAGCCTACCATTTTCTGAACTTCTTTATAGGTTTTCCCCTCTTTTATTAACTTCTTAATCAAAGAACGCTCTTCTGCTGAACAATGTCTTGAACGACCCATTTTACTTTGTTTTTCAAGGACAAATGCACAGCCAGCACATGCAGCGTCAGTTGTCTTGATCCTTAAATAAGGACCACCTGTTTAACACCTATTTTTTTCACACAGTCAATTACCTCACTAATTGAACTCAGCACTGCTATTTTTTTGAACACGCCCCTTTCAGTTAATGATTCAGTTGCACAGAATCTGCAGCATGCACGTCATGCCCGTTGGGTCTGTTGGTTTTCTAGACCTTCACTAAACCTTCTTGAAACTTACTTGGAGTGTAGAAGTTGAAATTCTAGCAAAAACAGTGATTTATCTTGCTAGTGATGTGGGACTGCTATTATTTTGAAGACAACTGTAATTCAAAGTGCTTTACAGAACAAGAAAAATGCATTAAAATCACAATACAAAATAAAAACAAAAATAATCATTATAAAATGAGCTTTAAAAGAGGAGAGTGCAGATAAGATCCTTTCTGTCATATGCACAGTTAAACAGAGCTATTTTGAGCCTAGATTTGAACATTGTCAGTGTAGAGGCCTGTCTCACATCTTCAGAAAGACTGTTCCAGATTTTAGCTGCATAAAACTGGAAACCTGATCCCCCATGTTTAGTCCTGACTCTGGGCACCAGCAGGAGGCCGGTCCCTGAGGTCCTCATAGTCTGAGATGGTTCATATGGCACTCACATGTCAGAGATGTACTTTGGTGCTAGGCCGTGGAGAGAATTGTACACAAGCAGAGCTGCTTTAAAGTCTGTTCTCTGAGCCACAGGAAGCCAGTTGAGGGACCTGAGCACAGGACTAATGTGCTCGTACTTCCTGGTTCTGGTCAGGACCCGAGCAGCAGCGTTCTGGATGTACTGCAGCTGCCTTACAGCTCGTTTGGAGAGGCCAGTGAGCAGGCCGTTACAGTAGTCTAACCTACTGGAGACAAATGCATGGATAAGTCTCTCCAGGTCAGGTTTAGACACTAAACCTTTGATTTTGGCAATGTTTTTTAGATGGTAAAAGGCTGCTGATGTTATTGATTTGATGTGGCTGTTAAAGTTCAAGTCTGAGTCCATTATTACCCTTAGATTTCTAACCTGATTTGTAGGTTTTAGAGAGAGAGACTGGAGGGGACTGCTGACACTTTCTCTTTGTTTCTGTGGACCAAATACAATGACTTCAGTCTTGTCTGAATTTAGCTGGAGAAAGTTGTTTTGCATCCACACACTGACCTGTTGGATGCAGTGACAGAGTGAATCCACTGGTCCATATTCACCTGCTGTCAGTGAGACATAGATCTGAGTGTCGTCTGCATAGTTGTGGTAGGACACATTATTACTCTGTATTAACTGGCCTAAAGGCAGCATGTAGAGGTTGAACAGAAGGGGTCCCAGGACTGACCCTTGGGGCACCCCACAGGTCAAGGCCATGTGGCTGAGACACAGTTACCAATTTCAGCAAAGTACTTCCTGTCTTCCAGACAGGACTTCAACCAGTTTAGGGCAGTGCCAGAGATGTCCACCCAGTCCTCTAGTCTCTGTAACAGGATCTCATGATCCACAGTGTCAAAAGCAGCACTCAGATCTAGCAGGACTAAAACTGAGACTTTGCCTGCGTCAGTGTTCAGGCGAATGTCATTTGTCACCTTGATAAGAGCGGTCTCAGTGCTGTGATGGGGTCTAAAACCTGACTGGAAAATATCAAAAGAGTTGTTCATTAGGAGAAAGTCAGTAAGCTGTTGGTAAACAACTTTTTCAAGGACTTTACTTAAAAACGGCAGATTTGAGATGGGCAACGCAAAAGACTTTTATCTAAGTTTTATGCTGATCCTCTACAGCTTTATTCTGTGACAACAGTAACATGAACATTAGAATAAATTTAATTCTGGCTATAAGGATTTCTTTTTGGAAATGTCATTTTTGCGTCTTTTTACAGTAAAATTTACGTTTGTGTTTAGAGTAGGACAAAATAGTGTAACTTCTGAATTAAGTTTATATTGATAGTAGAGTGAGCATCAGATCCCTCCTGGGTTTGGGGCATAACAAGCCTAAATGAACGACTGCACTATTGGAACAAGCCCCAAAAAAACGCAACCTGCAACTGCCAATATTTACAAGCAACTTTTCAAAAAAAGAAGCCCAAAGTCATTTATGATAAGCAACCTGGCAACGAGGGCTCCTGCGTAATTGTGCGTGCACAACATGCGTGATTGTGTTTTGGGGTGTGCCAGGTTGACTCAGGTGGGGACGAAACCGGGGTGAGGAAAAGACAAAGTACCTACGGCACTCATATCTTGCTTTGTGGGGAGCTGGATGATAATCAGGGAGCATTCACACAGACAGAAAAGCAAGCCCAAAGTCACTTATAATAAGCGGACTTGGCAACACTAGAATAACTGTTGTCCCAGTCTGGGACATGCTCCCTCAAGCTCTCTGCCTTCTACGCGACTACAGTAATAACCGTTGTTTTAGTCAACGCACAATCGTGAAACGCTGAAATTGGGGACAGCTTTAATCAGGGACAGGTCACCCAAAACAAGGAGTGGTGTTTTTTTTTTTTTTTTTTTTTTAAATCTAGCCCTTCTAACATTCGTCAAGCAGAAAAGTGGCCCTTGTACAGAAGAAGATCATGAGCTTTGCCTTAAAGTCTTGGTACCCCCTTACGCACAAATACTGTATCTGCTTGTGACTCCAGAGTGAACCTCATCAACCTTTTGTTCATGACCTAAAAAATGCAACCATTTAATCCACCGTTCTGCAGAAACATAAGCATGCTTATTCGACACATGCAGGCTCAACTCTGCAGTGCGTAAGAGGTGAGGAGGAGGAGAGGGGTCATTGACAGAAGGGGAGCCGGTGTAATTGTCTAAATGGTGATTGCTCTGAGGTTTTAGTCACAATCATAGGTGAAACTCAGTGAGTGACCTGGCACTAGGCAGCAGGTAGTTCTGGTTTTTGTAAAATGTAATCCAGCCAGTTATGCAGGAAGGTGCTTCAGTCTCTTTCTTGTTTCACTTCGATGTTTCTGCTCTGTGTTTTTATGGTTAATAAAACAAGTACTTTGCCCTGGACTTTGTCCCATCCAGATTTAATAAGTGATCTTTTATGTTAATACATGACATACAAAATGTAAGTGAATAAATTCAACAATTAATTAAATTACAGTTATTTTAAAAACTTAAGATTTTGAAATTCAAACCTCTCAGTCCGTGTTGGACAGAGCTGAGTTAAACTTTTGCAAATACCACAAAATCTTGAGGGAGATTTGAATGTCACCCAGAAAGCAAAGTAATGTTTGTTTTTGTGGTTTTAAACACACCTGAACACATAGATTCAGTTATTCTTTGACAGAAACTGCAGTGTGAAAACTTTCTCTGGACAGTGTTTAGATTAGAGATCAGACAGACTGAGTTCCTACTTACCTCCTCCGTTTAAAGGCCAAAGAGTGATCAGGAAAAACAAATACAATGTCCATTTGACCACTGCCATCTGAAATCTTCGTGTTCAAAAAATAAAAGATTATTCCACTCAGTCAGGCTGCAGAGACGCGCATGCCTCTGGACTTGACATGCCGCATTCCAACTTGAACTCTGGACTGTGTGATTATCATGTGAGAGTTTTCAGATTGACTCAGTAAGAGAAGGATTTAAAGAGATAGTTCAGTTTTTTTGAAGTGGAGTTGTATGAGCTCCATATGGCCACTAACTACATTAGATGTAGTAGAACGTTCTCTCCTCTCCCTCAGTAAGCCATAGTCTGTAAAAGTCTGGTACACAGAGATTCTTCAATTTCCCGAAGATAAACTGAAAAAAAACGTCCCAAACCTGAAGGACCTAATGACAGTTTATCCTCAAAGTAAGTAACAAACAGGGTGAAGGAGGCTGTTTACCAGAACATTCCAGGCTCCGTGCCTTATATTTCCGAAAAGTTACTGCACTTAAAAACATGCATATGTAGTGTACTCTTAAACTGTGGTATTATTTTTTGATGGGAGTTCTTGTCGGCGGAGAAAATACCCTCTCTTCTTGGTATGATACTTACCTGTTTGCAGCTAGTTCTGCGTAACAGACTGTGGCTTACTGAGCGAGAGGAGAGAACTTTCTGCTGCATCTAATGTACTGAGTGGACATATGGAGCTCATACAACCCCTACTTAAAAAAACTGAACTATCCCTTTAACCAGATAATTGAGATCATGATCTCTTTCACAAGGGTGAGCTGGCCAAGAGGTCAGCAGCACACGTCATGAAAAAACATATTGAATGGTGGCAAGATACAATAAGTTAGAATACACACGCTTTTTGTGAGTGCAAGGTGTTTTGCAATAAAGTGCAGTATCTTTAATATAAATAACAAATCAGAAACACAGGCACTGTTCAATGGTCTCACGCTATTTATCCATCAGCATGGACCAAAAGGCTCCAAGCGAAATCAGCTCTGAGAGCTTCAGCTCAGTCTGTAAGGACTCCCATGCTGAGGGGGCAGCATTTTTGACCCTGTCCTTATTCATCAGTCCACAGGGTGACACTTTACATGTCTGCTGTGAGTGCTTTTTGCCGTAAAGGTCCTATGTCTTTGGGTGTCTGCTTAGCAAGGATTTAATTTGAGTTAAATTAAAAAAATGTAAAATGTCATCTTTGTAGGCGATCAGCTGCAGCTCTTTTTCCCTCCCTTTTGGAAATGCTCTTATCTAGGGGGGCGGAGCTACAGGAGCTCTGCGCTGATTGACTGCACAAATTATTGCAGGAGGGGTTACAGGCTGTGGAGTGGACTCAAAACAGTAATGGCGTCTCCCTGTGATAAGCAGAGAACATATACACTCCTGATCAAAATTTTAAGAGCACTTGAAAAATTGCAAGAATTTACATTTTGCTCTGTTGGATCTTAAGAAGATTCTAAGTAGAGCTTCAAAAAGAAAAAAGAAGAAATGGGAGTTAGACAAAAAAATGAGTAAACAATTTATTGCAAACAACCATTGGACTGAAAGAGGCTGTTAATCAGCTGATCAAAAGGTTAAGACCACAGCCTTTAAAAGCCAAACTCTTTGCAAAAATGTGGATTCAGTGTCATTTTCTGTCAGGTATTCACACTGTCATGACATTCTGATAGCAAAGGTAAGAAAGCTTTCCCTCTTTGAGTGCGGTCGGACGATGAGCTGCATAAGCAAGGCCTCTCACAGCGCCTCATTGCTGCTGAGGTCGGATGCAGTAAGACAGTCATTTTAAACTTCTTAAAAGATCCTGAGGGTCATGGGACAAAAAAGTCAAGTGGTAGACCCAAAAACATTTCACTGGCCCTGAGCCAGAGGATCCGATTGGCTGTCTGTCAAGACAGGGATGATCCTCGGCCCAAATTAAGGTTGTTACTGGTGCCGACTGCGGTCCAATAACCATCAGATGGTATCTGTGAGAGAAGGTTTAAGAACAAAAAACCTCTTCAAAGGCCTCGACTCCTTCAACGCCACAAACCTGCCCGTGTGGAGTTTGGACCAAACATGGGACACTGAAAGGTGAAGAAAGTTTTATTCTCTGGGGAGAAAAAATGAAACCTTGATGGTCCTGATGGCTTCAACGTTACTGTCATGACAAGGAGATCCACCTGAGATGTTCTCTACACGGCACAGTGGAGGGGACGCCATCATGATCCGGGCTGCTTTTTCCTTCAGTGGAACAACAGAGCTTCAGGCTGTGCAGGGGCCTAAAACAGCAGGTGGCTATGTGGAGATGTTGCAGGGGGCATCTCTCATGACTGAGGGCCCTGGTCTGTGTGGTAATGGTCTGTGTGGTAATGTCTGAGGGCCCTGATCTGTGTGGTAATGACTGAGGGCCCTGGTCTGTGTGGTAATGTCTGAGGGCCCTGATCTGTGTGGTAATGACTGAGGGCCCTGGTCTGTCTGGTAATGACTGAGGGCACTGGTCTGTGTGGTAATGACTGAGGGCCCTGATCTGTCTGGTAATGACTGAGGGCCCTGGTCTGTCTGGTAATGACTGAGGGCACTGGTCTGTGTGGTAATGTCTGAGGGCCCTGATCTGTGTGGTAATGACTGAGGGCCCTGATCTGTGTGGTAATGACTGAGGGCACTGGTCTGTGTGGTAATGACTGAGGGCCCTGATCTGTGTGGTAATGGTCTGTGTGGTAATGACTGAGGGCCCTGATCTGTGTGGTAATGACTGAGGGCCCTGATCTGTGTGGTAATGACTGAGGGCCCTGATCTGTGTGGTAATGGTCTGTGTGGTAATGACTGAGGGCCCTGATCTGTGTGGTAATGACTGAGGGCCCAGATCTGTGTGGTAATGGTCTGTGTGGTAATGTCTGAGGGCCCTGATCTGTGTGGTAATGACTGAGGGCCCTGGTCTGTGTGGTAATGTCTGAGGGCCCTGATCTGTGTGGTAATGACTGAGGGCCCTGATCTGTGTGGTAATGACTGAGGGCCCTGGTCTGTCTGGTAATGACTGAGGGCACTGGTCTGTGTGGTAATGACTGAGGGCCCTGATCTGTCTGGTAATGACTGAGGGCCCTGGTCTGTCTGGTAATGACTGAGGGCACTGGTCTGTGTGGTAATGTCTGAGGGCCCTGATCTGTGTGGTAATGACTGAGGGCCCTGATCTGTGTGGTAATGACTGAGGGCACTGGTCTGTGTGGTAATGACTGAGGGCCCTGATCTGTGTGGTAATGGTCTGTGTGGTAATGACTGAGGGCCCAGATCTGTGTGGTAATGGTCTGTGTGGTAATGACTGAGGGCCCTGATCTGTGTGGTAATGGTCTGTGTGGTAATGACTGAGGGCCCTGATCTGTGTGGTAATGACTGAGGGCCCAGATCTGTGTGGTAATGGTCTGTGTGGTAATGACTGAGGGCCCTGATCTGTGTGGTAATGACTGAGGGCCCTGATCTGTGTGGTAATGACTGAGGGCCCTGATCTGTGTGGTAATGACTGAGGGCCCTGATCTGTGTGGTAATGACTGAGGGCCCTGGCCTGTGTGGTAATGACTGGGTGTTTCAGCAGGACAACGCTGCAGTTCACAGTGCCCGTCTGACAGAGGAATAACGTGTCTCTTTTGGACCGTCCTGCGTGTTCCCCTGATCTAAGTCCAATTAAGAACATTTGGGATGGGGGGTGAGGGAAGCTTACAGAAATGAACATCAGTTCCAGACAGCGGATGACCCTCCGTGAAGCCACTAAAGGCGGTTATCTGGGTCACCACCAAAATTTAATAATTTCTAAGTTGGACCATTACCAACATCTCCTGAAAAATTTAGCGAAATCTGAGTAATCTTGCCAACAAACAAACAATCATTCGCGGCAAAAACATAACCTCCTTAGCAGGTAATATATAGCCTTACCTAGAGAACCAGGAACGTGCAACTGGTGGCCCTGGGACCACCTCCAGCCCTCTGCCTTTTGTCAACACAGCCCCAATCGCTCTCAATTATATATCCAAAAACAGTAAAGATTAAAAAAGAAATCTGCGGTTAAGGATTTTAAAGGACTGCATGAATCCCTAACAAGTAAAATATGCCAAATTTAAGTTTTCTATATTTCTTATCAACAACATTTTTTATGATTGATTATCTCTAATTCTTGCATTTGAAATATTAATATTTTTATTATTAATTACACAAAATGTAATTGCTTATGACTAAAAGCTTTGCGTGGAGTGTAGCAGCAGGTGGTTGTATTGGTGACCGCATTCACAGCTGGTCTTCATGCTCAGGTCTGTACTTTTGTTGAAATCATTTTTTTTTTCTTTTGTGGTTGTTCACTTTATGATTTAAAGTGACTGCCATCAGACTCAAGGTCGGATTTTGTCCACTTTAGCCTGCAGTAGAAAGAAAGCAGACACAGACCCTCAGTGATGAATCATTTTAATAACAGAACATCATCCATGACACTTTTAAAGAAGAGGCCATTTTATCCTGGAAGCATGTCAAAGTGACGGTTGATGTGATAGAGGAGTAAACTTCACCTGTTAATGATTTCATTGACCACTCCTTTAATTTTTACTGCAGGTTAAACATCAATCCCTCTTTATCAGAAAAAACGCGGTCCTGTGATTCTCTGCAGGTTTACAGGAGGTTTTGGATCATCAGTCTTTGATTTGCTCGCAGATATCCCAGAGTCGGTCCTTCATCTTTATCTGCTTTGAATACAATGAGATGTACAAACTAAAATTTGAGACTCCTACACTGGCCATTCTCAGGTTTTGTGATGCAGTGCTTTCCTCTCCAGACTCCGGAATGAATGTTTTCCAACAAGTAAGGTCATCGACTGATAAACCTCAGGGTCGAATACAAGGGCAAATACTGGAATCCTGCTGTTTTGTTAAACATCTGAATAACCCTGAGAGGCAACAGCATAAAACTTTAAACACAGCAAAAGTCTCACCCTCTTGTCCTTGGGGTCTCCAGGTATTTATTACAGCCTGGTTTCTATTTTTAAAAAAATCCTGTGTCTTATGCCTTCCTGCTCAGTCCCTAATAGTCTAATCTAATCTTTATTGCCATGCTGCACAGATGAATGCTTCATCAAGTGGCTGGTATTTCCACCCACCAATTATTGTGCAGTCAGACACTTCTGCCCCGCCTGCTGTGATTACATTTGTTTATTCTTTATTACTGTTTTTGCCGACTGCCTCTTATGTCCTCGATTTGCAAGGCGTGCAGAACAAAGTGGAAGGAGTTGTTAAGGGAACTGTTCAGCAAAAGGCTATGATTTTGATTCACTGAAAGAGTTTCTGTTGATTTTTTACTATAATTGGTTTTTGTTTTCCATCTTTAATATCTTTAAAAAGATTCAGAATCAATTCAAATTATCCAGAAGATTTTGGAGATGCACGGTTGAATTTTTGCCGATATCCAATGTGCCTCTATTTCCAAACTCATGATCACAGATACGGATATCAATACCAGTATTTTTCTTTCTCAAGAGCACAAAACCTCCACTTTACTAAAGGCTCCCCCTCCACAGAGTGAAAGAAGCCATGCAACACGTAGCCAGGATTAGAGCTCTGATGATACTTATGGCAGGAATATTGAATAAATTATTTGATAATGTAATGGTTTATTCATTTTTTGTTCAGTTTTGAGCACATCCTCTGTTATTTGTTGACTTTGATACGGACAATGTCTAGAACTGACATGTTAAAACTATCAAGAATTTATTTTTATTTTGTTCTTGTTGACAGGAAACAAAAAAATCATTTGCATTTGTTTGTTTGTCTAATGCAGCCACGCCTTTTGAAACACAACAAAGATTTTTCTGCGAATATTTAATATTTGAGATTGTGTAAATTCTTAAGGGTGTCGGAAAACTTTTTCCACTACTGCTCATATCAGTCAAAAATCAATAAGAATGAACTGGCTTAAAAGAGAACTGCCAGCTTATGAGACATAGAAATGAATTGTTCAGGGAATTCATATAACGGGGAAACTAATGTTTCAACTAAAGCTGCAAAATGCACAATTTGAAGACAGATGGTTACTGTGGTTACGATGACGGGGGATGTCCAGATTAAGGTTGGCAGGGGAAGCAGCGGTGCCGTACTAACTCTTGATATCACAGGGGAGAACGTGGTTGCAGAAACTGATCGTGATGAAATCTGGATGTTATTAGTGATGTGTTTACTTTATTTTTATTTTATTTTTTTGAAAGTTTTTTGGTGGTTACATGTTTTTTGTAGTAGTAGTTGTTTATGTGTTTATATTCTGTTTATTTTGTTGCATTTAGTAGTCTATTTGTTTTTTTTGTTTAAATGATGTTATTGGAAGCCATTGGACAAATAATAAAGTTATTGTTATAATTATTTTCTCATTCCTGGCTGTAAGTAAAATAAATCTATAAATAAAAAACAGGGAATGTATTGAAAATTGGAAAAATAGATTTGGAATCAAATCGTGGTCTCTGATTGGGAATTGAACTGAATCGTAGTCTATTGGAAGATTCACACCCTTACCAGGTATATTTGTAGTTTTTCTCTGTTTTGTACATGCTTGTGATCAAAAAGAAAGTCAGTGCACCTCTGCCAAAAATGGACAAGGAAATGATTTGAGAGTATTGGTGAACCATTGACCGTGTAAATGAGTTTCTTTTTGATGACTACATCCGTGGGTGTGGTTGCATTATTCAGTTTCTCCTGAAACACTGATGAGTAATTTAGACAGAATGATCAAAGATTTCACAACAAGATATTTGAGGAGACTGTCTTTGTTTTCTTTGTTGCTGTTAAAATGGTATCTATTAACTAACAGTCGCCAGCTAACACGGTCACTCTTTAAACCAGTACACCAGTTGACCTGCTTACCAGCACTTCTGTAAATGCAAATTGCCTGCAAATTTGTAAAATAGTTGACACTACAGATCCTGGGTCAGTCGGGAGCGCTGTAAAAAATTGCAGCTTTGGCGATCACATGATTGCGTTGTCTGAAATTGCAATTTCCATCTGAAAATGATAAATTCTTCAGCCCTACTTGTAGTCCCTATTTCCAAACTCAGAAATCCTCGATCAGGTAAAAATGTGTGTGAAATAAAAGAAATCACCCCCTGTACAGTGACAGCACTTTAAAGTTTTCGACCAAGATTTTTATTTAGGCCGTGAAAACTGTCCGTTCCCCACAAACAATCATATAACATCCAGGGTTCCTGCAGCCAGCCTCTAGAGGACACTCGAGGAACTACATGTTTTGGCAACCCCCCATAGGCCTCTCTTTCAGCCCTAGAGGTTGCTGCTTGGAGCTGACCATGCCAAAACAGTCCTTCAGCAATCACATCATGATGGCATGTTGAGGAAATTAGCTTCAGGTGGTTTTAGTTAGAAAAGCAATGACTGACTAACTTTAACTTTAAATCATTGACTTGATGGTGGCTGATCAAACTAGACCCACTTTCTGCTGAAACTTGGCCTTTAAGCTGCTGACACGCTCTCTTCTCGAGGTTTCTATCTAAACTTTGACTGAGCTACTACTCTGCCATAAGGTCCCGAGGTTCCCAACAATTTTGAGCAAAGAACTGAAATCAAACCTTTGTTCCTCGTAAAGTAAATCCATGACATTGTTCTTTGTTTGCTCTTTCAGATTAGTAATCCTAAAGTCAGACAGAAGAGCAAATCCCAGAGACGTTTCTTGAACACCAGCAGGTTACATGTTTACAAGCCCCTCGTGGAGAAAGTTGAAGCAGTCTTTTTTTAGTGCATGCTCTATCTCCAAAGTAGAAGATTCAAAGTGTTTACAACAATAATTTAGAAGCTGAATGCTCTTAAAGAAACCTCATGTCTCTAAGAGGCTGTCAGTTCCTCATCAGTGTGTTTCTGTTTGTTCAAAGTCTTCTAGCTCTGATGCCTCCATGTTGGTTCTCATGTTAACGGAGCACCCTGCTGCGGTCCTGTTTGTCCGTTTGTAGACAGAGGAGTGCTGTCGCTGGGGTGACTGTCGCCTGCAGTGTCTGCAAGAAAATGAGAGAAATGATTTATGGTTCAAGCAGTGATTCTCAACTGGTGGGTTGTGACCCAAAAATGGGTCGCGTATCCTTTTTCAGTGTAGGGCCCTGTATAATCTGTTTTAGTTTTTCCCAAATCACTTTTTTTCTTTTTAATTTTTTTGAGAATTCAGTTTTCAGTATTTGACGCAAAGTTAACCCTGAGACACAGTATGAAGTAACAAAATCTAATCACTCACTCATCAGGCGGTCCTCACTCGAATCTTTACGGGTCCAGTCAACAGTATGTTAACAAAATTTGCAGAACATTCGATCTCCTGACACATAATAATCATTGGGAAACTGCTCTGCCCTGTACTTTGGAGTTAGCCAAGAGTTTCATAGCTTCTTTGCCAACTTAGTTGGTGTCTCAGGCGGTCGCTTCGACATGTTTGCATTGTTAATGAGGGGAGGGGGAAGCGTGCATTGTCCAAGCCTTAGTGACGCCCTCAGAGCATTTAACTGAGAGATATGTTGCTTTTTATTCCTGAAAAAAAGAAACTTTGACGTAAAATGTCAGCCATTTCCGTGATATTCTGGTTTATATTGAATTCTGTGATTCTGTCCTCGATTTACTGATTTTATAGAGCCCTATCAGTGAGTCACAAGCCTTTGCCAGGGCAAAAAATTGTTAGGAAAAAACCCTGTGCTTTTATTTTGAAGGTTTTTTTTATGCAGTGGAGCGCTGTCTATCCACAATACTTGACAACAGGTGGCAATAAGACCCTGTAATGCTAATTCACACACCACGTTGTAATAGAAAGGTGTTTCAGTAAGCAGGTGCTCTGCTAAAGCTACATGTTTTTCCATCCGTCTGATGGCCTTCAGGAGTGACGGAGAGGCGTCCTCCTCCGGTGTGCCTGTTTGGGCATGACCAGGGCTCGTCGAGCCAGAAGGTCGATCTCAGAAGGAGACTCATGGGCTTTCTGGGTCGGATTCTTGGGTTTGACCATCCTTTTGGGTTTTATAATGAGTTTCACCATTGAAAAGTGCAAAAACAAGTGTTAAATATTTATATCAAGTAAGGGCGGAGGAGATGATACAAACACAACCTACCATATCACCGGCTTTTAGCACCCTTAAAGTGACATGTTTTAAGATTTTTTGAAACAACTTCTTAGAAGCTGGACTCTCTTATTTGATGTTTTTGTAGGAAAGTTCTGTTAAGTCTGTTAAAAAGGCTGAAGTTAGTGAAGTGTTTTGTGAATCAGCCCCATGATCAACGTCTTATTTAGTAAGGGTTCCCACACATCCTGGAAAACCTGGAAAATGATTGACCAATTTTTCAGTCATGGAAAACATATGGAAAGTGAGGAAAAAAGTTAGATGTCCTGGAAAAGCTTGAATTGTCCTCTAATGTTTTTTTTATCTTCCTTCTACCTTGTTAGCGAACAAAATCTAACATTGGAAATGAAGTAAAAATGTACTTGGTAACTAATGCACACTGAGCCATAAAATATGAGTTGATGAAAAGACTGAAGTTAAGGAATAAAATATAAAAACTCAAAACAATGGTGACAAAAACAAATAATAAAAAATGGAAAAATAAAATTTAGGCTACTTAAACAGTAAATCAACAAAATATATTCATTAAAAAGCAGAGTAAATAAAGATAAAATAAGTATAAATCATAAAATAGTAAGAGACTACATAAAAGCCAGACTAAAAAGATAGCTAGCAGACAATGTTCATGCTCGAGAGTTGGAAATAAATACATTTTAAGAGGGGGTGAAGATGTCCTGGAAAAGTCCTGGAAAATGATTTCTAGAAAAGAGTGGGACTCCTGTTAGTGCTACTTATCAGCATGTATCAAGTGATGCAGGGTTATCACAATTACAATTAGATTTATAGATTTGAAACATCGGGTCCCAAAGATGCACTTTTTAGTTTCAGTTACATAAACGTGAAAGGGTGTATTTCCTGATCTAGAACTGCCACATGCAGGTCATTTAAGTTTCTCATTAAACCTTTTTATGGGTTGATACTGTGATATTCTGCTCTATCTCAGGTTCAAAGTGCAGCGTCTTTTAATGAATACATTTAAGAAGTTGATCATTTTGCTAGATTTGGGTCACAGCGTGTCATTAAGGAAAGATGATGGGTCCTGAAGCCGAACTAGTTGAGAACCACTGGTTTAAGGGACTGGTTTTATTTGAATTATTGAATGTTGTCAATGGGATTTCCCATTATAAAGTTAAATGTTTTTTGTGACATCAGTCTGGATCAGATCCAAATGAAATTTAACTTGATGATAGAGACATAGGCCCCATTTTATCCTGTGAAACTAGAAGTGAATCCATTAAAAAATGGCAGATATGATTTTTTTTTTCAAATTCTGCCCAATGTTAACTTTTGGGAATTTTTTGAAATTTTTGTAATTTTTTGCATCCAGACCAATATTCTTATCACCATCAAAATTTAATGACTTCTTCCTTAGACCAAACCACACCTCTGGCAGTAGTTTTCCGTAATCTTGCTCACAAACAAACAAAGGCAGACAGAGGCAAAGATAAGGAGGTGCAGGAGTGACAGGACGCAGCACAAGGTTTGATCTGTAGCTCCACCAAGTGTTAAGTGTTGGTAGTGTAAGTCATACTTGAATTATTTTGGAGACTGACCTTTTACTGAATTCAGCTCCGTCACTTCCTCAGGATCATTTCTGGCTTTAGATTTTCCTCCTGTTGACAGAAAGGACAAACATATTATAGATAAGAGAAGCAGGAATAATTAGCCAGTATTTAATGATTAAATAAAACACAATGACAGCCAAAATCAGGATCTGTAGTCGGCCTCCGTGTCCATGATTGAATCTGGCTTGACCCGGATGTAATTGGTTTTGACCGGCGTGACTGGAAGGGTGTGTTATGAGGAATTAGAAAATAAACCGGGCTTTGTTCATTGTGTGAATTTACTTCCTCGTGTCTTGAGCTTTGAGGTATGTGTGATGTAGATGCAGGATTACACAGGTGCACACATTTGCACATGGACGTAAAGCAAATTTTATTTTACTCTCATTACAAAAATGGATGAAAACAGATGATTTATCCTCAAAATAGTTTCTCCAAACAAACACTTGGAGAAATGATTTATCTGGAAATGCACAATTCAAGTTCTTCATGCAAGACTTCAGCATCAAGAATTTGATTGTTTTGCTTTATTTTGTGCTTTTTTTTTCTTTTACCAAATAACAGGCCCACCCCTTCCTATATTTATACCATACACATAAGGTCTCACTTTGCATATTTTTTGGGGATTTTTTACATTTTTAATAAGAGGCCCACTCACCAGCCACACATAAGTACACCTGTGTAACTGCTTGTTAATGCATATAGCCAATTCCATAGCAGCAACTCAATTTATTGAGGCATGTAGACATAATCAAGACAACCTGTCGAAGTTCAAACTGAGCATCAGAATGTTGAAGAAAGGTGATTTAACCCTCAGGGGTAAACAGGGACATTTTTGTCCTTTCAGCCAATTTTTTGCTCAAATTTTGGCCATAATTTTGGCTGTGCTACTCGGTATGAAATGATTTTTTTGTAGGAAGGTGTTTTTAACGAAAGTCTTAAAATTCAAAGTGTGATTTTTTTTTTCAGAAGTCAAAGGTTAACTGGGTCCAAATTTACTACCCTTTGAGAGAAATATAACAGATTAATATTTGTGCTTCTTTTTTGCTCGAATCATTCAGTCAACTTCAGTTCTAATCAAAATGATCAAATATTTAATTGTTTCTTTTATTTTTATAGTGTTTTTTGGAAGAGGACATTTTTGTCCTCTGGTGACCTCAAAGGGTTGTAAATTATGAATCTGGCACTGCAAAAAAAAAAACAAAAAAAAAAACGTTACTAATTTTATGTATAAGTAAGCCTGATCATAAATACAAATCCCCAGCCCTCCAACATTTTTTATATTTATTACTCATTTTTTTGTGTATTTTTTTTCATAAAAACAGTGACATGTAATCAAAAGGGTATTTAAAGAGTTAAAATAGAAGAAATAATTAAATATTTGATATTTTTGATTCGGACTGAAGTTGATTGAATGATTTGAGCAAAAAAAAAGTACAGAAAGTATTAATCTGTTATGTTTTTATAGCAGTTTTGGTGACCTCAAAGGGTCGTAAATTAAAGCGACCCACAAGGGTTAAAGGGACATCGTGTAGCGTTTTAAGTAATTTATGAGCTAAAAACAGCGTCTACATTCATAAATATGTCCTCATTTGTGTCAAATTGCCTCTGCCAACAATCTGACTTGTCCTCCTGAGTGAAGGAAGAAGTGTTGGGATGTAATGTTGACTTAGCTTCTTGGCACACACCAGCTACCGTAGAGTTGCACTATTCGTTTGAATGCAAAATACAGTTTCACCACTAGATGGGAGAACAAACTACACAGTGTGGCTTTAAGAGACTTTGAATGTGGCATGATTTGTCAGAATCTGATGATCTACTGGGATTTCCATGCACAACCATTTTTAGGGTTTTCAGAAAGAGGTCAGAGAAAGAGTAAAATATCCAGTGCCACTCCTGTCAGCGAAGATCAGGAAACTGAGGCTGCTGTTCACAGGCTCACCAAATTTTGATATTAGAAGACTGTAAATACGTCTCCTGGTCTGGTGAGTCTGGATTTCTGCAGATGGAAGAATCAGAATTTGGTGTGAACATCATGAAAGCACTGATCCATCCTGCCCTGGATCAACAGGTTCACTGTACTCCAGTGGCCTCCACAGTCACCAGATCTCAATCTTTTTGGGATGTGGTGGAGCAGGAGATTCCCATCATTGACGTTCAGCAACTGTGTGATGCTGTCATGGAGATCTGCGCCAACATCTCTGAGGGATGTTTCAGCTCCTTGTTAAATCTGTCCCAGATCTGGAGGCTAAAGGGGGTCCAACCTGGTGCTTACAAAGCGTACCTAATGAAGTGGCCAGTGAGTGTAGTTTTAGGATGATTGAACATTATTTATTAATGTTCTAGAGTATTGGCGCTGTCTTGGATTTTCACATTTGTGTTTTTGTATTTTTTAACAAAAAAGTTGTGCTAACAAAGTGATGAACTGATCAGAACAAATCCATAAAGCTGTTTATTCTTTCTAACACTTATGTGTAATTATTGTAATATATGATTTTGATATTGAGTCCTCATGTATTAAACCAGGGGTCACCAACATTTTTCAGCCTGGAAAGATGGGAAGTATTATAAAGGGCTACTTTTTGGATTTGAAAATTTCAGTAATAGAAGTTTTATAGTTTATCTTAAAATAATTAATGTGCTTTTTAATAGGCTACATATGACACTGTATGTTTACTTTTTACATGTAATGATTCTTGACAATAATTATTATGAGAACATTTTTCTTAAATGTTTCTTTAATAATCTATGTATCTCTTAAACTTAAATATGTTCATCAATGCACCAACATGAACTTTGACCCCACGCAGGTCAAAGTTAAAAGAAAATAAACAATGTTAAATTTAATGCACATGCTACACTTCTCGTTTTTTGTTTTGATGTAAGTAGAATTTACTTGCAAAACATAAGATTGAAAGTATAAATTGGCTATTTATCTCAAGCTCTATGGTGAAGAGTTTTTTTTTTTTTTTTTTGGAAACACATTTTCACTCATTAAGTCCAGATAATCATAAAAGCAAAACCCAAAAAAGACAATCCAGAGCATTTATGACTCCATCTCCTGTTTGTAAATGCTTATTTTAAATGATTTTAATATGCCCTCATATGATATACGTGTTTATTGTTTCAGTCCAGTTAAGCTGTTTTCTTCTTCTTAGTCACCGTCCACATCTCCTTAAATCCACCTTTACCTTTTAACTTCCTGTAGGCGAGGACTCCCGCCAGAGAGAGGACGAGCAGAGCGATGATCAGACCCACGATCCACCAGTGAGACACTTTATTGGAGACATTGCGGTCAGCTGTACGAAGGTCACAAAGATATACAGGTTAGAAAGATTATTGTTGTTAATGACAGTAAAGCTTTGTGTTATAAAGGAAAATATTTCTATTTTTATCTGCTAAGTGCTTGCATATAGGGATGGGAAGATTTTACTGATACCAATGCCATCAACCATTCTGCTTTTCAGTCCTGTCTTTAAAGATTCTCGTATCGATTCCCTCTGATTTCCTGTGTGGGAAAAAGTTGGCCTACACAGGTTTTCAGAGGCAGTAATGTCAAACACATGACACTCCTGATATTCATCACCTCTGCAAGCTGCTGGTGTTTTGGCTCTCTGAAAGTTTGAGTAAAAACATTTTGCCACAGTTTTGACCAGGTCCTTGAGAGAGTAGTTCTTGATTCTTAACTGAAGTTGGTTTTCGATTACCATCTCTACATATAGGGCTGGGAAAATATTGATTAAATCAATTAATTCAGATTATTTTTTTGCAGAAGATTTAAAAAGTAAAACTGGGATTTTTTCTTGACTTACTCCAATTGTAAGTTGTTGCAATGTTTAATAATATAAATACTGAAAATTTACAGTTTTCATGATGGTAGGCCTTGTCAGGTTTTGCACAAGCACTTGTTTAGGCTTGTATTTGTTTTTTAAATGAGTGTTCATGTAGACAAACCTGCCTACATTCAGACTACATTATCAACATTTTATGAAAACATAATAGTGTGCAATTTAACTAATTTAAGGGGATTCTGTTTAATTCCATGATATATTTTGATAACATAAAGGCAAAACTTGAGTCCTGTAATTTTTGTGTCATGTGGAGGTTTGTTCTTTGAGAGGGAAAAAATTGATTCAGATGGTAAATTGAAATCTGGGGTTTTAATTTAAGGCCATCTCTCCCGGCCCTACCTACATATATATCATAGGCTTCCTGCCATGGTTTCTCTTTTTACACGCTCTGTCTTTCCCTCTGAAAACTGCTCTGCTACCTGCCCTCCAGATCACCTGTGGAGGACCACGGCTCCGGCTTTCACCCTCCTTTGTCATGTGACCGATGTGTTTTGTTTTCTTACCTTCAGCACCGTCGATGGTGACATCGCTTCGCTCGGTGTGAGTGCTGTACGGCATGGAGAACACACACTTGTAGCTGCCCGTGTGCTCCGGGTTTTCCGGATCCATCAGCCGCAGGGAGCCATCTCCAAAAGGGACCATGCCGGCCAACTCCACGTGGTCCTTCCAGAGCGGTGAGGGGCCGCTGTCCCCGGAGCGGCTGTCGTAGGTGAGGATGTGGGCGGGGTCCTTGCCGCTTGTGAACGTCCAGTGGAGGTGGGGGTTGTTGAAGGAAGGCGGGGCAAAACAAGGGATGGTAAGGTCTCGTCCTTTACTTCCACGGATGTCTAGGCAAGAGGTCACAAAACAAGAGGTCAAAGGATTTCAAAAGGTCGTAAATCCAAGAACTTAAAGGAACACTACAACATTTTTTTTTCGTGTCTTGCCTCACTCCTGAGTCCATGACAAGCAGGTAGACACCATTCTTTAGACTGTGCTTCCAGTAACAAGGAAGAGACAGACAAAGCTTGCCCAATGCTAGTTAGCTTTAGCTCAAACACTGGGAGTCAATGGGTAGCGTTAGCCTGCCTCTGCCTACAGTCATCAAATAAACTCTTCAGCAACTCTAAACAGTCCTGTGTGCTTGTTGTGACTTGTTTTTACCGCTTTATGTTATGTTATCTTCTACTATCATCATATCATCTTCTTCTCCTAAACAGAGGCTTTGTTTGGTTGACCTACTTCCGCGGTGGTTTTTGCTAGAGATGTGACGTTCGTTAACAAGTCGAGTCTTTTGAATGTCTGCAGTGGCTCTACTTTGAGTTCCCTCCGGATCTCTAAAGCAGGGTCCACATGTAAGGATTTTCTAAATCTGAGGAGGTTTTCTATGTTAGAGAGCCCACACATGATCTCAATCTCAACACAGCACACCACACACATAACCATTCTGTCCCACCACTGATCTAGAATCTAGTCCTCCAAGACAGAAATCTGGTCAACAAAAACCAAGTAGAAGAAACGTAGCAACAACCGGAAAACACAACATGGAAGAGGACATACGAGAAGAGGGAATGATGGTGGTCTTGGGACTGTTTTTGATGGAAATAATTCTTAACTCATGAACGTGTGAGCTGGTCCTTCATTTCTGAGCTCCACCCAACTTTATGTTTCAGGTCGGCCATGCTTGTTTTTATTTCCGCCTGCTTCCTTGTTCCTCAGTCAGTTCGCTTCTTGATTGGCTACATTCATGTCATAATTCACGGAGTCATGACTTGGGGGTCGTCAGCTTTCCCCACACACATGAAGATTTTTGGTCGTAAATATTGAACAAATTTAATATTTACAATTGTTGAACTGTTTCAGAGCCAATTATCAGGACAAATTCACTCTTAACACACCTCAGACCACAGGATAATCTGATAGGATAATCTTATAAAACAGAAGATAATCTGGAGTTTGTCTTCCTTGGTCGTGAAGGGGGAAAGTCGGGACAAAAACAGCCGATAATCTTTGTGTGTGTGGACCCTGCTTTAGGCTGAGCCCAGCCACCAAGAATCTAATTTTGACCGCTTATATCTGCGATGGATTCTTGTTGGTAAATTTAATTTTGGATTCTTTCAGGATTTTCGGTTTATTAAAAACACAACATTACATCTTGACTAAAAAGAGCGTGGTGGCGTGTACCTCTCTCCCTCAGTGAGGCGGTCCACGTGGGGCCCCCGTAGGACGTGGTGACCCTGCAGATGTAAATGAGGTCAGGCTGTCCTTGTATCCTCCTGAGCCGGCTGTCCACCAGGTACAGACCCTGTTTGTCCGACTGAATGCGCGTGACCGGTCGGAGGTCCTCTAACTTCGGCGGTTCTGTTGCCCAGGTGACTTGAGGGGCCGGGAAGACATTACGGGCCGAGCACTTCATCTCCTCGTAGCCGCTCGTCCTCGTCAGCTCGAGGGACAGGCTTCGGATGGGGGCTGCACAAACACACAAAGACACATAGACAAAGACACACAGACAGACACACAGCATGTTCAGATGTTTCCCAGCAGCCCCTGATGATAGACTCTAAATGCCAGGGCCCAATTTAGCCCTGCAGAGGGTCGTGTCATTTTGATGCAGATAACACAAGAGCCCTGTTAACACAAAAGTATTTCAGAACACACGTTCTGGTAATTGTGATTCTTTTACAACTCTTTAAAAATATGACTTTGAACAGGGGTCACCAACCTTTCTGAGCCTGGGAGCTGCCCAAAAGATTGGGCATTTTATGGAGGGCTACTTTGTTTTGTTATTTCAGAGTAATATAAATTCATACAGTTTATCTTTAAATAATAAACATCCAATTAATTTGCATTGAGTAGGGCTCATATTACACTGTAAGTTTGCACTTTACTCTGAATGACCCCTCACAATCATTATTACTATGATTAATAAATAATATGAGACCTTTTACTTATACTTACGTGCATCTTTATCAATTTATGAATCTGTTAAAATTAACTGATATTGATATGTAAACGCTGACCCCTCACAGGTCACAGTTTCAGAGAAAATAGACATTTTTAAATGTTACACACCTTACATTTGTTCTTCTTATGTATCAGTTGTATTTTCCACTTGTAAAATATCAAACATGTACATAACCACTGAAAATATACCACTTACTATATACTATATATTTTTTAATTTTAATTTAATTTAATTTTGTTTTTCATTTGTAATTTTCTTTCTTATATTTCTGCTTGTATCCTGCAGCTGCTGTAAATTTTGAATTACCCCCTGTGAGACTAATAAAAGAATATCTAATCTAATCTATTGATTTATCTGCAAAGCATACACTTCTGAATTATGGATATTTATCTAAAGCGTAGATTAGATTGGGTTAGATTAGATTAGATTAGATTAAATAGGACTTTGTCTACCCCTCTGGGAGACTCCGTCAGGGAAATTAAGATTTAAAGCAGATAAGAAGATATACAAAGAAGAGATAGATATGAACAGAAATATAAATGAATATAAATAAAAATAGAAACATGGATACTGCTCCTTCCCATCTTCAGCCTTCCTGTTACTTCCCCCCCCAGTGAGGAGTTATACAGTCCGATGTCTGTCTAATAAGTAGTAATATTAGTGTAATAATAATACAATAATAAGTACAATAGAAGTAGTAATAAGTAATGATATAATAATCTATGGTGGTATCTTAAACTTTGTGTCCCTGTGGGCACCTCAGAGGCTCCCTGCGGGTTACCAGGTGCACGTGGGCACCCTGTTGGCTCACCTGGCTTAAAAGTTAAGGTGTATTTGTGATTAATTCAGTGTATGAGTCTCATTAAGTGTGCACTTGAGGTATGGAAACCTACTTTACAAAACAGCTTTTTTATGCAAGATAATTTGTCATCATCTGAAAAACAGCAGGTCAAAATTTAGACTTCATTAAAACATTTGGTCTGAAAAAGCATTTGCTTAAATCCAGTCAAAATGGATATCGAAAAGCTGTCAAATCCTCGTCATTAAACAGCTTTGTCAGTGCTGTGTCTGCATGTGTTTTCAGCCAGCCTCTCAAGGAAACGCACTTTTATGCCTCTGCATCTGTGACCCAGTCTGATTGTGCTGTCCAGCTCTGGCTGTCACACTTTGATGTGTCCTTGGGCAAGACACTTAACCCAAAGTTGCTCCCACTGCTGTGTCAGTGGTGTGAAAATGAGTATGAAAGGGTGTGAATGTTTTACTGATGCTGGTGGACACTGACATAGAAGCTGCAACCATCAGTGAGTGAATGGATGTGACCTGCGGTGACTCGTTAAAGAGACTAGAAAGGCGCTGTATAAGCTCGACTCCATTTACCATTTACTGGTTATTCTGGAGATGGCTGAGTATTGTCCTGTGTAAACTCACCTTCCACCTTCAAGATGACCTTGGCATGGTGTTCGCCCTTGGACGTGTGCACGTGACACTTGTACGTCCCCCTGTCTCTGGGGTTACTGCTTCTCAGGATGAGCGTGGCGTTCCCTCTGGATATCAGGTGTGGAAATATGGAGGCGCGAGCTGCTCGTGCTCGAAGTGGTCATTGCCTTTGCCTCCCTCGTCATCATCATTATCGTGACCTTCATCGTCCTTATTATTTGCTCTGCTCCAACACAGCATCAGGCTCTCTGCCAACACAAGAGGCCTTTGGTACAGTACAGGGTGATCTGTGTGAGCTAAAATTAATGTTGAATCCTGACAAAACAAACTCATGATGTTCACAAACTCAAAGAAAAAGTCACAGAAGCTGCCCTATGTTATCACATTTCAGGGTGATGTGATTTAGTCTGTATCTTCTTATAAATACCATGGATTTATGATAATGATTACTGTCTTTTTTTTTAAATTTTTTTATTTACAAAGAGCACTTTCAAACGACAATGCCACAATCTGCTACAGTCAGCTTCAAACACATATGTTTACAATGACATTATTGTGTGAACAGTCACAGATCATCTTAATATTTCTCCATATAGCTCTTTCAGATGATTTTAGACTTTTATGTGAGCATTGATAAGAATTATTTACAAAGAGAACACTGAAAGCTTTCACATTGGAAGATATATAACAGAATAAAAGGGTTCAGTTTAAAGGTCATAGAAAAAAACAACATAATAATAAATAAAATGCATATGTCACTAAATCACTGTTTTCCTGACCTTTTTTATTTATTTATTTATTTTAACAGAAGTCTGGTCTTATAGGTTTAACATTCTCAGTCCATTTACTCCAAATTTTATAAAATCTGTCTTTCTGAACTTTAAGGGAATATGACAAACACTCTATTGTGTAAATCCATTATCAGTATCAATCCATTCATCCATAGTGGGTAGTTGTGGTTTGAGCCAGTTTCTTGTAATAACTTTTTTGCTTCCAGCCAGGAGAATTTGGACCAACTTTTTATTGTTATTTCTCCATCCTTCAAACTGAATATCTCCCATATAAACTATATAAAAACTAAAGGGAATATTGACTCCAAATATATTGTTAATGTGTTTGTGGATTTCCTGCCAGTGAGAGACAATGACTGGGCAGTTCCAAAAAACATGGTAATGATTGGCGTCAACCATCTCACATTTTCTCCAACAGCTGGACCTCCCTCCCCCGTATCTCTTCTGTGAAGGTGTAATAAAAAACCTAACAACATTTTTCCAACAGAATTCGCGCCAAGTAGTCGAGCAAGTTGAAGTCCATTGTACAAGGCATATTCTTTTCCAAGCATCCTCTGTTATGGTCAGATTGCCTTCTCTCTCCCACTTTTCTTTTATATACCAAGTATTTCCTGATTTGGAATTGAATATTTCTTTATGTAGTTTAGAAATTATCTTAGTACATGGAGATTCTGATACAGACAAAAGGATTTTCAGAATTCCTGGTTCTACTTTACCTATGTTTAGTCTCAAATTCTGGTTAAAATAATTTCTAACTTGAAGATATCTATAGAAATCATTTTGTTCAAGATTGTACCTTTTCTTTAAAAATTCAAAACTATGGAATATCCCCTCCTTAGTAAATGAGTAATAATTTGTTAGACCTTTAGCTGCCCATATTTTAAATCTACCATCAGATCTATTTGGAATAAATTCAGTGTCATAAGCACACCATCACAGTAGTTTAATCGAATCATTTAAACTACAAGTTCTCACGATTTCCTGCCAAATACTCAATAGTATATTTAAACAAGGATTGCTTATGCTCAGCTGCTCATTAAAAAGTTCATTATCTGCAGTTATAGCTTCAATAGGTATCCCTTCAAGTAGCATATTTTCAACCTCTTTCCAACGTGCAGAATAAGCTGGTGTACATAAGCAGATCAATGGCCTCAACTGTGCTGCTAAGTAATAGTCTCTTAAGGAGGGGAGACCCATACCCCCACTCTCTTTGCTTCGCTGTAAGGTCTTAAACCTGATCCTGGGTTTTTTTCCCTGCCATAAATACCTAGATATCATCACATCCCATTCTATAAATTGTTTGGATGGTATTGGCACTGGAAGATTTTGGAAAAGATAAAGCAGGCTTGGCAATGTGTTCATTTTAACTGACTCCACCCTAGAGCTTAAACTCAAGAAAGGGATAACGTTCCAACGCGCGATATCAGATTTCAACTGAGTATTTAAGGGGTTATAATTCAAATCAAATATTTTTGTGATATCCTTTGTTAAGTTTAACCCAAGGTATCTGATTGAATCTGCATTCCATTTCATTTTGTATTTACTTCTGATGTGAATAGGTGGGTTATAGTTAAAGGTGATTACCTGTGTTTTATGTATGTTAAGTTTATATCCTGAGTACATCCCATATTGTTCTAGCAGGTTCATAAGCTTTGGGAGTGACTGTGTAGGTTGTGATAAATATATCAATACATCATCCGCAAATAAAGCCAATTTATTTTCTCCTGATGGCATATTTATTCCTTTAATGTCTGTATTTTGTCTGATCCATTGGGCCAAGGGCTCAATAAATAGACAGAAGAGGAGAGGTGAGGCACAGCAGCCTTGTCTAGTTCCTCTTTCCAGGATGAATGAATGAGATAAATCACCATTGATTTTTATTTTTGCAGAAGGTTTGTCATAAATGGCTTCAAATACTTCAATAATAGATTTATGAAAGCCAAATCTTTCTAAAACTTTATATAAAAAAGCCCACCTAACTGAATCAAAAGCCTTTTCGGCATCTAGGCTAATAATGACTGTTTCTATTCCTTGTTTGATAATCTGATCTATTACGTGCAAAGTTCTCCTAATATTGTCCTGTGTTTGTGTTTGTCTTACAAAACCAGTTTGGTCAGAATGGATAAGTTCTGGTAATATATTTTCAATTCTTTTGGACAGTACAGTTGTAAACAGTTTATAATCTATATTCAGTACATTAATCGGCCGGTAATTACTGCACTCCAACTTGTCTTTTCCATCTGTTGGTAACACAGAAATAATGGCATATCTCCAGGAGGCCGGAATTTCTTTCCTCCTCAACACCCAGTTAAAAGTTCTCAGTAGTACTGGAGCCAGTGTTTCTTTCATAGTCCTGTACCATTCAGAGGTGAAGCCATCTGCACCTGGTGACTTTCCTGTTTTCAATTTACTTATTGCTGCATTTAATTCTCCTATTTCTATCTCAGACAATAATTTGTCATTTTGTTCATTAGTAATGGTAGGTAAATTTAGGGTGGCTAAAAATGATTCAATCTGAAGGTCATCATTTATTTTTGGTTGAGAGTACAGCGATTTGTAAAACGCTTCAAAACTTTGCTGAATTCTCTCTGTACGTGTCTCAATATTCCCAGAGTAAGGATTTCTTATTTTATGTATTGAATTATCTGCTTGTTGTTTGCGTAATCTGTAAGATAGAAGTTTAAGAGATTTTCCACCAGCTTCATAGTAACGTTGCTTTGTAAATAACATTTTCTGTATTTCTAAGGTATTGATTTCATCTATTTTCTTTTTTATTTTATTCATTTTTAATCTGGTATCCTTATTTAGAGTCTCTACATGGTCTCTTTGCAATTCCTTTAATTTCTTTTCTAAATTAATGAGCCTTTGTTTTCTAAGTTTCTTTTCATACGACGAGATAGCTATTAATTTTCCCCGGAGTACTGCTTTGAGCGCATCCCAGAGCACAGATGGCGTCACCTCCCCATTATCATTCAGCTCCAAATATGTTGTAATTTCCTTCCTTATTTTTTCCTTAATCTGTGGATTATTTAGAAGATTTGAATTCAGACGCCACGGTAGAAATCTTGGTTTATTATCTAAATTTATTGACATGTATATAGGGCTATGGTCTGATAAGGCAATTGGACCGATATCACATTGTTCTATTCTGTGAAAGTCTTTACTAAAGGTGAAAAAGTAATCTATTCTAGAGTAGACTGCGTGAGGTGAGGAGAAGTAGATAAAATCTCGGCCAGATGGGTACAATTCTCTCCAAACATCGATAATTCCCACTTCCCTCATCAAAGCATTCACTTTCTTACTAATAGCATTTGAATCTGGCTTTCTATTAGATGAGTCTAATCTAGAATTCAAATGAATATTAAAGTCCCCTCCACAGATTAAGGTGCCCTGGCTTTTTGTAGTCATTATTTCAAATATTTTCTTGTAGAATAGCCAGTCACTTCCAGGGGGGATATAGACATTCAGGAGGGTTATTAAGGATCCGTTAATTCTCCCAGTAACCAATACAAATCTTCCTTCTTTGTCCCTTACTTCTGACATGTGTTCATATTTAACTTTACCAGATATCAGTACAGCCACACCTCTGCGGTGTCCTGATTTATAAGACGATGAGTATACGTCTTTGAAACCCATTTTATTTAGCTTATTATGCTCCACATCACTTAGGTGTGTTTCCTGTAGGAATGCAATTTGAATGTTACCTTTTTTTAATTTGGACAAAATTTTCCCCCTTTTGATTGGACTGTGTATACCATTGACATTATAAGAAACTACTTTTAAAGTTTTACCCTGCATACATATAAACAAAAATCAGCATCCATACACTTCCTAGGAAAGCCTCCCCTCCCTGAAGAAACTGAAAGGGAGTGAACATAAAGAAAAAATATTGAACCATAAATACAAAACAAATAAACATGTAATATAACAGAATGTGTGACTTCAGCTTCAGAGGTCTTTGTTGTGTGACCCTACTGGAGCCTCTAGGGAAAGCCCCTCCCCGTAACCAGAAGAGGGGGCCCTAACTCAAGGTAGCAGCACTCATACGACCCCTACTGCCCCCTGTAATTCTTAAATTTAGTAATTAACATTATTAACCAGAATTACCAGGTAAAACAACAATTTCCCCATTTAAATTTAGGTTTTTATATTTTTAAATGCACATATTCAAACCATCAGACTTTGAAGGGGAAAGCATCAAAAGAGGGGGCTCATCTACCAGAAAAACATGACCGGTCTTAATTTAAGTTGCTGGAGGCGAGACCCGCCTGAAAGACTGTAGTTTCTCCTTGCAGTTAGACTCTCGTCTGGAGTGGGATGCGCGTTTTCCCCTTCGTTGGCTGCTCCTCTCCCATGTCAACTGACGCAGTTTGTCCATCAGAGTCTCTGGAGGTTTGACGATCTCTACGGGGTATCCTCTCTTGGACGCTTCCTCAGCGCTCTCGTAGATCAGGTTTCGTCGTTGTAATTAACTTTCAGTCGCGCTGGGTACAGGGTCCGGAATGAGATCTGACGATCCTTAAGGATCCTTAAGGATTTCTGAGTATGCCCTTCTTTTTTGAAGAATACGCGGCGCATAGTCGTTGTCCAGGTTAACTCGCCTCCCTTGCCAGGTAAAACCCTTTTTCTGCCAAGCTAAACGGAGAACATTCTCCTTTGTTTAGAAGCTGAGGAATCTCACCAGGATGGATCTTGGCGCTGCGTCTTCAGGTGGCTGTGGTCCGAGCGCACGGTGCGCTCTTTCCAGCTGCAGAGGCATCTCGTCGGGTATGTCGAGGTTTTCGCGGAGTAACTGTTCCACAAACGTAATCATGGATTGAGACTGCTTTTCGGCTCCCTCGGCGACCCCATAAATCCGTATGATTTCACGTCTAGAACGGCACTCCTGATCAGTTATTTTAGCATCGAGGGAGTTATGTAGCTTTAGCATTTCTGCTAAAATATCCTCTGTGTTTTGGACTTGTTCCTCGACTTTCATTATTCGCTCTTCTGCCTCATCTAGTCTTACGTTAGTCTTTAGAATTTCCCCTTTAATGTCCTCCAACTGTTGCTTGTTGTCCCTGCGAAAACTCCTCAGCTCCTGAAGGATCAAGTCCAGGTCAGCTCTCTCTTCACTTAGCATTATGTTAGCCTGTTTGCTAGCGGTGGTCTGCGTATCGCCTCGTGGTCTTTCGTCTTCATTTATTTCTGGTTGTTGAGTCCCCTTCTTGCCCTTCTGCCTGGTGTCCATCGTTACCCCCTTTTGAACAGAATATATAGAGATGATATTCGCGTTTTTGGGGGGTATTTCCTAAAAAATTTAGAGGGTGCAGTCGAGAGCTCTCTAGTTAAGCTGCCATCTTGCCTGTGTACCACCCTACGAGCGTATTTAATCCTAAAAATAAGGTCCAGGTGTCAAAAAACCAAACTTAACCTTTAACTTCCTTGATGCAGTCTATGATATAAAATAAAAAAGATATTAGAAAATAACTAGTATAACTAGTAGCCAGTATGTTATGAGTCTGTTGCAGGGTTACCAGAGTCCTTTATCCAAGGCCACCATGTAAAGGTACGACATATGTTAAGCAGCTCACGATGGTTGTCTGAAAGGTCTGACTGGATACAGTCAGAGCCAAACGCTTCCTGTCCACTTTGTTGACTTGAGCCTACACTATCCAACACCGCAACATTTCTGATAACACCTTTAAGAAATGGATTTAAAAGAAAAATCGCATAAATTACTAGTTGTGTGTGAGGGACCAGTCTCAGGACAATTATTGTTATTGTTATGATACACATTGTCAGTAATTTTTCACAATAGAAGTAAAAAAAAGAGAAATCACAAATGCACAACCATTTTATCATCTTTATATCAAATATATAGAGAATCTTATTACATGATTAATTTAATTAAAAACAATTTTACACAATCAAATTTACAGCATTTGCATAAAGATATGCCAGATTTTCTCGCAAATTAAGTTATTTCAAAATAACACAGATTCATAAAAACTAGTTTGTGTAAACATGTTCACATTCTTTCAGAAAAACAAACCATTTTTTCCCTGTTGAAGTGCTGACCCACTGAGCAGTGATGTAAAACGAAACTCTGCTGCTGTTTTGTAACCGATGGCAGACTTTCAGCCGTCAGAGCTCCATAGTCCACGTGTGCTTCAGAAAAACAGCTGCACTTGACATTTTTGTAAGCACTTAAAGCCCAGCTCGTGTGATTAACTCTGATAAGTGGCATGCTAAAAACCAGCAGGTAGAGACTGTTCACAAGGCTCAATTCAGGATGTACCTGTTTGTTTACATCAAGGATAAAAAAATACAGCACAACCCAACAGAACATAAAAAGAGACAATACAGAAAAACACACTATAGGAAAACTAAACTGATTTTCAAAAGAAATTCAACCAACCATAGGATGAAATAATAGAATGATCCTTTTGAGTCTCCGGAGCGTTGTAGATGCCCTCTAATAGATGCTGAACACAAGCAACACAGTGACAAGCTGCGGCGCATTTTTGTCTCAATGCTCTGATTTTATTCTTCTGTCTGTCGCCTGCATTGACGCAGACAAGAAAATAGCTAATGGATAAAACCCCTTCATCTGTTTATCCCTGCTATTCTCCTCATCCTCTGTCATCATGTTGAGGAAAAAACTCTACAATCACCTTTGCTTACGGGGAGCTAACACAGGCATACAGGTGGAAGAAACTCCCATTCAGCACCGACTGCTGCCATGAAACATGATTCAACATCCACTCCAACTGCCTCCTTACATTCCCTCTTTCACAGAAGGTGCTTCAATATGATGAATCAACAGCTGCATCAACCCGCCTTTAAATACTTTTAATAATAAATAATGTAGGTGTGGCAGTGAAACTCATCTGATATTTCAACATCAATCAATCATTAATCTTTATTTGTTGAGCTCCAGTCCATAAAAAGTTTTATCTAAAGGCACTTTACAACAGAGCAGGCTGAAGACTTCATTTATAGATACACATATATACTATATATATATATATATTTGTATCTACTCATACATACAGCCAGAGATGTATCCATCCAGACAGAGACAAAGGGACTAAAAATAAGAATTTATGATAGAGACAAACCCATGGATGCTTAGATCATAGATCTGTCCTCATCACATTTGTCTCTGCTGAATATAGATTCAATCAATCAATCTTTATTGTTATAGCACCATATTTGTTGAATATAAATTTATTAAAGGTAAGCCCCTTGAGAGGGACCTCATGTCTACAGTGGGGAAAAAAAGTATTTAGTCAGCCACCAATTGCGCAAGTTCTCCCACTTAAAAAGATGAGAGAAGCCTGTAATTTTCATCATAGGTACACTTCAACTATGAGAGACAAAATGAGAAAAAAAAATCCAGAAAATCACATTGTCTGATTTTAAAAGAATTTATTTGCAAAATATGGTGGAAAATAAGTATTTGGTCAATAACAAAAGTTCATCTCAATACTTTGTTATATACCCTTTGTTGGCAATGACAGAGGTCAAACGTTTTCTGTAAGTCTTCACAAGGTTTTCACATACTGTTGCTGGTATTTTGGCCCATTCCTCCATGCAGATCTCCTCTAGAGCAGTGACGTTTTGGGGCTTTCGCTGGGCAACACGGACTTTCAACTCCCTCCAAAGATTTTCTATGGGGTTGAGATCTGGAGACTGGCTAGGCCACTCCAGGACCTTGAAATGCTTCTTACGAAGCCACTCCTTCGTTGCCCGGGCGGTGTGTTTTGGATCATTGTCATGCTGAAAGACCCAGCCACGTTTCATCTTCAATGCCCTTGCTGATGGAAGGAGGTTTTCACTCAAAATTTCACGATACATGGCCCCATTCATTCTTTCCTTTACACGGATCAGTCGTCCTGGTCCCTTTGCAGAAAAACAGCCCCAAAGCATGATGTTCCCACCTCCATGCTTCACAGTAGGTATGGTGTTCTTTGGATGCAACTCAGCATTCTTTCTTCTCCAAACACGACAAGTTGAGTTTTTACCAAAAAGTTCTATTTTGGTTTCATCTGACCATATGACATTCTCCCAATCCTCTTCTGGATCATCCAAATGCTCTCTAGCAAACTTCAGACGGGCCTGGACATGTACTGGCTTAAGCAGGGGGACGCGTCTGGCACTGCAGGATTTGAGTCCCTGGCGGCGGAGTGTGTTACTGATGGTAGCCTTTGTTACTTTGGTCCCAGCTCTCTGCAGGTCATTCACTAGGTCCCCCCGTGTGGTTCTGGGATTTTTGCTCACCGTTCTTGTGATCATTTTGACCCCATGGGGTGAGATCTTGCGTGGAGCCCCAGATCGAGGGAGATTATCAGTGGTCTTGTATGTCTTCCATTTTCTAATAATTGCTCCCACAGTTGATTTCTTCACACCAAGCTGCTTACCTATTGCAGATTCAGTCTTCCCAGCTTGGTGCAGGTCTACAATTTTGTTTCTGGTGTCCTTTGACAGCTCTTTGCTCTTGGCCATAGTGGAGTTTGGAGTGTGACTGTTTGAGGTTGTGGACAGGTGTCTTTTATACTGATAACGAGTTCAAACAGGTGCCATTAATACAGGTAACGAGTGGAGGACAGAGGAGCCTCTTAAAGAAGAAGTTACAGGTCTGTGAGAGCCAGAAATCTTGCTTGTTTGTAGGTGACCAAATACTTATTTTACCGAGGAATTTACCAATTAATTCATTAAAAATCCTACAATGTGATTTTCTAGATTTTTTTTTCTCATTTTGTCTCTCATAGTTGAAGTGTATCTATGATGAAAATTACAGACCTCTCTCATCTTTTTAAGTGGGAGAACTTGCACAATTGGTGGCTGACTAAATACTTTTTTTCCCCACTGTATGTGGTTGTAAAGATAGTTACTATGGATGTATAATCAATAACAACCATGGATAGAGAGATCAATCTAATATTAAAATTAATATCTACAATGATTATAATTTGGAGAGGAATGATGTTGATTCCTGTCCGCTCTGTAAAGTTTTATAAAGTTACTGAGATATCAGTGCTTGATGTAAGTCAATAGAAAGCTGCCACATCCAGTTAGCTCCAGTTTGAAGCATTAAAGCTGTTAAATTAGGTTTCTCTGTATTGATATGATAGTGCTAGAACTGAATATTGCAATAATACTACACATGCAATGACTCAGCATAGTTCAGCATAAAGGCATTCACTCCCTTCTCTTTGTAGCCGTCACTTATTTCGTTGCCTACAGCAGGCTCAGGTGTGGCTAGATAAATCTCAGGTCAAGGGTTGGACTGTGGCCTGATGGTTTAACTCTGTAGTAGTGTTCCCTGAGTCTGAATCACAGGAGAAGTAATCCAGTTTTTACAAGGTTTATTTAAAAAACATGAAAACCACAGTATCACACATCTCACCAAACGCACATGCAGAAGTAGTGTTTTTGTGGCTGTACCTAAAACTCTGTAAAAATATTTACAGAGTGTATATCTGTAAATTACACATTTTCAGATTGTGGTTCTTAAAAGCACAAACACTCACATGGCTCGTGCTTGTTAAAGGCAAATCTCACCCAGTCTCTGAGCACCAGTTCATGAGGTAGAGGAGGAACCAAGTGTTCCCTCTCAAAGACTAAAGTCTCTCTGAAAGTAGAAGAAACACTTGTAAACTGTACCGTCTTCTTCTGCCGAGACCTCCCTCTCCCCGGCCACTTCGTCCAGCTCTTCCCAGGGGATCCAGAGGCGTTCCCAGGCCAGCTTGGAGACATAGTCCTTCCAGCGTATCGTACCGGTGGGATGTGCCCTGAACACCTCACCAGGGACGCATCCTGACTAGATGTCTGAGCCACCTCATCTGGCTCCTCTCAATGAGAAGGAGCAGTGGCACCTCATATGCTTGGACCACCTCAGTCTCCTCCTTTTCAGGAGTCTCATATTTCTGCCCTTGTGATGTTTTGGCTTAACTGTGAACATCACAGAGGTGCAATACAGTGGTGCAGGGATTACGTCATTTTGAGGGCCAACTTGGAGGTTAGCGTCATGCAGGTTCCCCTCACAAAAAGCCGAAGAGTATCATTGACTTTTTCAAAGTAATTGTTGAAAAAAAGTTTGGTTAAAAAAACAAAAAAGGGATGAAACTCACACTTTGTCCATAATGATAATCTTGACAAGTTAGCATCTGGCAGTATGGTGGCGTAGCAGGTATTGCACGTGCCTCACAGCAAGAGGTTGTTGGTTCAGTTTTTCTGTGTGGAGTTTGCATATTTTCCCTGTGCATGTTTGGGTTCTCTCCAGGGACTCAGGCTTCCTCCCACGGACCAGAAACATGCTCATTAGGTTAATTGGTGACTCCAAAGTGCCCTTAGGTATGAATGTGAGCGTGCATGGTTGTCTGTCACTCTATGTGGCCCTGTGATTGGCTGGCGACTGGTTCAGGACGTATCTGCCTCTTACCAAATGTCAGCTGGGATAGACTCCAGCCCCCCATGACCCCAAAAGGGATAAATGGTAAAGATGATGGATGGATGGATGGACTATGAGCATCACTGACATCAGCTTCTTAAAAGTGTGATTTGTAGGGATGCATGATATTATCAGTTTGATATCGGTATTGGCCGACATTGAAATTTTTGCAGATATTTACAGCCCGTATATCGGCTCAAATATCAGCCATATATCAGCAAATTATACAAATGTACAATATTGATATACCTTCTCTTCACTGCATGGGTACATTCAAAAATCAAGGGTGTTAAGTACAGAGCTTGTGCTCTTGACCAGAAATATCGGTATCAGGATTGGCGATAATGAATTATGAAATATCAGTGTAAAAATATAAATCAATATAGAAATTAATCAATATAAAAAACTGATTTTCCAGCATGGGGAGCTGCACCACTCTGATAAATAAAATAAAAAAAAATGCCTGCCAGATACCAACCGAGCAAAGCAATGACCAGATCCTTACCTTTTTTAACTTCACATAAAGTTGAAATAACCAATCCTTCATGTGACCGTTGCATGTGAGCTCTGGTCAAATCCTGATTTAGGATCGCTCCTCTCCAGCAACGTTTAAGGGATTTAGAGTAACGTCTTGGGCATTTAGTGCCATTTCTGCATTGACGAGTCGCATTCTTCAGGTTTGGTCCATGTCGTCATTACAGTTTACTTTGGGGGTATACTGCATCATAATATTCCCTCATTGGAGTCACCCTTTACTCTTCTGCATTTTGTCTGCAAACAAAAGGAAACAGAATTCAGTCCTGAGGCTCATTGAGCTCAAACAACCAGCCTGGAATAAGTTCTTATATGCTCACCAGCCACTTTATGATGTGCACCTGTCCAAACAGTTGTTAATGCAAATTGATAAATAGCCAATCACATGGCAGCAACTCAGATCATTTAGGCAAATAGATGAAGAAAGGTGATTTAGGTAACTGTGAACGTGGCGTGGTTGCTGGTGCCAGCGGAGCTGGTCTGAGTATTCTGAAATTGCAACGACCGTTTCTTGGGTTTACAGAGAATGGTCTGAAAAGAGAAAAATCCAGTGAGCGGCAGGTCTTCGGGCAGAAATGCCTTGTTGATGTCAGAGGTCAGAGGAGAAGAGCCTGAGCTGTTCAAGATGGTATAAAGGCAACAGTCACTCAAATAACCTTTCATTGCCACTACGGTTTGGGCAACAGGAGACCACGCTAAGGCTGAACGATTTTAGGAAAAGATCTAATTGTGATGTTTCTGGCAGATATTGCAATTTCAGTTCGATTCACAATTTTCTTCAAATCAAGCTTCAGTGCAATATTCACTATGTTTATAGTATGGAAATCAATGATCAAAAGCAAATAACACATTATTCATCATCTAATATTGATGATTAATAATCTGTTTTAATTATTTAAGAGATACTCCAACTTCTACTCTTAAACAGGCTTTGTGTTGTTGACCTGCTTACCAGCACTTCCAAAAATGCAAATTTCCTGCAAATTTGTAAAATAGTTGACACTACAGATCCTGGGTCAGTCAGGAGCGCTGCAAAAAATTCACATGATTGCGTTGCCTGAAATTGCAATTTCAATCCGAAAACAATAAATCCCTCAGCCTAAGACCACACCTGGTGCCGCTCCTTTCTGCTAAGAACAGGAAACTGAAGCTCTAATTCTCACAGGCTCGCCTAGATAGTAAAAATGTTTCCTGTTCTGATGAGTCTGGATTTCTGCTCCACATTCAGATGGTAGGGTCAGAATTGGTGTGAACATCATGAAAGCATGAATCCATCCTGCCTTGGATCAGCGGTTTAGGCTGCTGATGGTGGAATGGTGGTCCCTTAGTCCCACCTGAGCATGGTTTAAACCCCACAGCCTACCTGAGTACTGCTGCTTTATGACCACATTGGATCATCTTCTGATGGAGACTTCCAGCAGCTCCATGTCTCAAAGCTCAGATCATCTCAAACATGCTTCTTGAACATGGAGATGAGTTCACAGTACTGCAGTGGCCTCCACAGTCACCAGATCTCAATATAATTGAGCACCTTTGGGATGTGGTGGAACTTGCATCCTGAATGAGCAGCTGATGAATTTGCAGCAACTGTGTGATGCTATCATGTCAATGTGGACCGATATCTCGGAGGAGTGTTTTATTACCTTGTTGAATCTATGTCTATAAGATCGAAGGCGAAATGGTTCCAACATGATTCTTGCTAGGCGTGCCTAATAAAGGGGCCAGTGAGCGTTACCTTCAGTTATATTGGTAAAGATGTATAAGATGAATCATAAAGGAAGTGTTTATTAGGTGTGTTGTCATTTGCTGGTGCCTGGTGATTCTTGTTCTTTTTACTTGTTTGTGTTTAACTGACAGCTTTGTGCTGTCGCTGATAGTCTTACTCACTGTAGTGGGATAGTTTGTCCTGGGCGTCCCCTTTCTCCATGTTGGCTTTCCTGTCCAAGAGACATTTTTATTAGTACACATTGCACATGACATGTCTCAAAGGGATACGCCAACATTTTTTTTGTTTTCATGTCTTGCCTCATCCCAAGTCCATGACAGCAGGTAGACACCATTTTTTCGACTGTGCTGCAGTAACACAGAAGAGATGGGCAGAGCTTGCCCACCACAAATTAGCTTAGCTCAAACAATGGAAATCAATGGGTAGTGTTAGCCTGCCTCTTCACGTGTGCTTGTTGTGACTCGTTTTTTTATCGCATTGTTTTACATGATCTATTTTTAGACTAAGATTAGCACTTTATGTAGTTTTTGGAAGAAATACATTCGAAACTAAAACGCAGGGTAGATAAAGATTGATGGTAAGGATTATGGCCAACTTTGTAAGAGAGGACAAGGATGATGACAAGCTCATAGGACCATTTAGAGTTGCTGAAGAGTCTATCTGATGACTGAAAGCAGAGACAGACTAACACTACCCATTGACTCCCAGTGTTTAAGCTAAGCGAATTAGTGGTTGGCGCACTCTGCCTGTCTCTTCCTTGTTACTGCAGCACAGTCTAAAGAATGGAGTCTATCTGCTTTTATTTGTCATGGACAAATAAAAGTTTGTCACGGACTCGGGAGTGAGGCAAGACTAGAAAAAAAAAAAAAGTTGGTGTATCCTTTTAAAGTAGAGCCAGTAGTATTGCTGTTGATATTTACCTTTTTACACGTATGAAAAAGGTTTTTTTTATATGCAATGACGATGAATGCGATCAGTCCAGCGACCAAAAACCCCGCAGCCACTCCAGCGCCAATAGCTGGGTCATGATTAGTTTCTGAAACAAACAAAGAGATTCAGTTTATCTAACATCTGAACAAACAAACCTCAGCTCAGACTCTGTGAGAACGTGTCCTCATTTGTCTTTTAAATGAATGACTTTTTATTTTGGTTACATAAATGTTAAGAATAAACATAGACTACAATCATACAACAACACTACACAAACTTGTCAGTAACTGAAAAAGGTGTAGGCTGAAGCTTGTGGCTTATTTTTGCCTCTCCTGTACAATCCCTGATAAATTTGACATATAAGAGAAACAAAAACATTTAAGACATCCTTCTTTAAATCATAATACTGTACATTAAGTTTTTTCTGGACTTTAAGAAAGTTTGACCTATTTTAATTCATCATTGTGCTCTCTCCGAAGTTTTATCCCCAAACTGATACACATCTGTATTTATTTATTCTAACTTTTCTTGTTTCAAACATAAGCACACCTCTTCAATTACATTTTCCTTCTCCTAGTTTAAAAAGTGTATGAATATAAGCAGCCCTACATTAATACATTACATTAAACCCTTTTCTATTATATTTAGGATTACCAGCTAAGATCTTCACAAAGATGTTACAGTGACGTCTGTTACCAGTGTCTACCTGCTGTAAAGGAGTCAAATATCAGACCTTTTTTGTGTCTATATGTGACTGCGTAATAAGGCAACACTTCTGTCATGCACTGTTTGTTTGTTGTTTGTACAGATTTGCAGTTCGTAGTTTCTCCTTACCTGGAATTTCTTTTATCACCAACACGGTGCATTTCACCGAAGTCTCCTCTTCAGTGTTGACTTCACACGTGTAAGCCCCCTCCTTATCTTTTGTTAATCCCTCTAGCGTTAGGGCCCCTGATGCAGACAGATCCTTTACATGCTTTTCCCACCTCTCAGTGACTTTGAAGGAGGCGTCTGTGGCGTTTTTTGTCAGGATGATTTCACTGTTGAGTCTCCAGGAGAAGCTTTTTGGGGGTGTGCTCAAAGAAGGGCACTGGATTGTGGTTGTGGCTTCTGAAGTAGTGATCAGAGCTGGAAAGACTGCACACAGTAACAAACACAAGGTGAAAAAACACTTTCTTTAGGCTCAAGGTCAATTACATATCATTTTAAGTCAGAATAGACAAGTGTCTTGAAGCTGCTCCAGCCTCAGGACCAACAACTCCTTTGTTCTTCGGGCCATCAGACTGTACAACTCCTCTGTGGGTGGGAGGAGAAACAACAGGAAGAAAGAGGATGGGAAGGAGCTGTAGCCAGCAGCCATATTTATATTTAGATTATTATTTATATCTGTAAATTGTGTTTACTTTTTATTTTTTGATACCCTATGTGCTTTTTTACCATGTGCTGCTGGAGTCCTAATTTCCCTCAGGGAGTCTTCCAAAGGGATTAATAAAGTTCTGTCTAATCTAATCTAACAACCACCTTTTTAATGAGAATTTGTGTCTTAATTTTAAAATGATGACATCAAAATCTCACCTTAGCCCCACCTGTTTCAACCTCTCCCAGGTCTAATCAACCAGAGTGATTAAAAATACCTGCATGGGTAACCACGGCCTACTGTATGTAAGACCAACTGAAAAAAACAAATTTCTCCTTGGGATTAATAAAATATTTGATTATGATTCTGAAGTACACCTTTTTAATTCATTGTGACAGCTATTCCAGCAGTGAACACCTGCTTCAGGGTATTTAAATTAATAAACAAAATGCAAGTTGGTTGGTTGGAAGACATTGAGCATGCATGTAAAACATGTCCCATGTAAGCACGTTCTCCATGTCCACTTGTTGCTCTCGGTGGCAGTGAAGAAGCAAACATTTTGTATTAAGAGCCAAAACAAGCTCAGCAGCGTCTGCAGCAGGAATGCATCACTGTATTCCCCGTTGTTTCTGTTGTCGTCGGGGTTATGGCAGAGGGTTAAGGTAGAAATGGGGGCACAAGATCATTGTTTTTGAAAATGTAAATGCAAGGGCAGCATTTTGGGATTTATTCACTCTGGGGCTCAGTTTGCATTTTTGGGCTCTCAAAATGCCAGATCTGTGTGGACAGAAAGCCCCCGTCTCCGTGTGGGACGTCCCCTTAGGTTAAAGACATGGCTAACATGTTATAAAAGCTCTGAGAAGGCATGCATCCAAACATTTAATTTTGCTCTATTTCCTTTGAAAACATGTAAAAGTGTTTTTGTTTCCTAGAGATCAGGAGAAAAGTGCAGATTATTATGGGAAAAACAGATTTTTTAATCTGAGGACAATGACCTATGGATCAAAATCTTGAGAAAACAACCAAAAATGTACTCTATCACAGCAACATGGGATAAAAAAGTGCTCTTGTCTATCAGGCTGTCCAACAAGCACACGTGCCCACTTCGGGTCGCTCTGTGGCCTTTTTTGGGTTCTGGTGAACCAGTTGAGAACCTCTGATAATGACTGTATTATTGAGTTTGTCTTACAAAGAAACAAACACGTACTTGTTTTGGACCAAGTTGCCCTCCTTTCGCTTGTTCCAGCGCTGATGGTGCAGGTATAGTTCAAAGTCTCTCTATTGGGGACGGTCACAGAACTACTGATGCTGAAGAGCTGATCAGTCTCTTTAATTGTCGGGTCTTCGGTCGGACTGGTGGGAGGGTTGGAGGACCAGGTGAGCCCAGGTCGAGGGTAGATCTTGTCTGAGCTGCAGGTGATGCTGTCTCCTTCCTCCCGGATGTCAACTTTAGAGGGTGGAGCTGTAAGACAAATCAGACTTCAGGAACATGATTTTAAATTGAGACCTAATGACGACTCAATCAGTTTCATTTTGGTGCTTTTAATACAAACATGACATAAAAACACCGTAATGTACGACTTTAAAAAATCTGCCAAGTCAGAGTTCTTTCAAAATTATGAGTGATCAGTTTACAAAATGCGAAGTCAGCAAAGTCGGAAAATCGAATTGACCCTTCGCTAAGCTCCGCCCCCTGTGGTTACTGTTGCTACGTCTGTCAAGCTTTCCCTCCGAGAATGAATAATATGGAGTTTTTAGTGATACCAGTGAGTTATATCGTAAGGAAATATCTAGAAATTTCTGGACAAATTCTTCTAGATATCAGAAAGAAGCAGACAGAAAGGTCTCCAATATCTTTTTACATACATTCACCAAGTCAAATGTTGTCAGAGTTCAAATGAAGGGGACATTAAAAACAAGGGGAAAGCTCACAGATGTCAGTGCAAGCGTCAAGAACCCCATGTGTTGACATTTCACGTTCAAAACAATCACAGACAAGAACAACAATATTTATTGTACAGCAGGTTAAGTCCATATATATTGTTTAAGTGAATTTAATGTTAAGTTAGCTTTCATTATCGTTGTGTTTGCCCAATTCTAGGGCGTCCATTCACAAAATGCTCAAAGATATCAGCATGTCAGAACTTGTCTCTGTCTGTAAGTTTTTCTTTTGCTCAAATATTACCCAGTGGCTCAAGGTTTAACAGAATTAACCAACTATTGAGACGTCTTTGCTTGCTAATGTTATCTTACCTAACACACAGAGCTATGGTTAGCTAACGTTAAGTAGCACCTTACTTTAGAACAAACATAGGTGTTCTTGTGCTTTATCCACACTCAGCATCTTTCTTCTTGCGTCTTGGTCTTGGGGAAGGCAGAAAAATCATCACCACCCTCCAAACATCTCGGATATTCACTGTCGGACTTGCTGGTCCCATATGCACACCGCTAAGACATATCGTTTTCTGCCAAAAGCTTGACAGGCCTCTCATGCATAGTTATGGTTGCTAACATAGTAGCCATTTGTGGGAGGGGCTTAACAAAGGGTCAATTGAAGTTAATTGTTGGTGGGACCACCCTATTGGTGGGAACTTGAATGTGGGAAATGGGGATTTCGTCACACTCCCTGTTACATGTCCTATTTTGCAACCAGAGAGTACGACTTCCAAGATGAACTGGAATGCACCATTAGGTTCCTGCCCTACAGTGTCCACATTTATTCTTTTATTACATTACAGCTATTTCTGGTTGAGCTGTTGACAGCCTGCTTCAGTTTGTAACCATATGGCTCAGGGTAGACCAACATCAAGTGGTACCCAGGGTTGCCCATCCCTGAATTGGGCTTAAGTATCATGTTAAATCTTAGAATGTAGGTTTCCTGTAAATATGTGATTCTCAACTAGTGGGTCATGACCCAAAAGTGGGCCGCGAACCTTTGCTTGTCCAAAAAGTGTTCGAAAAAAAATCCTGTGCTTTTATTTTGCATTGGACTGCCATCTATTCACACTGCTTGTCAATAGGTGGTGCTAATTAAATGCTAATTTACACCTGTTTTAATAGAAAGGTGTTTGTTATATGTTAATTAAGCAGGTACTCAGCTCAAGCTAAATGTTTTTAAGATTTTTTGAAACAACTTCCAAGTAGCAGGACTTTTTATTTCATGTTTCAGCTTGAACGCTCTGTTGACTCGTGTTGTGGCAGTCTCAGCGTCTTTAGTGCTACTAATTTAATAATATGAATACAGGGCTGTTCATTATGTATCCACTGACGCAGGGTTATCAGCTACAGTTAGATTTGTAGTATTTAAGCCTTACGTCCCTCAGATGCACTTTTTGGTTTCAATTAAAATTAAGCTAGTTGAGTGTAAAAAGGAAATATTTCCCACATTCAGGTCATTTTGGTTTCTTATTAAACTTTTTTTGTGATATTCCGTTCTATCTCAGATTTCAAGTGCACCATCTTTTTATTTAATAAATTTGAGAGGTTGAAAATTTTCCTCGATTTGGATCGCAGCTCGACATATAGGGGTGACAGCGGGTCCCAAAGCCAGACCAGTTGAGAACCAGTGATATAAATAGTGTCTGTTTTATAAGGTGGAATGATGTGGTTGTTAAGGAGGGGCAGAGGGTTAGTGGTGAACAATAGCTGTGAAGGAAGGTAGACTTGAAAAATTCATTTACAACAGGACTTTGTACTTTCGGGATGACATATAAAAATGATGTGGTAATCACATGTCATGTTGGTTTTTATTACGATGTTTGTCATTATACTGCAGTTCATTTTAAGAACAAAGAAGCACAAGAGTTTGGTATAAACTTGAAGTTATTGGTGCAAGCTCACAGAAATGTGTCAAGTTTTCTAAAATGTTCAGAATAAGGTGACATTTGTAGTGTAACAAAATCACACCACAGAAGAACAGAAATGTGGTTTTTTTTAAGAACGCTCTACCAGAAGGCCGTGGCTTCTTTTGTTTTCTGTCTCTTTCAGCGCTTTAAGCTTCTGCAATAAGTTTTCCTCAAACTCAGAGACGATATAAACTGTTCAGCAGGTTCTTATCTACAGGATGACCTTCCACACAGCCTTGCATTTTTATGGTATCAGTTTCCTCTCTGTGAGTGTGCAGAGATATCAGACAATAGGACAGTAGTTTAACTCAGAGGGTTTAACACACAGCTACTTGGAGAACATGACATACCAACTCCAGATCAGATATTAAAGGGATAGTTTGGGTTTTTTGAAGTGTGGTTCTGTGAGGTACATGAGCCTCTCTGTCCGTTCAGAAATGCTAATGCTATACATTGATGTACATTGTGCCAGATCCTCCGCTTGACGGGCTATGATGTCTTAATTTCTCAAATTAACTGTATTCGTACACACAGAAATGCAAGGCTGGTGTTTCCAGACGTATCCACTGTGGTGGGACCCGTTTTCAAAAATGTGCATTTTCAGGCACTTGAAATGTCGTATCTGTGCAGACAAAACTCTTACACGATTAAAAACTTGTGCGGATATGCCTGAATTTGTCTCAGTGTGGACAACCCCTTAGTGTAACACTTATGTACATGAAAAATAAAGCAAAATTAAAAAAATGTACAAAATCAAGGTGTAAATATATACAACACAATTACAAAATATAATGAATAGAATATGCAAGGTAAAATCAATGAAAGATAAAGAATTAATCTGAAGAGATAAGGCTAAGGCTAAGGTCAGTCTTTTCTGGCTCAAGAGAGCTAGCTCATCCGCATTTGTAGCAGCAGTTAAAATCCTTTATTCAACCCTAAATTAAGAAACCTTGACTAACTTCATTCATGGCTCAGCAGCACCCAAACATTGCACATCTATTCTGTAAACAATAGAGCATTTTCCCTGAAACACAGAAAATATCTTTTTTAAACAAAGGCTGACACTACAAGTCAGAACAAATAAAATCTCAAAAGTACTCAATCAACAATAGCACTCGCTTCCCTGACATCTCTACATCAGTCTATACAGATTTTTTTGTCAATACAAACCAACATGTCACCCTTTGATGGGTTTGGACATGAGCGCTGACATGACAACTTGCCACTCGCAAATAGTTGACACAGCAGATCCTGAGTCAGTCAGGAGCACTGCAAAAAAATGCAGCTTTGGTGATCACATGATCACGTTGTCTGAAATCGTGATTTTGATCAGAAAATGATAAATTGTTCAGCCCTACTATCAAGTGGATAGATGTTGCAGGAACCAGACTTTACAACAGACTTTTTACTTCAAGAAACGTTGGAGTATTTCACTGTCCATCTCTATGCAGTGCTGGCATAAGATACATATCTCAGTGCAGGGGTGATCTTATGATATATACATTGAGCATAGGCTGTGGAATGAATGCAGAGCATTAAGCAGTTGACAACATGGCGCTGAGCTGCGCTGAACTGACTGACCAGTCCTATAGAACTGATCAGTTGACCAATCAGAGCGCACTAGGCTTAAAGGGACAGTGAGACAGAGAGAGCATACAGCACAATCAGGGGGACCTCACCTGTGATAACTAGCAGTGTTTTTGAACCTCAGTGATTGTGAACATATTTTTGCAGTCTTCAAAACTGAAAACATAAACCAGAGATAAGGCAAAATATGGACTCTTTAATGCTAATATAGAAGACTTGAATATCGGCTGACATTTTCATATCTGGTGAAACCAATGTTAAGCTTTTTTTTTTAAAATCCAATAAAAGATTAAAACAAATAAATAATCAGTTATTTTTTAATGATTCAGTTGTAGTGAATCACTTTAGAGGTGCTGTAAAAAGCCGGTCTTGCTGTTTGATGTTTCTGGACTAATTCTTAGTTTCTTACCTTCCACTTCCAGGTTGACATACATCACTTTTTTGCCGGTGAAGGTGCTGGTGAAGCACTCATATGTGCCACGGTCCTGAAGCGTCACCCCAGTCAGCTTGAGCGAGCCATTTCCTTCAGAGATTTGGTCATGAAACATCGATGTCCTGCCTCTGAAGCTCTGGTTCTGACGGTCCAACTGGTCTGCGTCGTTGTAATATGAGTGTAGGACGATGTCTGGAGGCAGGATCCAGTGGACCAGAATTTTATCACCCTTATTAAACCTGCATGGTAAGATGCAACTCTCCTTCAAAGTGCACACCACAGTATCTGTAAAATACCAGAAAGAAAGATAAAGTAAGACCAAGACTGAGGAAATATACTGATATTAAGCCTAATTTTTATCATCAAACAAAAATAACACCAAATGAAAGATGGAGAAATGTGACGCATGAGGCGGAGTGACTGAAAATCAGCACTGACTTCCTGCCAAACAGCACCAACAGGTTTTCAGGCACAAACCAGAGGAAAGCAGAATTCCTGTGACCAGGTAACTGAGGCTTTGTTTTTAAAATAAAAGCCCTGTCTACACAAAAACCCAAAAAACTCATAAATTCTGTTTAATTTAGGGTATGAATTGATGTCAAAGTCCTGGCAGTTCCAGTCACTGAGCACAGCAACGTTAAGGGTCGGTAGTTCACACACACTTGTCAAACTTTAGAGGACATCAGAACAAGTCGATCCTTCAAAGAAAGTTTATTTTTCTACTTTTTATTTTACAAGTTACGAACAAAAAAACACAACAATGACAACACAATGGTCCGAATAAAATAGTAACATACTGGGGGAGGTGTTTCACATACTTATTCTTTTTGTAGGATCATTGTGGCTGGGATTTGTCCTTGAATGAAGTCCATTTCTGCCGTTTTTGTTCAAAATGCCCTTTTCTAACGCCCAAGCAAAAAGTCAATTTTTCAGTGGCATATATTTCCTCAGTAATGTCCAGCCACTGTCTTGACCTTGGGGGGTCGCTTTTCGACCAGTTCCCTGTTGATGTCTTTTTGGTAGCAAGTCTCAATATTTTAAAGAGGTTTAAACTTTCCTCCATTGTTTGAATGACATTGCTCCAAAATAATTGTATTCTTACACATGACCAAAAAGATATGGGAGTGATTGGGGTTTACATGTCCACACCCCCTCCAACATTTCTGTTGTAAATGTAGTTGTTCAGCCTTTATATGTGGACAGTTTTCAGGGTGTCCCCTTTCCCCTTTCATGAGTCTTTCCACTGTCTCTCTATGTCCTGTCAAAGAAATGCCCCAAAAATAATCTTTGAAAAAAAATGTGGTGTTAAAACAAAGGCATTTTAACGTTTAAAGACAGTAACATGGAGTATTTTCTTTTTGCTTCTATGACTTTGCCTTGTCTCCTTTAATTCACATCTTTTACTGCACCAGTCTGACAACAGCACAGCATAACTATTCTGATAGTCCAGGTTATCCTGGATAAAAGAAAGTCTTTAATTTGCTTGTGCTTGAAAGGGTTGAGGTTTTATGTGCATTACTGCAAAAAAATTAGGTGGATTAAAAGACAGCAGAAGAGTTTGGAGCGATAAGGGTATGAAACAGCAATGCTCATATATCTCCCACCCATCGCCATAAATTTAACTCTGATTCATCCCCACAATGTCCAAAGTGAAGGACAGAAACTGGTAATCTCACACATATTAATAGGGATGGTGGACCCCTGTCATTACTTCTTGGTATTAAAGATAAAGTTCCTTCCAAGGTACAGTGGCAGAGAGTTACACTTGAATATGTCCCACTGGACTACTTAACATGTAAACTACATTTCAGAGATGAGGTTTTTCGTAGAATATGGTATACCCTCTTGGTATACATTGGTCTAAATATTTCCAGTATCCTTACAAGAGGCTTTGTGCTGTAGACTCAACAGTTTGCAATACACCCTATATTGCTACACCTATAAGATGTAAACCTTGGTTGGAGTTTTCCAAGTTATGTCTTTTCAGTGACTTTAAATGGGATGAACATTTGGACAGAAGAACAAAACGCACAGAAAAGACTGCATTAAAAAAAACAACCTAACCTTCATGTGGACATGGCCTGAATTGTTTCTGAGATATTTAAATCTGCATCATCAGCAAAAAAAAATGCAACTAATGTTTTTAAGATAATTGTGCTCAAAATGTATCTCATAAGATGTGATTGCTTTGAATAAAAATATGGTCCACGGTTTTAAAAAATATTGGATTTTTTAAGATTATTTTTGTGGCATTTTGTGTTTTTTTTTGATAGGAGAGAATGACTTTGGCCTGGGGAAGGGGGAGCGAGACGGAGTATGGGCTCAGGTAGTAGTAACTGGCCACAGGCTGGATTTGAACCTGGGCTGGCAGAAGTATGTACATGGGTCGTGCCTGGTTGCTTACCACTCCACCAAACCTTATCTGTGCAAAACGTGCAGTTTTCTCTTCTTTGTTAGGGATGTTCCAAATAAAGGCATCTGTTATTATTTTGTGCCTTTTTTCAACTGTAAATCCTGTAATATATGTCACGCTGTTATGTAAGCCGCAGTCAGTTTTTCACTGTCTTCAGGGCGGAAGGTGGACAAAAAGCCACCAATGTGGATTTTTGTTCAACAGCGTCGCTCTGTTGGCACCACTGGCTTTTGCCATGTGCTTCTGCCGCCTATATTCGGTGGGTGAGCTGTGGCTGTTGAGAGGTAATGGGTCACATTTCTGCCAGTGCTTGTTTTTCATTGAAGAGTCTTTTATAGTCAACAGTGCAACATTCAGTTTATTCATTTCTTGATGAACCAGTGCTTTGTTTATATGCAGGTTAATGACTTACTGCCAGAGAAAAGTAGTTAAAAAAGTTGCCCAACCCTTGACCTGCTCTGTCTGTCTGTCTGTCTGTCTCTATGGTTTGTACACTTGTAGGGCAAAGTGCTTCAGCTGGCATTACACCACATGGATGTGAGCAGATTTAAAGTGTCAGCTTGTCTGTAATAGGAGACTGTGGCAGCTGCATTTGCAGTCAGAACAGAGCATGGCACGGCCTTTGGTGTATCACATTTGGATACGAGTAAAAGCAAACATATTAGATTAAAATATAGATTTAAAAAATTAGGCTTTTTGGGCTGAATTTTTATACCCTCAGGCATCTTGTTTAAAAAATTAAGGCAAGGCAAGTTTATTTGTAGAGCACAATTCGTACACAAGGTACAGTTATGTTCATAATAATAGCAGTGTGTTTAAAAAGGTGAGTAAACTTCAAAATTCTTCAAATAAATTTTATTTTAATGCACACAAATGCATTGGGGACACTGCACATTCTATTTCAGAGCAAGAAAATTGGAAAAAATAATTGAATTTGATAATATTTTACAGAAAGTCAAGAAATATAATGTTAAAAAAATAGCAGTGTTGACATCTTTATTTACAAACTCAAAAATGTAGTGTATAAACTAAGAATTGCTTGATGATTCAACTTTCCTGAGAATCATAAACTAATATTTAGTTGCATAACCACGGTTTCTGATAACTGCTTCACATCTGTGGTGCATGGAGCCTACCAACTTCTGGCCCCGGTCAACAGGTATTGAAGCCCAGGACAATTGTACTACGTTCCACAATTGCTCTGCATTTCTTGGTTTTGCCTCATGAACAGCATTTTTTTATGTCAGCCCACAAGTTTTCTATGGGATTAAGGTCCGGGGATTGTGCTGGCCACTCCATTACTTGAATTTAGTTTGTCTGGAACCATGATTTTGCTCGCTTGCTGGTGTGTTTGGGGTCATTGTCTTGTTGAAACACCCATTTCAAGGGCATTTCCTCTTCAGCATACGGCAACATGACTTCTTCCAGTATTCTGATGTACTCAAACTGATCCATGATCCCTGGTATGCCATAAACAGGACCAACACCATAGTAGGAGAAACATCCCCATATCATGATGCTTGCACCACCATGCTTCACTGTCTTCACTGTGTACTGTGGCTTGAATTCAGTGTTTTCAGGTCGTCTGACAAACTGTCTGTGGCCCTTAGACCCAAAAAGAACAATCTTACTCTCATCAGTCCACAAAATATTGGGCCATTTCTTTTTAGGCCAGTCAATGTGGTCTTTGGCAGATTGTAACTGCTTCAGCACATGTCTTTTTTTTAACAATGGGACTTTGCGGGGGCTTCTTGCTGGTAGCTTGGCTTCACATAGACGTGGTCTGATTGTTACAGTACTCACAGGCAACCTTAGATCTTCTCTGATCCTCCTGGAGCTGATCATTGGCTGAGCCTTTGCCATTTTGGTTATTCTCCGATCCACTCAAATAGTCGTTTTTCTTTGTCTTCCTCGCCTTTCTGGTTTTGGCTACCACTTTAAAGCATTTGATATCATTTTAGCTGAACAGCCGATCATTTTCTGAACTTCTTTATAGGTTTTCCTCTCTTTTATTAACTTCTTAATCAAAGAACGCTCTTCTGCTGAACAATGTCTTGAACGACCCATTTTACTCTGTTTTTCAAGGACAAATGCACAGCCAGCACATGCAGCGTCAGTTGTCTTGATCCTTAAATAAGGACCACCTGTTTAACACCTATTTTTTTCACACAGTCAATTACCTCACTAATTGAACTCAGCACTGCTATTTTTTTGAGCACGCCCCTTTCAGTTAATGATTCAGTTGCACAGAATCTGCAGCATGCACGTCATGCCCGTTGGGTCTGTTGGTTTTCTAGACCTTCACTAAACCTTCTTGAAACTTACTTGGAGTGTAGAAGTTGAAATTCTAGCAAAAACAGTGATTTATCTTGCTAGTGATGTGGGACTGCTATTATTTTGAAGACAACTGTAATTCAAAGTGCTTTACAGAACAAGAAAAATGCATTAAAATCACAATACAAAATAAAAACAAAAATAATCATTATAAAATGAGCTTTAAAAGAGGAGAGTGCAGATAAGATCCTTTCTGTCATATGCACAGTTAAACAGAGCTATTTTGAGCCTAGATTTGAACATTGTCAGTGTAGAGGCCTGTCTCACATCTTCAGAAAGACTGTTCCAGATTTTAGCTGCATAAAACTGGAAACCTGATCCCCCATGTTTAGTCCTGACTCTGGGCACCAGCAGGAGGCCGGTCCCTGAGGTCCTCATAGTCTGAGATGGTTCATATGGCACTCACATGTCAGAGATGTACTTTGGTGCTAGGCCGTGGAGAGAATTGTACACAAGCAGAGCTGCTTTAAAGTCTGTTCTCTGAGCCACAGGAAGCCAGTTGAGGGACCTGAGCACAGGACTAATGTGCTCGTACTTCCTGGTTCTGGTCAGGACCCGAGCAGCAGCGTTCTGGATGTACTGCAGCTGCCTTACAGCTCGTTTGGAGAGGCCAGTGAGCAGGCCGTTACAGTAGTCTAACCTACTGGAGACAAATGCATGGATAAGTCTCTCCAGGTCAGGTTTAGACACTAAACCTTTGATTTTGGCAATGTTTTTTAGATGGTAAAAGGCTGCTGATGTTATTGATTTGATGTGGCTGTTAAAGTTCAAGTCTGAGTCCATTATTACCCTTAGATTTCTAACCTGATTTGTAGGTTTTAGAGAGAGAGACTGGAGGGGACTGCTGACACTTTCTCTTTGTTTCTGTGGACCAAATACAATGACTTCAGTCTTGTCTGAATTTAGCTGGAGAAAGTTGTTTTGCATCCACACACTGACCTGTTGGATGCAGTGACAGAGTGAATCCACTGGTCCATATTCACCTGCTGTCAGTGAGACATAGATCTGAGTGTCGTCTGCATAGTTGTGGTAGGACACATTATTACTCTGTATTAACTGGCCTAAAGGCAGCATGTAGAGGTTGAACAGAAGGGGGTCCCAGGACTGACCCTTGGGGCACCCCACAGGTCAAGGCCATGTGGCTGAGACACAGTTACCAATTTCAGCAAAGTACTTCCTGTCTTCCAGACAGGACTTCAACCAGTTTAGGGCAGTGCCAGAGATGTCCACCCAGTCCTCTAGTCTCTGTAACAGGATCTCATGATCCACAGTGTCAAAAGCAGCACTCAGATCTAGCAGGACTAAAACTGAGACTTTGCCTGCGTCAGTGTTCAGGCGAATGTCATTTGTCACCTTGATAAGAGCGGTCTCAGTGCTGTGATGGGGTCTAAAACCTGACTGGAAAATATCAAAAGAGTTGTTCATTAGGAGAAAGTCAGTAAGCTGTTGGTAAACAACTTTTTCAAGGACTTTACTTAAAAACGGCAGATTTGAGATGGGCAACGCAAAAGACTTTTATCTAAGTTTTATGCTGATCCTCTACAGCTTTATTCTGTGACAACAGTAACATGAACATTAGAATAAATTTAATTCTGGCTATAAGGATTTCTTTTTGGAAATGTCATTTTTGCGTCTTTTTACAGTAAAATTTACGTTTGTGTTTAGAGTAGGACAAAATAGTGTAACTTCTGAATTAAGTTTATATTGATAGTAGAGTGAGCATCAGATCCCTCCTGGGTTTGGGGCATAACAAGCCTAAATGAACGACTGCACTATTGGAACAAGCCCCAAAAAAACGCAACCTGCAACTGCCAATATTTACAAGCAACTTTTCAAAAAAAGAAGCCCAAAGTCATTTATGATAAGCAACCTGGCAACGAGGGCTCCTGCGTAATTGTGCGTGCACAACATGCGTGATTGTGTTTTGGGGTGTGCCAGGTTGACTCAGGTGGGGACGAAACCGGGGTGAGGAAAAGACAAAGTACCTACGGCACTCATGTCTTGCTTTGTGGGGAGCTGGATGATAATCAGGGAGCATTCACACAGACAGAAAAGCAAGCCCAAAGTCACTTATAATAAGCGGACTTGGCAACACTAGAATAACTGTTGTCCCAGTCTGGGACATGCTCCCTCAAGCTCTCTGCCTTCTACGCGACTACAGTAATAACCGTTGTTTTAGTCAACGCACAATCGTGAAACGCTGAAATTGGGGACAGCTTTAATCAGGGACAGGTCACCCAAAACAAGGAGTGGTGTTTTTTTTTTTTTTTTTTTTTAAATCTAGCCCTTCTAACATTCGTCAAGCAGAAAAGTGGCCCTTGTACAGAAGAAGATAATGAGCTTTGCCTTAAAGTCTTGGTACCACCCTTACGCACAAATACTGTATCTGCTTGTGACTCCAGAGTGAACCTCATCAACCTTTTGTTCATGACCTAAAAAATGCAACCATTTAATCCACCGTTCTGCAGAAACATAAGCATGCTTATTCGACACATGCAGGCTCAACTCTGCAGTGCGTAAGAGGTGAGGAGGAGGAGAGGGGTCATTGACAGAAGGGGAGCCGGTGTAATTGTCTAAATGGTGATTGCTCTGAGGTTTTAGTCACAATCATAGGTGAAACTCAGTGAGTGACCTGGCACTAGGCAGCAGGTAGTTCTGGTTTTTGTAAAATGTAATCCAGCCAGTTATGCAGGAAGGTGCTTCAGTCTCTTTCTTGTTTCACTTCGATGTTTCTGCTCTGTGTTTTTATGGTTAATAAAACAAGTACTTTGCCCTGGACTTTGTCCCATCCAGATTTAATAAGTGATCTTTTATGTTAATACATGACATACAAAATGTAAGTGAATAAATTCAACAATTAATTAAATTACAGTTATTTTAAAAACTTAAGATTTTTGAAATTCAAACCTCTCAGTCCGTGTTGGACAGAGCTGAGTTAAAACTTTTGCAAATACCACAAAATCTTGAGGGAGATTTGAATGTCACCCAGAAAGCAAAGTAATGTTTGTTTTTGTGGTTTTAAAACACACCTGAACACATAGATTCAGTTATTCTTTGACAGAAACTGCAGTGTGAAAACTTTCTCTGGACAGTGTTTAGATTAGAGATCAGACAGACTGAGTTTCCTACTTACCTCCTCCGTTTAAAGGCCAAAGAGTGATTCAGGAAAAACAAATACAATGTCCATTTGACCACTGCCATCTGAAATCTTCGTGTTCAAAAAATAAAAGATTATTCCACTCAGTCAGGCTGCAGAGACGCGCATGCCTCTGGACTTGACATGCCGCATTCCAACTTGAACTCTGGACTGTGTGATTATCATGTGAGAGTTTTCAGATTGACTCAGTAAGAGAAGGATTTAAAGAGACAGTTCAGTTTTTTTGAAGTGGAGTTGTATGAGCTCCATATGGCCACTAACTACATTAGATGTAGTAGAACGTTCTCTCCTCTCCCTCAGTAAGCCATAGTCTGTAAAAGTCTGGTACACAGAGATTCTTCAAATTTCCCGAAGATAAACTGAAAAAAAACGTCCCAAACCTGAAGGACCTAATGACAGTTTATCCTCAAAGTAAGTAACAAACAGGGTGAAGGAGGCTGTTTACCAGAACATTCCAGGCTCCGTGCCTTATATTTCCGAAAAGTTACTGCACTTAAAAACATGCATATGTAGTGTACTCTTAAACTGTGGTATTATTTTTTGATGGGAGTTCTGCAGGCGGAGAAAATACCCTCTGTTCTTGGTATGATACTTACCTGTTTGCAGCTAGTTCTGCGTAACAGACTGTGGCTTACTGAGCGAGAGGAGAGAACTTTCTGCTGCATCTAATGTACTGAGTGGACATATGGAGCTCATACAACCCTACTTAAAAAAACTGAACTATCCCTTTAACCAGATAATTGAGATCATCATCTCTTTCACAAGGGTGAGCTGGCCAAGAGGTCAGCAGCACACGTCATGAAAAAACATATTGAATGGTGGCAAGATACAATAAGTTAGAATACACACGCTTTTTGTGAGTGCAAGGTGTTTTGCAATAAAGTGCAGTATCTTTATTATAAATAACAAATCAGAAACACAGGCACTGTTTCAATGGTCTCACGCTATTTAACCATCAGCATGGACCAAAAGGCTCCAAGCGAAATCAGCTCTGAGAGCTTCAGCTCAGTCTGTAAGGACTCCCATGCTGAGGGGGGGCAGCTTTTTTGACCCTGTCCTAATTCATCAGTCCACAGTGGTGACACTTTACATGCCTGCTGTGAGTGCTTTTTGCCGTAAAGGTCCTATGTCTTGGGTGTCTGCTTAGCAAGGATTTAATTTGAGTTAAATTAAAAAATATGTAAAATGTCATCTTTGATAGGCGATCAGCTGCAGCTCTTTTTCCCTCCCTTTGGAAATGCTCTTATCTAGGGGGGGCGGAGCTACAGGAGCTCTGCGCTGATTGACTGCACAAATTATTGCAGGAGGGGTTACAGGCTGTGGAGTGGACTCAAAAACAGTAATGGCGTCTCCCTGTGATAAGCAGAGAACATATACACTCCTGATCAAAATTTTAAGAGCACTTGAAAATATTGCAAGAATTTACATTTTGCTCTGTTGGATCTTAAGAAGATTCTAAGTAGAGCCTTCAAAAAGAAAAAAGAAGAAATGGGAGGTTAGACAAAAATATGAGTAAACAATTTATAGCAAACAACCATTTGGACTGAAAGAGGCTGTTAACTCAGCTGATCAAAAGGTTAAGACCACAGCCTTTTAAAAGCCAAACTCTTTGCAAAAATTGCTGGATTCAGTGCTCATTTTCTGTCAGGTATTCACACTGTCATGACATTCTGATAGCAAAGGTAAGAAAGCTTTCCCTCTTTGAGCACGGTTGGACGGTGAGCTTGCATAAGCAAGGCCTCTCACAGCGCCTCATTGCT